>OX155893.1:65026164-65383664 GCA_944588485.1 Phosphuga atrata | reverse complement strand
ATTGTATACTATTTAAAAATTGTAAATAATAATTAAATTGTAAATAATTTTGACCCTTGTGGCGCTTTCAGCGCCACATGATATATGTGATATATGAGTATATGAAAAAGTAAGCAGAATTGCGAGCTGCGCGATTCTTGTAGAAAGCGCATGAGCTTAGTTTGTATGAGTTGCAAGATGTACAACTCCTACTGCACAAAATATTAACCAATAATTCATTCGTCTCAAATGATTTTAATGCTGTCAGCTTCGTAAAATAATATAATCAAACACTTTTGAGATCTACTTAATCATATAGTGTTACCAATTGTCTGAAATCAAAGTGACTTTAATTTAAGGAGTGATATTAGAAATGAAAAAAAGCTCCCAAAGTTCATAAATAAAGACTATATCTAACGATGTGATATTAGTTACTAAGGTGTACAACATGGACGATAAAAAATCAGCTGTGGAGTAAAAGTTGAACTGAAAATCTCACTAAAACTTTCAAAACCTTGAAATTAATTAATTGACATTGATGTTATAAACTTTGACGTTCTACATAACCAACATATTGTTTGAATCAAGTTGGTATCTTGTGTTGTTGAGTTACCAACATCCTCAAACATAATCTCAGCAACTATTTGTGGAAGTGACGTTGTTGTTGTCAAGTTTTACAGATAACATAACCAAGTCAGAAAAAGTCAGCTGTTAAGACTTTTTTTCGTCAAAGTTGTAAGCCTTAGTTACTAACGTCACTTCATCATAAATAGTAACCCGCTTTTATGAAGGTTGGCACCTTTTGATTTCCAATATCACTCCTCCAATTATAGTAAGTTTGCTTTTAGACAATTAGCAACACTTAGCAAAATTATGTTTCTAAAAGTTTCACCAAAAAAAATACTAACCAATAAATTGCTCAACTGACGTTTATGTCTACTTTGAATTGATTTTCATGTATTTCTTTGCAAGGTTAGTTGGCAAGGTTATCGACCATGAAAATTCAAAAATGGTCAAATTACTTCAATAGAAATATATATGAATTTTATAGATCTGAAAGAGTTTTTATTATATCTATTACAGTTTTCAAGTTGTTGCTATTTGAATCTATTAGTATCAGTTCCGGTTTGACTTCGAGGGATACGTATGTGGTCTGGATTTATATGGCGCTTTGCGACATGTAACCTAATAGCTTAACCTAGGTTAAACCAACATTCAGCTTTATCGTATTTTTGATCTTTTGGGTCGCGCTAACAGTTAAACTAACAGACTTTGCCACTTTGGCTTATTTTAGATCGAAGTATTCTAATCTAATCTAGGTTTCACAACACCTTGCTACTTTATTTTATTATGGATCGAGAGGTCACGCGGCCACAAGGTTTGATCTGGAAGGATAAAAATTGCACACTTTTTAGAAAAAAAATCTGCTTTATCGAGCAGTGTTATACGCAAGTTTGGTAGGAATCAGAAAAAGCTTTGAAGAATCTCAACATATAGTTTTTAATTAAATCTTGCGGCAAGGCTATATGCGTCAAAGATACCAAAACGAAAATAGAAAATGTATAATCTATATAGAACTGAAAGATTTTTTAATGTACCACTTAAACTTCTCAAGCTATAGTCATTTGATAAAAAGTATGGCATGCGACTGTTACTACATAGTATCTATACTTACTCTGAATTAAAAAAATAACTACATTTTTAGCACTAATTCCGTGTAATTAGTTGTAAAAACATAGTAAATTTTTCAATTCAAAGTATCGTTATTGGTATTTACTACTCTCTGTAATGGTATGAATTTGAGGGCAGAAGACTTAGGCCAGAATGGCGGAGATGTCAAAATATCAATATCTAGAAAAATGTACGGTCTATATAAAACTGAAAGAATTTTGTAAAAATCTGTTACAGTTATTAACCTATAGATATTTGAATTTATTGTTTTCTCTTCCGCTTTGGCTTTAAGAGGGGACGGCCGCCGCCAGAGTGATTTCGTAGAACGATGCCCAGTGTACAAATGTGTACAATTTTATTGTTCTACGTGGGGTGGAACTCATAAAGGCTATTTTTTAAGGAAATCAAACCTGTCAATCACGAATTTTATCCAAAACCGAAAGCGGAAATTTCAAAATACTCAAAAATAGCAAAAACTGCATTAAACCTCAAACGATTCGAACGAAATTTTTATTGCACATGGATACCTACAAAAAGTACACTCGGACAAAAATTCAACGTTCCGCTGCCATCGGGGACGACGTGGCAAATTATTTTAGTTTTGGAGGAATTTGGCAAATATCTCGAAAAGAGTCTCGAAAAGAGTCTCGAAACAGAAAATTGGGATTCAGTACACCGTATGTGGAATTCTGGAATCTACAAATAAGTATTCTTTGCAAATTTTATAAAGTCTTGGTTTTGTCACAAATGTGAAAAATGTGAAAAGTGATATTTTTTTCAATGAGTAAGGGGTACTCTGAATTTGATTTTACATTTTACATAGGTTTAAATGGAGAATGAATTCGGAGTTGAATGAAAAATAATCCCATGACCACACAATTAACAGCGGAGCGATGAAATGAATGCGTTTTATAGATCTGTGTTAAAATTATTTCTTGCAAACCCAAGGAAATGAGGTATATGATTTTTCGAAGATGATGTAGAAAAGTAGACGACATTTTTAAACGCTCGGCATGTCGAGGCTATCAGCCGAAAAAGTTCATGTAGCACATTTCAATAGGCCTCAATGAGCACTATTCGATTTTAAAAAGAAAATCCGGATAAATTTCGAGATGGCTGTACCTTCAGCCGTGAAGTGGTAGAACTGACCGTTTTTCAACAATAACTCTTTTTGTTATACACGCTAGGAAGTCGCGTAATACACCTTTAGATTCCAAATTAAATGTGTAATTTTTAACTATTCTTGTAGAAAACTCGTTCTCAACGAAAATTCTCAACGTTTGGAAAATGGATTTTAAATTACCAGATGACCCAAAAATTTACATCGTCCCCCATGTAAAATTAGTCGACTTTCAAGAATCTCCATTCAGAAATTTCATGTGTTGCTAATCAAGAGCCAGAGTCGCCGAAATCTGCAATTTAGAGATTTCAAGAAATCTCTTTGAATTTGATTTGAATTTCAACCTAACAATGAGCGAAAAATCAGAATTTTGATATAAATTCTTTTTTTTAATTTTATCTTCTCATAATTACACGAATAATCTTAACAGGTTAAATTTCAACAGTGATATTTTCACATAACCTGACCGAAAATAGTGTCAGAATGATCAGCTGTAAGTGTAAATTGGCGATTCATGGGCAAGCAATGGTCGTAGTATTTTTGACCTGGAGTGCGAATCCGTTGATGGATTTGAGAAATTCAAACGCCATACTGTTGGCCTTTTCACTGAGCATGCACTTGTTGGACTGGAAATGTAAATTTTCTTTTTCGCATTTCCGTTTGAAGAAGTGAAAAAAAGTGACTTCGCGAATTGGGGCCTGCGGAACGTCCCCGGAGGTGTAATGTACCGAGAGACGTGTCGTTCGAAAGTAAACACGTGGGGCTATAATCCCTGAAAAGAGCAATACAATTCTAAAACATTTCACCAATTATTGACGGTTTCAATTTGCTTAATTTTGAAAAATTCGTTTCGAGTTTGGACGGGCGTCGAGACCCCCAAATGCGATCGAGCGATGCGTCGTTCATATCGCCTTATAGACCCTTTCGTTCTCTATTCAGAAACCACCACCGCGACGCCCTGCTATTTAATATAGCGAATTCCAGAGGATTCTCGAGTACTTCTGCAAAACATGGTTTTTCGGTTCTCCCGGCGCCATCCGGTACGCAATCGCAATTAATCTCCAAATCAAACTTAAAGACGCTATGCCGAATCGATTGGTGCCGGTCCGGTCCCGATCCGACTGTTGGGTATCCCAGGAGAGGAATCCACGCAAATTAGGTGAAAAAAACATCGCGTTTTTTTATTTTTGTGTTAAAATTGACCCAGAGCGGGTACAGGATACCGAAGGTACCAGATTCTTCCACCGCCGGTTGCGGGTAAACATCTCGCATCGAACGAACAGGTTTGGAGACACGGCGCTCTTCAATCAAGAGAACGGCGTCCACAGATGTGATGAAAAAAACTGTTTTTTTTTTCGCTTACATTTTCCGCCGCACCGGGTGAACCGACGGTCGCGTACATTTCCGCATGACGTCAAAAAACGTGAAATCGACGCGGCAAGAGAACGCAGTAAAAAAATCGAGCCGCAGACCAAAATTGCTCCTCAAAGGTGCTAGGAACGATCTCCTGTTTTTGGCACCTGGAGAACGCCGTGTGGAACTTGCGAGCGGCAGACAGACACGGGTCGAAGGCCCGTTCAGTTTTACAACAGCAAATGACAATTTCCCGTTTCGATGCGCAAGAGGAACGGAGTTTTTACGGAAATAGTGAAGAAAATAAAACGCACCTACAGCCGCCCCCTGCGGGGGCGGAACTTGGTAATGCTCTTCAAAAAAAACCTAAATTTTTGTTCAATACACTGGAAAAAATTCAAGACGTTAACCGTATTTTTTGACAATTTTTCTTAATTTTCAAAAAACCCCTTTGGAGTTCAGGGACGGTACCTTACTCGATTAGTATATTTCAACAATTAGTGGTGTATAGCAAATTTTTCAATTCAGGGTAAGTATGGATTACAACGTAGCAACGATCGCAACCATCCTTTTCATATTAACATTTTTATAGTTAATGTAATATTTTACGAAAGTATAATCAGTCAAAGGTTACCAATCCTAACAATACATTTATGTAGTTTCAATTATATATTAAATAATTGTTCAAGTTTCAAATAAAATCAGAAATAATCTTAATCTTTACATTCAGCTTCAAATATGGACAGTATTTCAAGTATACCTATAGTTTTATAAATAAATTAATAATATTTCAAATACTGGCGGAAACATCTCAAGGTCTGTAACCGTTTGTAACAATTTTATGTTGCAATAAATATTATTATTATTTGAAAATTTGAAAAAAAACTTCCTATAAACATGCTAACACATACAGTATATGATAAAGTAAACTATAAATTTTGAAAATATTAACTGTTTGTTATACAAGATGCAATAAAATATATTTCCCCTACAAAAAATTCCGTTGTAAATATACTATATTTTATTACATATATTTTATAAATTTTATTACATTTACTTTTTTTGTACGATGTGCTACGTATTATATTGCAGTATATATTTTCATATGAAAGGAATGTATTATAAAAGATTAATAGAAAACATTGAAAACTTAATATTATTGCTTAACTAAAACAATTTATTTCTATTAATATTGACTAATTTAAAATATGCTTTCCAATTTCATTTGACAAATTTTGAATACTTCTCAAATAAGTGACAAATATTACAATTTTCTGCTAGGAGCTAGTAAAAAATTGGGGAGAACAAAAAGCGTAAATTAAATTTAAATTGTTTTGAAAACTCACTTCTCACCGATTCCAATACAAAAATAGTAATTTTGTTACTTATTATCAAATATTATGTAAATAAGGTAAATTCTATAATTTCCTGGAATGTGTAGGTATAAATACGTAATATTAGATTTAACTTACTAGATTTAGTTTTATTGAAAATTGTTAAGTAAAACTATATATATATATATATATATATATATATATATATATATATATATATATATATATATATATATATATATATATCAATGTATGTTATAGAATTATTACATGGATTTACTGTTACGTAGGTAGGTAGCAAAGTACACCATAGATTAAATCTTCTCAACAAATCTTTCATCTAAATCGTTAAATCTCCCTGCCTTATGATTTTAATACCGATCGCATATGCGAAGGGTTGGTGGAGATCCTGTGATAAACAAATCTTTCCCTTAACCGAGAAAGGTTCAAGTTATGATATGAAAGATCCAGAAGCTAATAATGATTGGTAAACCGTATGTAATTTTTCATCCAAGAATATCTCCTATAAATTATTTATTAATAATTATAGCAAGAAAATTTATAAAAGGTAGAAATCGCAGTAAATAATAGATAGTAAGTAGTATTTTAAAAATAGTTTACTAATCTACAAATCTTATGGATCATTTGTTGCTAGTTTGTTCTATTTAATATTTGTTTTAAATTACCGTTTAATACATTCAATTTTCCCAGTTTGCTTTAAAATCTTGTCATTTCCCTAAATTGGTCCACATCTTAAAGAAAATGGTTTCTAATAAGCAGAAAATTTTCAACTTACCCAAACAAAATTGTCATGAGTACACAAATGTAGCCTGAGATGTAATTTTATATAATTTAACAGTACAATTTATGTATTAATTAAATTAGAGTATATACACAATAATGGCACTATGTAGAATAATCTAAAGTAAAAGTTTGTTATGGAAATTTTATGCGAGAATTATTGATTTTTTTTCGTTTTGTGGGTATTAGCAATTTAAATTAATTCAAAAATATATAGTGGTATAAAACATTGGTAGAGATCCAGATACTAACGAAATAGTTATGTTGTTAAAATAAAATAAAACAGTAAATTTATAGCGGATCGTTTTACGGTTTCGGTTTATTTCAAAGAATCAATCAAATATTTTGTCAAAATTATAGTGGTTATTACTTTTTTATTAAATACTTAAATCTGAAGGTGTCTTTGAACTTATCCCATTATTGCAATTTTTCAAGTATTTAGAGTTAATGCAATTACAGAATTCAGAAATTATTAAGATAGATGTAGGTTTGAGGTCATCATACCATCTCATAGGAGATCTTCCTCTTTTGTGTTCATATAGTCTCCATTCCTTAATTCGCCTGTCCCACCTCATCCCATCCCTTCTTGCAATGTGACTTGCGAATCTCTCCAATATCGGTGACTTTAGTTATTGCTCGTATTGCTCGTTTCGATATCTGTTCCTTTTCGAAATCATTGACCTGTCTATTGCTCTTTGTGCAGTTTCTAGTGCGTGGATATTTTCTGTAGTTGCAGTTCAGTTCTCTGCGGCATATGTCATCACAGGTAAAATGCAATTGTCAGAAACTCTTGATTTTAGGTGTTTAAGAGTATAGGTTTTAGGTGAGATTTTAGGTGATGAATGATTGTTTGGCGAAGACCACCCATCGTAGCCGTATTTCCCTTCTTATTTCATCTTTCTGGTTGGTTCGGTCGATTGTAACTTTCTGTCCTAGCTGTCTTTTTTGATTTCCTGTCCTCGCAATATTTTTGGTTCCTTCGTACATTATCTGGGTTTATATATATATATATATATATATATATATATATATATATATATATATATATATACATATATATATATATATATATATATATATATATATATATATATATATATATATATATATATATATTATCTTTGTAGATCTACAATCATTGTTGTTAGATATTCTCGTCAACGTACCAGGACAATAGTATCGTTAGCATATCTTAGATTGGTTATTCGAGTTCCATTGATGTTGATGCCTTTGTCGTTCCAGTCATCTTGTCTTCCAGTCCTCTGTCAAGTTGCACAGGTTTAGTTTTTTCATGAAGAATGTAAGTTGCGATTGCTTTTTGTTACATTCTCTGATCAGGTCACTGCATCGGTGGTCGATCCTACTGTTTGCCATTGCTTTAAAGACCGCCCATGTGTCTGTGCTATTAAAGGCCCTTTCATAATCTATAACCGCCAGATAAAATAGGTATCCGCATTCGTTTTATTTCTTTATTATTATTTTCGTCGTTAGTAGGTGATTATTACTGCCGTAGTTTTTACTAAATGCAGCCTGTTCAGATGGTTGGTATTCTTCGAACTTTCTTTCTAGTTCTGTTGTTGATTATTTTTCTTAGTAATTTGTATACATGTGACATTCGACTGATTCGACATTCGACATTCGGCCTATAATTTTCTATTTTGTTATTGTTTAGTTATTATCTTTTTTGTAGATTAGGACCACTTTAGCGTTTTTCTATTGTTTCGGTATTTTCGGTAAATCAGCCGTCCATTTTAGAACATTTATCTTAATAATCAAGTAATAATAATAGTAAACGGTTGTTCTTAATTACGCCAAACAGAAGAGACTGAATGAATTTTTATTATTAAAACGAGGGTATGTGGAAACGTTCCTAAGAGTTTTAAGAGTTCCGAAAAGTTCCTAAGAGTTTTTCTGTAGAAAATGTATGAATTTATTTTAATTTTAATTTGAGTCAAATCTTGGCTTAAATCAAAAGTATAAGCCATTTTTACACATGAATGTTTCAAAAAATATTTAATAATCACAAATGAGAATTACATTAAGTGAATCAATTGACATTTGCGTAATTATTTTATACAATTACATCCCGGATAATATTATTATTAGAAAATCAACTAAAGTTGTTTTCATGTTTACTGACCTACATCCACTGAATTAAAGCGAAACTACTTAATACATATATATTATTACACAATGAATTTAAATAGTGTTTTGTTCAAAAACACTAAAAAACTTCATTATACTATTTAGAAAACAATTTCACATTTTATTGATTCAAGTGAGTACCAAAACATGTAATGACAAATACAAATAAATTTATGATCTATGAATCGTTGAAAAAAATCGTTTATTATTAAGTAATTGTCAAAAAAAAAATGTAGAAACAAAATGAATTCCATATTACACAAATTTTCATCCATCTATTCTGTTAGTATTTCCAGCAAACTGTACAATACTGATAAAACAAATATTTATAAATTCATCAATTTGTGGAACATTATTATTCTATCGAATCTATTCCAACAGTGCAAATGAATTAAACCTTAACAGTTTAACCATCCCGTGCTAGTTTATAGTCAATATTTTCAGTGTTTTAAATATATAGTGATTGTGATAAAATGGAGGAGAAGAAACAGTATTCTGCTTTGACTATAGACAGGGCTGCTTTTCTTTTGCTGCGTGTTAAGAAGGCATTTAAGAAGAAGAAACTGCAGCGGAAGGAACGAGAAAGAAAGTAAGTTTTTGTTTGGTAGTTTTTTGGCTGTTTGTTTGGTAAAAAGTTTTATCGAAGTGTCGTGAGGAATTCCTCAGTAAAAACATTGATTCAATGAGAATGCGACGTGGAACTAGTGCGTTTTGGATAGAATGTTTAAAGAGATTAAATGAAATTTAATGCGACAGTTTCTCGTATATTGTTTAAAATTGAATTTTGTGATGTGTTACGCCGGACGGACACTGTTCAGTTAATACGTGAACCGGTAAACATATAAATAATTGTTGCGAAAAAAACTAAAAATGTCTTTTAAACCCCATTACTAAAACTATCTCATATAAAACGCATATGTAATATGCAAAACAACAATAGCATAAAATGGTTTAAAATTCATTTTTCTTTTACTTTACTTCTTTTGATTAATCCAACACAAATCTTCTGCTGACCTTAATTAAATAAGAACATGAATATGATAATTACTACGTGGTACATATTACTACGTGGAAATCCATTCTTAAAAAATACCACTGAATTGATAAATTCTCTTTGTTTTAACCACACTTAGTTATTATTATTAAGTTTGGTTTAATGTAAATAGGGTTTGGGAATACCCGGTCTAATCTGTCTCGCAATTTAAACAAAAACACGAAAAGATTTTTCATGTTCACGTATTTGATAAAGCAAGCGATACTGTACGAACTTGCCGATTAAGTTATGTGGGACTTAGATAAACAAAGGATTTGGAAAATGTTATGGTAAATAGGTAAATAAAACAACTCCACAAGAGGCTATGAGCGGAAGGCAAATGGATGAATTACCTTCTAAATTGTCTAAAGTTAATTCAACTTGTCCGTATTCTACAACATCATAGACGCTCTCGTCAGAATAATAATTTTCATCTTGATCGTTATCAATACCATCTAGATCAGTAATAGCGAACCTAAGACCCACGGTTCAGACACTGACCCACACTGGCATTTAAAGTGACCCAGGCATTGATTTTAAAACTTTTAGAAATCTCCAATAACGCAACACTTCTATTATTTTCTTATTAAGTTTCTCAACCACAAAAGAATGAATATTAAATATATCAATAAGAATTTTCTTCTCAAATTATTATATTTTAAATATGTTTTTAGTTTAGTTTAGTCTTGGCTTTTCCACATATGAAGAAAGAAAAACTTATTTTTCATTCAAGAAAGAAGAAAATCATTATGTGTTTTAAAAGCATTTTTGATTCCAAAATATTAGTTTATGATACAAGTGTGTGAAGAAAGACTTACTGCAATTAAAAAAAACTTTGCAAGTCGCACACAACACCCTTTCACATATGTGTACCATACATTATTTTATCTACCAAACATGTTCAAATACAGTTGAATCTACAAAAAAATAATTCTTTCTTACCAATAAATTTGAAAAATTGTAATTATGAGACACAATAAGATTAGAACGTTAAGCGCCTCCGTGGCAAAAATTGCTTACTAGTAAAATGGCACAGTGACGGACACTATTTGGTCGTTTTCGATGTAATCTAGACTAACCTAGATTTAATCTAGATTAGGGTTTGTTTAGGTTTATGGTTAGGTTAAGTTAACTCCAGACTGAGAGGCCGAGACTTCTAGATTCAATATAAGAAACGTTAATTTCATTTTAATACACGTCAGTTATTTTAAGTACGTCTCTGTTTTTTTGTTTAGTGGCGTGAGTTTAATAATGAAACTCCATTTGATTTACTTTGGACTTTTACGTACAATTGGGATACTTTTACACACGATTATAATAATGGCAGCTTTCACTTACAATAATTTACTTACTAATGTGTTTATTTGGTGAGCCAAAGATAAATTACCATAACAGCTGCTAGTTTTCAAGTTGCCCATTGCATTGCTCGCCACGAGAAACATCTTTTAGAAAGAGACTTTGTAAAACAAGCATTTTTAGAGTGCTACTTTATTTCCAGATCTTAAAAACAAAAACCTGATTAAGAAGCGTATAAAAATTGAAAAAGGAAGCAACCTAGGCGCTAAAGGAGTGGAGAAGGACGAAAGCAAGTAAGAGTGGCTTTATAGAAATTAAGAGAAGTTGCATAGAAAGATGCAGAGAAAAGAAGAAACAGAAGGGAGAAGAAGAAGAGAGAGAAATAAAAGCAATAAAATCAGAGAAAGAGGTGTGGAAATACATACAACAGGGAGAGAAAGAAACATTGAACGAGGAGATAAAGATGAGAGAGTGGGAAGAACATTTCATGAGACTCCTGGAATCCAGATATGGAAAGAATGTTTAAGAGAGGTAGAGAGATAGTATGGAGTCGGCGTTCGCGGATGATATGGTAGTGGTGGCAAAGAGCGATAAGGAGATGAAATAAATGATGATTAAGCCTAGGGAGCCAGGAAATTTGAATTTTGTAAAAGCCTTTAAAAGCGAGGACAAAAAGTAGTCTTTACAAAGACTACTCTTCCCTCCTCTCTTCCAAATGATGCCACTGACATGGTGACCCACCAGCTAGTACGAAAAATATAATGAACAAAATTTGACCTACTACTTAAAAAGATCCGCCATCCCTGATCTATAGAATAGTCATCTTCATCTTGCAAGCCTGTAAAATTTTTCTTTTTATATACTACATCACAAACAGATAAGTGTATAGTGTGATTCAAACAGAAATTATGAAGACTAGAAGATTCTCGTCCAAATTTCATCATTACACTTGCACCGTCGCCGGATGAACCAACTATATATTTTTTCAAGTTTAAATTAAATGTGTTTAAGTGTTGTTCTACTTTTTTGACTAATTGTATAGCAGTACATGAGTTAAAAATTCTCAATAAACCCAAATTATACACTTAAGAGTCAATTCAATGCAAATTGATATTTAGATATGTTCGAATTTTCATACTCGTCCATTCATCAAGTGTAACGCAAAATTGTCGATTTTCTTTACGACGTGGTTTACTAGACCAGTGTTTCTCAAACTAATTTCTCTCATCGCCCACCTATAGTATGCTACAGTTAATAATGCCTTAGTTAATAAGAGAAATTTAAGTATCTCGGCGAATTGATTGAACCCAACTTATCAGAAAGAGCATCTTTATCCAAGAGAGTCAGCAAGTTAGAAATAGCCAATCGGCTGACTAAGAACACTTACAATAAGAAATGCCTGTTACGCAACCTGAAACTTAAGCACTACTCAGTCTTACGACCAGAAGCCCTGTATGCCATGGAGTGTCCTTGAACCGAAGGGGTCTAATAGAGAAATTGGAAATGAGAGAGAGGTGAATCCTCAGGAAGATCCTAGGCCCGGTTAAGGAAGATGGGGAATTCCGAAGACGGCATAACTCTGAGCTCTACGAACATATTGAGATGATCTCTGACTGTGCAAGGAAAAGAAGGGTAGCTTTCTATGGTCACGTTGCAAGATTGCCTCCAAACCGACTAACTAACTGTCTGTTTAGGCAAAACAAGAAGCTTCGTTCCACTTGGTTGACATAGACCCAGAAGGATATTAAAGAGCTGGGAATAACAGATCTCAGACAGTTAGTGAGATGCACCCTGAAGGAAGTCTGTGGATTTCAGGAAAAACCTCGAAGGAAAGGTACCCCCTGGACAGAAGAGAGAAAGGAGTTACACCGGCAGAAGATGCGACCATACTGGGCAATGGTCAAAGCCCAACAGTTGAACAAGCGTGGTCCGCAGTAGGCCTATTCGAAAGAAGAAGAAAGAAATTATATCTCTATGTTAAGACCCTACAATTTTATTTTATTTGGTCTTAAAACCATTTTTTATATTTTGTTTCTAAAAATAGATAATATTAAATTACATTAAGATTATGCTTAACAGTTTCTTAACAACACAGCATGCCAAAATTGACCAGAGTAGTACCTCCCCCATGGCGATGTCACGAAAACTGTGCGAAATATACATATATAACTGCACCGTGTGGGCGCTCCACAAATTGCAACGTTTTCATTCCGTCTTAAGACTGCGCAGACAAACCGTTGTGCAAAACGGAGCGTCTGGACCGTCCTTTATACTAAACACGGAACAATTTTGTCGAACGAATTTGTTTGTTTTAAATTAACAGAAATACATTATATAGCTCGTGATACCTACCGCCCCTATATCGCCCCCCTGGCTACCTACCGCCCCCTATATCGCCCCCCCTGGCTACCTAGCGACCCCCAAAACTACGTCATCGCCCACTGGGGGGTGATATCGCCCACTTTGAGAAACGCTGTACTAGACAATGCCAAACATTCAAGACCCGAGACTCGTCGAGTCTTAGATCGGGTACCGGGTATTTACCCATGGAGTCGTCGAGTCCGGGTCCGGGTACTCGGACCCGAAAATATATTTTTTAAGAGTTTCACGTAGAATTAATTGTTGGGTATGGAATAAAACATTTATAGCGTTTAATTCAATTTAAAGTTTCTAGTATATTGTTCAAGCATGAATTTAGTTTGGAATATATGTAGGTACAAACTAAATTGTTTTAATTTATTTATTTCAAAAGTATTAGGATTATTATCTGATATAATTAATATTGCAAATGAATCCAATTTTTGTAATTATATTAACTGCCTTTTCAGGCTTTTTTTTTAAATGTTCAAAAAGTTGCAGTTGAGTATTGACGTTCCTTATAGTCAGGAAACGATTTAGGTATCTTCTTTCTGAACTTTGCTTCGTCCAGCTTCGTACAAGTGTTTTGCCGCTAGCCTATATTGTCGAAAAAACATTCAACTTATGGTTGGGATGGACCCTTTCCAGAAAGTATGAATATTATCTGCCATTTTCATGATACTAAGTGAAATTAAAGCGAAGCCTTAAAGGATTAGGGTATTAAATGAAAGACATCCCATAAAAACATCGCAAAGAAATGTAACATCTAATAATTTTGGAAATGTAGACAATCAACGTTTTGTTCAGAAATATGTTTGAGTTTTTTCCAAGTACAATTTTACAGGTGGAAATGTTTGAGTGTTATAATTTAGTTAATCTTCATCTTGGTTTAATTCTCTAATTTTACTAAAAGGGAATATGCAAGAGATTTAGATTTACTTGATTTTTTTACCACCGATACTTTATGATCTTGCAGGTATGAATTACACCTATACCATTATTTTTTTATTTAGTTTGTATTTAATTCCAAAAATTAAAATCAAAAAGTCCAAAATATGCGAGCGAAATTCAAATTTGCGAAACGCATCACCATTGGTCGAACCGAAACCAAGGACTGTGACGCATACCTTATGACATTTATAGACGTCAATATTCACTGTGTTGTTTTGCTGTGCAATATTACTGTAGTTTTGCTTGTGTGTTAGTACCTAGTGCCATTTTGGTCTATAGTGACATTAGAAATTATCAAGAACAATGACAGAAAGTGGTTTTGTTAAAGCACAATCGGACAATTTACCAAAAGTGGATGCATTTATGATGTGCTCAGAGAATAACCAAATTGCATTGCTAATATGTTAAATGATTCATTTAATTTTAATTTCTTTAATGTAATTAGTATGTCTATAGTTGGAAGTGGGATGCTTTCACTTAAAAGTTTTATTAAATGATATGATTGTTTGGGTAATAATATCAACATTTTAGGCTCTTTTCCTATGGCAGTTATTGTACCAATTCGCATTACATTTTTAAATTTTATTTTCTTATATCTTCCTCAATCTGAAATAAATTCAACATTTAGTAAAACCCTGGAAGAAATTCACACCATGTAAACTATCGAAATACAAAATACTTACATTAAAGTGATCTTCACAACAATATATACACGATTTTGTAGATAATTAATCTTTTCTTATAACTTTACACCATTCTTTACACATTTTCGTTGTACTAAACACTTTATCTGTTGTACTTATAATAGTTTTTTTTGCATTCCGGTACAAAACAATATCTATTACATAGTTTTTTAGCTTTTTCCAATATCGAAATAGCAATTCAAACTGAAAATACTTAACTGTCAAAAGTGTAAGTAACTGTCAACATTGCAAATAGTAAACAACACTCAATGACAATAGAGAGCTGTGACGTCATCCAGAGCGCGCGAAAAATGGAACCGTTCAAACAGGTCAAATTTAATCGGTATTTTATATTATTTTTTTTTAAATAAATTGAAACACTTTCAACAGTATTTATATTTTTTACTATGTTAAAACGCAGTAAAAAGTGAATTAAGCAAATAAAAAAAGTTGATGCATATTCCCTATTCGTTATAAAATAAGATTCTCGTATAAAAAATAAATTAACAAACAGAGTAATGCACTGTTTTGTTGTACACTGAAGCTGTGCGGTTCCAGTCTAACATAATTAACGCACTTTCTGCGTCTTGTGGATACTTGCGTAGTCCAAAAATCAACAAATTTTGTCCATTTTATCAACTTTTAATTTCTGCAGTGAAAAAGTCGCAGAAAATATTTCTTTTGACAGTAGACTATATTGAATACATATATATATATATATATATATATATATATATATATATATATATATATATATATATATATATATATATATATATTTATATGTGTGTGTAAATGTACTTGATTTGCCAAAGGGTGCATTTCATTTGCAGTAGATTGAACTTAATTTGCTAAAGGGTAAATTTAAATTGCAAAATGGTGAATTTATTTTGAAAAACCTGTATTTTTTTCATTTAACCCTTATTATTCCTTTTTACCTTATTTCATCTTTAGTTAGCTACATACGTCTTTGATAATAACGTAAATACACACTAGAGGGTATTTTCTCTCATTTCCATTTTCAAGGTGTTTCAGTCCATGACTTGCTTGTATTCTATTTTTAAATTATTTTCTTAATTATTCTTACCGTCATTGTTTTATCACCATTTATATATATTATATTTATATATATATTTATATATTATTTATATATATTTATATATTATATTTATATATATATTATACCATTTATATACATTATATTTTTCGTTAATAAATTAACTGATTAATAAATAAATAGCTATTATTAAGAAAGTGGGAGTTTTATTAAATTTAATGATAAATAGCTATTATTAAGAAGAATTATGAAGAAGAGTTTTATTTCACCTCCAAAATCTAAAATTTGTTTTAAGTAATGTTCTTGTAACTATATTTTCATGATTTCATGTGAGACCTGTTTATAAAATTTTTAGACTCTTGAATATTTTGAGCCGATTTATAGTAATTTAGTAACAAAGCAAACTGAATTTTTTAAATTGACTTTTTGGATGCGCGCCCACGATATATTAACACAAAATAATGTTAATTACATAGTAAATATATATATATATATATATATATATATATATATATATATATATATATATATATATATATATATATATATATATATATATATATTTATATATAATAACATAATCACATATAGAGATGAAGGTATGCAGATTCACCTCACTTAACGACTTTCGTTCCTACGACTAGGCTTATAATTGAATTAGTCGATAAGCGAGGATCCTTCCTTTTATTAATTTTGGAAACGCACAGCATAAAAATAATTGCGACAATGAGCGACGTTTAAGTAGGTGTGTCGTTAACTAAGGTGTAGAGCATCTGTACTTTGTGTGAGTTTCTTAAGGCGTTACTTCAAAAATTGAAAGACTGATATTTGGACGAAATTTATTTGATTCTGATATCGCAATTATCTACAATAAGCAGGAAGTGCGTGATCGAGGGTTAGAAAGCACACTCTAATCATGAAATTGTGTGAATTATAATAAAAATTTTGATTTCTTACCCAGTATTTAACATTATTTGATGTTTTTTTTAATATAATATTATGTTATTACTTGGTTTGCAAAAGGGAGAATTTCAATTGCAATAGGGTGAATTTTGTATGAAAAAGGGTAAATTTTATTTGCAATAGGGTGCTTTTTTTAAAAAGGGTGAATTTCAATTGGGTTTGGGTTAATTTGATTTGAAAAACCTAGATCTGTACACGGTTTGCATACATACCTTTATATCCATATGTAATTATGTTATTGTATGAATTGTAATAGTACTTTTATTTGTTGCTGTTTAATTAACCGTATTGTTGCTGTATAATTAACATTTGTAAATAGATTTATATAATTTTCAAAACGGTGAATTTCATTTGAAAAACCTGTAACATTGAATTATAAAATATATATTATTTTGATAATTAAATTTGTAGGTATTTTTTAAATTCAAGAGCCGCAGAAAGCACTTCTAGCTTATTATATCTACCCGTTATATAATGCTAATACATTCAATTAAAATGTTCTACTATATAATTCTTAATGAGAAACGAACAAATTTGAAAATTACGAAAAAAAATATTTATTAAAAAAAAATATTCTTTAATATTTAATTAACCTATTTGATTTATATGTCTATTGTCTCATAAATTCGATTTAAATATTCCAATAATCACAACTAAGAAATTTGCTTTTCCATATGCTTTAGATTACTTTATATAAACTATGATACTATGATTTTTTATCACCATACTATATAATTTTTTATCATCTACCAAAATGACGGAAAAAGATCCTTATCGCCCTAAAAGTTTCGTTTTATACTGTTGGTGGTCATAATACAGATTTGATAGTTTTCATAGAAACATCAAATAAAATTTTTTATATTCAAGCAGAAAGAGTAAGCAAATTTGTAGAATATTAAATTTCATATAAACAACCTTGTTATACAGTGATTTTTTTTGTATGACCTTATTTTGTCTGAAAAAAATGCGAAAAAAATTGTATCAAAAAATGTAGCAAATTCTATTTGCTGAGAATTAAATTTACCATAAGAAGAGATACTTGCGGAGAGTGAAGCGACAGCAATCAAGCAGATAGAAGTCCTCAAAGAATGCGCATAAAAAGTTGGACTACAAATCTCCTTCACAAAAACAAGAATTCATTTGCACAAAAATCAACATACCAAAATTGAATACGAAATACAGTGAAATCAAAAGAGTATCCCATTTCAAATACCTTGGAGAAATTTTAGAACCTATAGGAGGAGAAAAAATAGCTCAAAAAACTAGACAGCAGAAAATGATGAGGGCCTTCTCGAGAATGAGAAGAATGAGAGAATTTCGTATTCAATTTTTGTATGTTGATTTTTGTGCAAATGAATTCTGTTTTTGTGAAGGAGATTTGTAGTCCAACTTTTTCTGCGCATTCTTTGAGGACTTCTATCTGCTTGATTGCTGTCGCTTCACTCTCCGCAAGTATTGCTATATCGTCTGCAAAAGCTAGACATGATATTTCTACTTTGTCTTTAGTCCTTTGCATGGGTTAGTCCTTTGCATGGCTTTTGCATGGGTTTCCAGCAATTTTGAGCTTTTAGCTCTTTTTCCCATTCTTTCATCACTTTGTCTAAAGCCATATTGAAGAGTAGCGGGGACAGGCCATCTCCTTGTCTAACACCTGTTTTTATAAGAAATGGTTCGGAAATTTCACCCGTGAACTTTTGATGTTGTGTCTGATAGAGTTTGTTTAATGAGTCCTAGTGTTTTCAAGTCCAGTCCTTAGTCTTCCAGGATTTCTAAAAGTGTTTGCCTGTCTATGGAGTCTGGACTTGTGGACTTTTTTGAAGTCCACAAAGGTGCATATAACTGGTGAATTTCTGATGGCTTTGTGCTTGAGTACTGTTTTTAGTGTGAAGATCTGTTCCGCGCATGATCGACCTGATCTGAAGCTTGCTAGGTATTCTACTCTTTGGAGGAGGCACATGGGCATGAACTTGTAGGCGACTTGTAATAGGGAGACACCTATGTAGTTGTTCACATCAGCTCTGTCCCCCTGTTTATGTAGTGGGTGTATGAGTGCGCATTTCCAGTTCACTGGTAATTTTTCAGTTTGCCAATTTTCTTGAATAATTTGTGTGAATTCTCGTAGTGGGTTTGGTCCTAGATTTTTTAGTAATTCTGCAATGATTCCATCTTCTCCAGATGTTCTGTTGTTCTTGAGTCTTTGAATGTGTTTATTGATTTCTTCTTGTGCGGGTGGTGGTGAATCCGGGTGTCTTTCTGCTATTTTTTCTCTGGGGTATCTTGAGGTGGGTTCTTGGCAGTTTAATAGATTAGAAAAATATCTTGATAGTTCTCTGCAGTTTTCTTGATTGGTGAGTGCTAGCTCTCTTGTTTCTCTTCTGAAACATAGGTTTTGTGGTGTGTAAACTTTGATTTTACCTGCGAATGTTCTATAGAAGTCTCTTATATTGTAGTTCCTGAAGTTTTCCTCTATGAACTTTAACTGTTCTTTCATAAAATTTCTCTTGGTTTGCCTGAAAATTTTGGTGACCTCTATTCTTGTTTCATTAAATTTCTGTTGTGTTATTGGTGATTTTTTACTGTTGTAGGTTTGGAATGCCCGTTTTCGTTTTTCTAGTGCTTTCTCACATTCTGAGTCCCACCGTGGGTGTTTTGTGTTCTTCTTAAATGGAATCAGTTCTTTTGCTTTCTGTACGATTTTCCTGTGGAAGTCTGCCCATTTGTTTGCCTGCTCTTTATCTCATTCTTGTTTTATGTTGGTTTCCTTGATCATTTTTGTGTCGAATTTCTGCAGGTGTGTTTTTTTATGTATTCTATTTGGAGTGAATTTTATTTTAATTCTTGTTAGATAATGGTCCGAGTCTATGTTCGCACCTCTGCGGACTTCTACATCATGGATCTCTCTTTGTGCCTGGTGTGTGATTGCGATATGATCGATTTGGAATTCGCCGATGGACTGTATTAAAGACCTCCAAGTCTTTTGTTTTTTAGGTGTTTTTCTGAGGGAGGTGGACATGATTTTGAGGTTGTTCTGTTGACAGAGTTCGATTAACCTTACGACATTTTTATTGGTGAATTTGTGTGCGAGAAATTTCCCAATTGTTTTCTGATACAATTTTTCTCTGCCAATTTGTGCGTTGAAATCTCCTAGTAGGATTTTAGTGTCTTCCTTCGGGATTTTATTTATTATTTTCTCTAATGTTTGCCAAAATATATCTGTTCTCCTTGGATCTTTTTTGTTGACCACATTCGTAGGTGCGTGTACATTAATTAATGAGTATTTTTTGTTGGCGCACTGGATGCGCATGGTCATTAGCCTGTTGTTGACCGGTGTGACTTTTTTACTGATCCTAAACATTTTTTGTTTACTACAAAGGCCATTCCTAGGATAGGGGCACCTTTGGCGACTCGTTTTTCAGTTTTGCTCTTGAATATACGGTAATTACCATAGTCAACTGTGTCTTCCTCTGTGAAACATGTCTCCTGTAGTGCGAGGATCTGGATCTTTTGTTTGTCTAATTATAATGTTAGGTTGTGTAGCTTTCCTGGTTGGATTAGCGTATTGATGTTGAAAGTGCCGATGTATGTATTAGTTTTACTGGAAAGTTTGTCAGAGAACTCCGACTTTCTCTGTGTTCGTGTAAGCCCGGGATCCCCAGAACCCGAAATCCCGATTGCCGCCTCTTGTTGACGGGTGGAATGGTTACCACCTGGGGTACTAATTACTTTACTTGCACGAGCCATGGTTTGCTTGTCATCATGCCGTTTGTCCAATGTTTCCACGGGGTTTTCTAGAACCATTGTTAGTGGGATTGTTAGTTCCTGGAGTACGTTTTCAGCCGCACCCTCTGGGTGAACAGACGCTGACCAAGTTGCCGGTGGTCTCCACTGCAGGCGCACTTGTATTTTGATTGTTAGTTTTGGTCCGCCCTGAGTATTTTATTTCCTCAGGCCCCCCCATATGGGTAGAGAATTCTCCTATCCGCCACCAGGGGAGACGCCCGATGGTAGACTAACAACTCCACACGGTTATATATATATATATATATATATATATATATATATATATATATATATATATATATATATATATATATATATATATTAATTAATATATTAATTAACCGCAAAATTAACGTACCACTTATACATTTTGTTTTATTTCGAAAAATAATATGTGTTTCCCGAATCATCAATTACAAGTATAATAATAATGTTTATTGTTACGCCTTTTGTGGGTTTTAGCTGTCCTCTTTATTTAATCTCGAATTGCAAACTTAAAACAAACGGAACACAGCCTGAATCGACCCCCCCCCCCTATTATTATAATCAAGAGGGACGAGTAGAGACCCTTGTGTGTCACTTTTAGAAAGTAAATTGGTGCATTTATGTTATTAATTAGCCAAGTCTAGGGGTTAGGGTAAAAAATTACAATAGCTTTTATCGACATTTAAGACAATTATTTTTCAGAAAAAGTGTGCTATCGTAGTTATGAAACAAGAAACATATAAAATAAGCTTTGTTTCAAGATTAATTAATACCAACTTGACACTAAAATCACTTTATAAATTAAATAACTAAAATCACTTTAGCAAATAAATCACTTTACCGTGCGTGTCAGAACTCCACCGAAAAACTTTCAGAGCTGATTCTATGGTCCACAATAAGCATAAAATTCTTAATACATATCGGTTCAAAATCAGTTTGCGAGATACTCGACAAACAAAAAACGGAAAAACAATTCCGTTCAAGAAAAACGAACAATAATACACAAAACTTTCCCGATGCCATAAAACCCAAAAAAATATCAGTTTATAATTGCTTTACGAAAATCATACGTCCACTAGTTTATTGAAAATTGTGAATTGTCCTCACAAATCTACATAATAGTAGCATTTGCATTCGCATTTAGCTTATGGTGCTGCTAACGGCAACGGGCAAGCAGCTACAAGGATTTATGGAGAACGTTTTCCGATTAGGCAGCAACCTCATCATACAAGTTTTGCAGCAATTCATCGAAGTATTCAAGAACGTGGAAAATTTGAGAGTTTTTAGGCAGATACAGTACTTGAGAGAACGGTTCGTAAGTAAGGAAAGATGATTCCCTCTATTCCCACCACCTTAAGAGAAAATTTCATGTAAACCACCGCCTTAGGTGACATTACATAAAATCTAAGCTCCACCGACTTTTTGGAAATTACATGTAAAATCTAGCCTCCCCCTCCTTATGGGGAATACAAAATAGTTCTGAACGCGGCTGTGCGTGCATGTGTAGATGGCGCCACCGCGAAGCAATGAGCATCGGTGGGAAAGAGGGACTTAGACCGGACAAAACCGGACAAGAGCGGACAATGCCGGACAAGAATAGACAAACGGGTCGGTAGTGGGAAATCGGATATGCATTCATAGTTCATTGCAGGTGTATTAAGGAAATTACAAAAATTTGGTTTTTCCTAATCTGAAAGGAATCAATTCAAATGGATAATTTTTAGTTGCGCGTGCGTCATATTTGATACGTCACTTCTTATATTTCCTTTTTGAACTTGCAAAATTCGCACGGATATTTCCTGTGATATTTGTCTGAATAATGTCTTGTGTCTAAGAAATTTCTTAAACTTCTTTCAACTTGTCTCGGTGAGTCATCATTTTACATTTATTGGAAATGTTTTGTTTAACTTTGAATTTCATAGTAAGCATATTGCGAGTTTGAACTTAGCATATTGCGTATTATGATTGGCTTAATTTTTGAGTGTGAAATGTTTGTGTGAAATGATTATATTGCTTCTCTTTCAGTTTACGTAATAGGTTTAGTATTTGAAATTGCAGATTTTAAATGTATGTCAAGGAAATAACATCCGCCTGAGATAATATAACTATAACTACCGCAATAAGAAACGCCGCGTAATTAATTTCGTGTTTGAACTTGTAAATGCACACGAATATGGAATCTCTGAATTGTGAAATAGTTGATAAGAACCGTCGAGTCAGCATTTTCGTATTTCAACTTGTTTAATTTTTTCACTATACATCCAAATGTTCGGATGTTTTGTTTACAATAATTTTTTTAACACACGACTCGAGCGCGACCGGATGCTTAGAAGTGACGTATCAAATCTCACGCATGCGCAGCTCCAAAAATTATCTATTTGAATTGATTTCTTTCAGATTAGGAAGAACCACATTTTTTTAATATCCTTAATACATCTGTAATCAATTATGCATGCATACCCGATTCCCCGCTACCCACTCATTTTGAATTTTCCCGCTTGTCTATTCTTGTCCGGAATTCTTGTCCGGAAGCCACTAATGAAGTGGAGGACCGTGTGTTAATGCTTCGAACACTGAGGGACCGGTTCACTACTGCACCAGGTCTCCAAATACAACTTGCTGTGGTTCATGGCACCGCTATTAGTCAAGATACCATAGGAAAGCGACTTCGTGCTTCAAATTTACGACCTCGGGTAGCAGCTACTGGTCCCAAATTGTCAGTGGACCACCGAAGAAACAGAATGGCATTTGCAAAGAGACATGTGGATTGGGAAATCCATGATTGTGAGCAGGTATTATTTACAGATGAGTCAAGGTTTTGCCTTGTAAGTTCTGATCGCCGCCTAAGAAAGTACAGAAGGCTAAACGAAAGATATTCCGCTTGTAACATTCGAGAAACTACTTTATGTGGAGGTGACTCAATGGTGGTCCCCATACCACCATAAAAATGCCCTAACAAAAAACCCAGGGGTTCGCATCTGGGGAGTGGACCGGCCATGCTATCGGACCATTCCTGCTTATCAATGAATCAGGGTATCTCGCATCGGGAAATGCACGGACCTGGCGACTAAAATGTGCTGGTGTACCGTCATGCATAAACCACATTTCATATCCCAGTTGTACATAGACCGGGTCCAATTCGTTGAGGAAGTCATTTTTCAGAAAATTTGTATAAGCCGTCGCCGTTAAGCGATCCGGCAACACAAATGGACCTATCAGATAGATGATAACAATCCCAAACAATAATTGAAAACAGCCTCATGGGTAAAAAGTATCAACTCTGGAAACCGTTCATTCTGTTGTGTGCTGTTCAAGAACCACCTACAAAACTGTACTCGTGCAGCAAAGTCTATACAATTCTGTGCCTGGATTTTGTTTATTCTAAGAGGGTGCAACAGCTGTTCGCGATGAACTCGCTCTACACTGTTGAAGCACTGGTTCCAAGTTAGTGTACTACAGTTGGAACACTAGTTCTCGGATTATTGGCAACAGACATTTTCCTCTAATGGCACAGTACGAATGTAGGGAAAGATGATTCCTTATATTCCCACCCTATGGGAAAATTACGTGTAATCCACCGCCTTATGGGAAATTACATGTAAAATATAAGCTCAACCGCCTTATGGGAAATTACATGAAAAATCTAACCTCCCCTTCCTTAAAGATTAATACAAAATAGTTCTGATCGCGGCCGAGCGTGTATATGAAGATGGCGCCGCCGCTTGGGGATGGGCACCGGACGGAAAGAGAAACTTAGACCGGCCAATACCGGAATATTCCGGACAAGAATAGACAAGCGGGAAAATTCAAAATGAGTGGCGAGTGGGTAGCGGGGAATCGGGTATGCATGCATAATTGATTACAGATGTATTAAGGATATTAAAAAAATGTGGTTCTTCCTAATCTGAAAGAAATCAATTCAAATAGATAATTTTTGGAGCTGCGCATGCGTGAGATTTGATACGTCACTTCTAAGCATCCGGTCGCGCTCGAGTCGTGTGTTAAAAAAATTATTGTAAACAAAACATCCGAACATTTGGATGTATAGTGAAAAAATTAAACAAGTTGAAATACGAAAATGCTGACTCGACGGTTCTTATCAACTATTTCACAATTCAGAGATTCCATATTCGTGTGCATTTACAAGTTCAAACACGAAATTAATTACGCGGCGTTTCTTATTGCGGTAGTTATAGTTATATTATCTCAGGCGGATGTTATTTCCTTGACATACATTTAAAATCTGCAATTTCAAATACTAAACCTATTACGTAAACTGAAAGAGAAGCAATATAATCATTTCACACAAACATTTCACACTCAAAAATTAAGCCAATCATAATACGCAATATGCTAAGTTCAAACTCGCAATATGCTTACTATGAAATTCAAAGTTAAACAAAACATTTCCAATAAATGTAAAATGATGACTCACCGAGACAAGTTGAAAGAAGTTTAAGAAATTTCTTAGACACAAGACATTATTCAGACAAATATCACAGGAAATATCCGTGCGAATTTTGCAAGTTCAAAAAGGAAATATAAGAAGTGACGTATCAAATATGACGCACGCGCAACTAAAAATTATCCATTTGAATTGATTCCTTTCAGATTAGGAAAAACCAAATTTTTGTAATTTCCTTAATACACCTGCAATGAACTATGAATGCATATCCGATTTCCCACTACCGACCCGTTTGTCTATTCTTGTCCGGCATTGTCCGCTCTTGTCCGGTTTTGTCCGGTCTAAGTCCCTCTTTCCCACCGATGCTCATTGCTTCGCGGTGGCGCCATCTACACATGCACGCACAGCCGCGTTCAGAACTATTTTGTATTCCCCATAAGGAGGGGGAGGCTAGATTTTACATGTAATTTCCAAAAAGTCGGTGGAGCTTAGATTTTATGTAATGTCACCTAAGGCGGTGGTTTACATGAAATTTTCTCTTAAGGTGGTGGGAATAGAGGGAATCATCTTTCCTTACTTACGAACCGTTCTCTCAAGTACTGTATCTGCCTAAAAACTCTCAAATTTTCCACGTTCTTGAATACTTCGATGAATTGCTGCAAAACTTGTATGATGAGGTTGCTGCCTAATCGGAAAACGTTCTCCATAAATCCTTGTAGCTGCTTGCCCGTTGCCGTTAGCAGCACCATAAGCTAAATGCGAATGCAAATGCTACTATTATGTAGATTTGTGAGGACAATTCACAATTTTCAATAAACTAGTGGACGTATGATTTTCGTAAAGCAATTATAAACTGATATTTTTTTGGGTTTTATGGCATCGGGAAAGTTTTGTGTATTATTGTTCGTTTTTCTTGAACGGAATTGTTTTTCCGTTTTTTGTTTGTCGAGTATCTCGCAAACTGATTTTGAACCGATATGTATTAAGAATTTTATGCTTATTGTGGACCATAGAATCAGCTCTGAAAGTTTTTCGGTGGAGTTCTGACACGCACGGTAAAGTGATTTATTTGCTAAAGTGATTTTAGTTATTTAATTTATAAAGTGATTTTAGTGTCAAGTTGGTATTAATTAATCTTGAAACAAAGCTTATTTTATATGTTTCTTGTTTCATAACTACGATAGCACACTTTTTCTGAAAAATAATTGTCTTAAATGTCGATAAAAGCTATTGTAATTTTTTACCCTAACCCCTAGACTTGGCTAATTAATAACATAAATGCACCAATTTACTTTCTAAAAGTGACACACAAGGGTCTCTACTCGTCCCTCTTGATTATAATAATAGGGGGGGGGGTCGATTCAGGCTGTGTTCCGTTTGTTTTAAGTTTGCAATATATGAAAAATTATTTTCCTGATATTTAATTTCTAACTATATATATATAATAATAATTTGATATATTTATTGCAGTATCACTTTTAGTTTTAATCGGAATAAAACGTAAATGTTAGTTAAAATTTCTGGAAGTTAATTGACTGGAAACGGAAGCACAAAATATTTTAACTGCCGAATATTTGAAAAGTGAACCTTGTTGTTTCTATGATCTTCAAAGTTAAGATTTTCTGAGGTTTGAAGAAATTGATATTTTATTTTATAGATGGTTATGTCACTATTATGGTAAATTTGTAGGCGTTCTATAGGTGTCATAAAAAGTTTTACTATCACACTATTCAAAAATGCAAGGCTATATTTTTGAAAAACCCTTTTGTTTATTCAAATATCGAAATATCTTCCAATAGCCAATTATTTAAATCTTTTAGTAAAAGTTGAAAAAATATAGCACAGTTTTCATTTAAAAAATACATTACCTTTTTATTGTTACTAACAAAATTAAAACAGATTATAAAGAAAAGGAGCGTGTTCAATTTCAAAGAACATTACTTAAAAGGAACACATTTTAAATGTTAGCACTTACACATATATTATAGTATTCATTTTATAGATCTTATTTTGACGGCCAGTTGTTACTAATTATAGCAAAAATATATTGACACAATTATTTATTGGTATATCTAATCGAGAACCCAATCTGATTTAGCTATAGTGAGATAAAACTAATTTAGTTTAAATTATAAATAGGTGCATAATAATAACAATAATTCTATTCAAGAAGCTAGTAATAATTCTTTTCGGAAGTAACTTCAGTTGATAACAATAAATCTTTTTTTTATTGTTTTATCTGTTGAAAAAGTAATTGTATTCCTCCACGGGATTACATTGTCTATGAAATTTACGGACCGGTGGGTAAAGGGTTTGATGCCCTTTCCTGATTTCTATTCGTTCTTTTTCGATACGATTTAAATTGGACGCCGATTGGAAAGGAGGCGATAAAAAACGAATTATTGTACTGAACGCCCGGCGCATCCAACAGTTTTACTCTATTGGATTAGCCGAGAGAATTACTATTATTAGGGAACTTTGCTGGTGAATCAATTTGCGATAACGAATCGAAAACTTTCACGCTAAATTGTAATTGAATGCTCTTAGTTTATATCTAATTTCAACCTAAAAATGTAGCAAATATGAAAAGAATTTACACAAAAACACTTGATTTAAGACACATTGATAAAGACAATTCTTTTTATTATATGGCATAACTAATTATTACTTATATTCAAATAAGTGTTCTTTTCAAGGACATATCATCTATTCTATTATTTTTTTGGGATTTTTGCCAACTGCGATTTCCTAAAGTTCTGGCATGCACGTTTAAAATGAATAAAATAAACGTAGTCTCAGGGTAATTCTCAAGCGATGTAATCTCGATTATATAATCTTAATTTATTCCTTGAATGGGTAAGAAATATGCTGAGTTAGATGTAGTATATATGGATATGAAAATTTTTATTGCAAAAAACACATTTCATAAAAATTACAGATAAAACTAATTCTTACTATCTACTAAATAAAAATTACAGAACATAAAACTGTAAAGGTCAAGTTATATATTTTTTCTACAGAGATTGCAAGTACCTTAGCAAATTAAGACCGTTACAAATTAAGACCATACTTAATTACCTTATTTTAATTTAAGGTAATACATTTTATTGTCAGCATATCATTTATTTGGATTCTCCAAATTTTTCTGAGTGCTATTGAAGTAATTTTGTGCATTCTATGCTAGGTGTAACAATTAAATTACTTGATTCAGTTAGTTTTTGTATAATCTAAGCCTGTTATCTAGATTCTAGATGTAAATTAGGAATAAGAAATAAATTACTTGATACTGTTAGTTCTTGTGTAATTTGAGATTAATCTGTTCATCAGCATATAGCAAGGTCGACGAAACATCGTGTTGAAGGTCCCGTATGGCAGTCTCCATGACGAGGACAAAGAGGAGAGGCGACAGTACAAATCCATGGTGGACATCAGGATGGGAAGCTTCTGGCTTTACCAACAGAACATTTCACATAGCACGTGACATTATCATAGAATAGGCTGATCCATTTTATCAGGAGTTCTAGCACTTCATGGCATAAGGGATGAGCTTATGTGGAACACGGTCAGATGACTTCTCTATAATGGGAATCGGTCGACAGTTATCACCTATGGCCTTTGGGCTCTGGTCAGAGTCAACTATAGCATTCAAAAGGTGTGTCAGGTATGTTGTTGCAAGGATCTTCTTGTTGGAGATCTTCTAGTTTCTAGAAGTCGGCTGGCAGGTCATCAAATCCTGGCACTTTCGAGTTCTTCAGGCCAATGGCTCGTGCGACTTCATTTGTCACGATTAGGGCAACCGGACCAGCGTATGTTGAATTCATTGTTGGAATTCATTATAAATTTCATGGAAATGCAGAGACTGCAACGCTCTAAGATCTCCTTTGTAGCCTGCAGTCGTTCGTCGTCCATGGTTCTTCTTTATGCAGTGTCCACCATTTGTAGACCACCTTCGCCAGTGTCTGGAAATTACTTTTATGTAAAACGTTATGAAAATGTAAAAAGAATAGTCTAGCCCTTTCCATGTAGTTCCTCTAGTTATGTCCGTGTAGTTGATTTGTTTGTTTACACTGATTTGGGTGGTCTTGCCTCTCTCGTTTTATTTAGATTTGTCTGTCTACTTATGTAAGACCAGTCTTCTGTGACTATGTCTATCTAGTTTTATTAGTCTAGGATTTTTTGTCTGTACCCATATGTACAGACCTACCATGTAGTCTAGGATTCGTATCTATATAGTCAGGTGTATCTAGTAGTTTCTGGAAATCACCTCGATTTAAAACATTATAATCAGAATTGACGTTTAATTGATTCAATTACTTTTGTAATTATATTATTTTAACTTCTGGACTAAACTAAATCGTAATTTTCTGAAAAAAAAATACTTTTATTGAGAATGACAAGACCATAGACAATTTTACACATCGACTATTATTACAACCTTGTGGCGTTTAGATTAAAAATTCACTGCTGAAGCCAGCAGCAGTGTCATTGCGATGTATTATGCTTTTTGCTTTCTCCATTATAAATTATTAAAACGGACATTTTTCCATTAACTTTTTTCTCATCACAAATTTGTGAACTTGAAACTCCATTTACATATCATAATATTTAATATTCCTAGTATGTAATACATTTCATTTTCATATATCATGGGCCTGCAAAAAGTGCTTAATTTGTATGCTTATTTGTATTGTATGTTCAGTTTGTTTTATTAGTAAATTAATAGAAAGCGGTTCAAAATATTTATGAGCTACTTTATAACATGGTTTAGGAACAGAAAACGGAAAAAAAGGTTACTAAATTGGTTTTATAAAATATTTCTAAACTTCTTTTTATCTATCCTTTTACAGGCTTACTCACGACGTAATTTTAATAAATTGATGTAATAAAAATAGTAGGGTATTTATAATAAATGAATTTATAATTTAACCAACAATTTATTTATTCAAAGTTTTTAAAATCTAATCAATATCGCCAATGCATCAAATATCCAATCTAAAGGAGAATTTACAATATTAAATAAAATACCAGTTTAAATTGTAGATACGTATCGACATTTGGTCCCATTTGATTAACGGCCCGAATAAATACCTCCGTCCATCAGGGATACCTCCGCCATTCATACTTGTCTCTTTCGAACCAATTCTGCGGTGCCGTACCATTGTTCCATCGGTGCAAAAGTGAAATATAATTAAACGATTAATTTCAATTTCATTACATCTCACTAGGCGTTTTCATCTTGAACACATTTCCCTTGGATTCATACAGAAAATTAGATTACTCGGGCGAGGAGCGTTTTACTATTTAAACCTTAAGCCGGGACACTGAATTGTTAATAATTAGTAGAACAGTTACACAGAGGGAATGTTATATTAGAGATGTTATATAGAGAAGTATCTCTTGCCGTTTCGTATACAAAAATCAGGGTCAATTAAATAATATTACCGTAAATCTATATAACTCTGTTAAGAAACAAGAATAAATATGTTGTATATTAAATAGATACATATTAAATCTAGGTTATCTAAAATATTGCTAAAAGATTTCCCTCTTCTGTGTAAAGAAATATTATATAAACAAATTTTGAAAATTTAATAAAAAGTCTGATTTGTTAATGTATCTAGTCAAAATTTATATAAATAAATTTAATACTAAAAAAAAATTGAATAGATTAACAACAGATAATGTATGAAAATAAAACTAAAGTCTAAAAGAACAATATATCTCCTTTAACACATCAGCTGACAACTTCTGTCTGTCTCTAGCTGCTCGCCTTTTTCACTTAACCGCGTTTAAAAGTTTCGTTAGATTTCGTCTTGGTCACTCGATTTGGGCCTAATTACTTCGGCTTCAACTTCATTCCAGGACTTTGCTGCGTTCTTAAAAAACTTCTAAAATTTTATCTTCTTCTATTTTATTCTTGAACCTTGAGTATTTGTTTTCTAGCGTAATTTCTTAGATCATCTCTGTTGTCGTCAAATGTCACCTGAAGATGCTCCTTTGTCAGCTCTGCAATACTTTCATGTTCCGTACATCGAAGTTTGACACCAGTCATTAACTGGAATGGCGTTGTGCCGATGCTCCTATTCTCTCTCGAGTTTATTACCATCTGCACTGTCCCTGCGTGCTTGTACCACTTGGTGGTATCATCTTTAGATAGTTTTGAAAGTATGCCGAAACCGGTTGTCAACTTAAAATGCTTAATTCCCTCAAGGATACAATATCTTCAAACTCTTGAGCAGTAAATGCTGTTACCCTATCAGTGATTATGTGAACTGGATTTCCGAATATTGCCTTCTGTTGGTCAAGCTTGGATATCACCTCGACGGCGGTCTTCAATTTGGTCGGGTAAAGCCATACGTACTTAGTAAATGCGTCTACTACTAACAGTATATGCCTATAATTCTTATTGGTAGACTCTAAGGGCCCTAAACGATCCATATGGTAAGTATACAATGGGATGTCGTCTTTGTGTAAGGGATGTAAAAAGCCATCCTGCTTACACCTTTTTCGGTTAACAAGAATACATTTCACACAACCCATAATCATGTTTTCTACCTTTGTTTTCACTCTAGGTATATAGTAATGTTGCTTTATTATTTGTTCTGTCTTCTGTGCCCTGAGATGACCCTCTTCATGAGTTCTTTGAATGATTTCATTTTGCATATTTCTCGGAATTACTAAAACTCGTTATCGTCCTGCCATTTATAAAGAATATCGTCTTTTAACATGTAGTCTTGATATGGTTTTTCTTTGAGAATTCCCTTTGTCGCTCTTAACCCAACGTCTGCGTTTTGAGCTTTACAAATTTTCAATGGAAGTGCGGTGGTTTCAATTAGAGCAACCGGATTCCTGCTCAGGCAGTCAACGTGACGCATTCTCGTACCTGACCTATGCTCCACGATAAAATCAAATTCCTGCAGCATGAAAAACCATCTGGAAACTCTGGTGGATCATCCTTTTTGTCCATAGTCTTTTGAAAGGCTGAACAATCCGTAACAATTTTAAATGACGTTCCAAGGAGATAAACGCGAAACTTCTTTAGAGCCTCAATTATGGAAAGTACTTCATGTTCATAACTGCAGTATTTTTTCTCAGCATCCGTCGTTTTTCTACTCGCATAATATACAGGGTGGTAGTTATTACCTTGTTGGCATCTTTGCAAAAGAATAGCTCCATAACCTTCTGGCATCTGTATGTAGTTCAAGTTCTCTTCCAGGCTTAAAAAAGTTCACAACTGGATTACTGGCTAATAATTTTTTCAACTCCTCAAGTGCACTCTGCTGTTCTGGTCCAATGAGAAATTTTATGTTCGCTTTTAATAAGTCACTCAATGATCTCGCTATAATGGAGTGAAATATAAATTTCCTAAAATATCCCGTGAGACCTAGGAAACTTTGTACTTGTTTTACCGTTCGTGGTTCTAGGAATTTCATAAGAGCTCGAGTCTTCTCTTGCGATGGCAGTAGCTATTATGATACCTTTTTATGATATGACCTAAAAATTCTATACTTTTCATTAAAAATTGGCATTTTTCATGCTTATCTCTAATCCGTGCTCCTCTGCGACTTTTAAAACATTCTTCAAATTTTGAATTGCTTCGTCTTCATTGGCTGCTAATAATATCACATCGTCTTTATATGGTAGCGCTATACCCTCTAGTATTAACATCCTAAAAATTCTATTAATACTTCTTTGAAATAGAGCTGCGCAGTTGCCAAGTCCAAAAGGCATTTTCCTTAATTGAAAGTGCCCTTTATGCGTAACAAATGCTGTCAGTATATTTCCTGCTATCGTCTGCGACACTCACATGAAAAAATCCATTCTTCAAATTTATAGTGCTAAATACGCGTGCATCTATTAATTGGTCGAGTATGTCCTCTATCAATGGCAGCGGATATCGATCTTTACAAATTTATTTGTTTATTTAATGGTAGTGAATGCATATCCTGGGTGCTCCATCCTTCTTTCTTGCGATCACCACTTGACTTGCAAATTCGGACTTGCTTCGTTCTATTATACCCAATTTGAGCATGTTCGTCCACTATTTTTCTCTCAACGAAAGGTAGCCTCCTAGGACTGAAGAATATGGGTTCGCCATCTTTCAGGACTATCTTCATTGTTAAATCAGTTGCTCTTATTTCATTCGGGTGATAAGCTGAAACGATGTCTTAAATGGTCTTCTTAGCCTTGGTTGAAGCGGTTTCTCCGATATCTATTTCACCTTCGTCAGCTACTTGAATCTGCATTAAAGACGTGTTTTCCTTTCGTTTAGATACCGTCAATCCACCTTCGTTTAATAGGATTTCCGCTTGTTCCATAAATTAATTCCAAAAAATTACATTCACTGTCATGACATTGTCCGGAACTATGTAAATCGACTAGTGTAACAAGACTCATCTATGTGGATACTGGCTTCAAAGACTCCCTGGGATTTAATACTCGATTTTTCAAATCCGTTTAAAATCAAGTTAGATTCTCTGAACTCTAGCGATCCCATTTTTTTATTAGCCCCACCTTGATTACATAGTACTTTGTTTTGAACCCACACATTCATTTACACATTCTATTTTTTGGTGTCATCACCATTTTGTTAATATCTGCAGGTATTTGCTGCTTGGTTAATTTTGTATACATTTTGCAGGCAAAGCTTTTATGTCCCAACTCATTACACTTGAAGCACTTTACCTGTATTAATCTACATTCTGAAGAGTTATGTCCCTGTACACCGCAGTTATAACAACGAATTAGTTTGTCACTTTCATCTCGTTTTCCATTTCTGATTTTTGTTTTGCATTTTTCTTTGTCCTCGTCTCTTCCATCACATTTGTCTTTAAACTCACTATATACATTAAGTTTCTTCTTACACTCATAAACACTAGTAGTTCCATATAAAATCACTTTATTCCGTGAATCTCCTGGTATTCCATTTATTACATACTGCAGCAATAATTCCGTTTCTATATATTATTCCTCTACTCGCTAGCTCTTTCATATGCAAGAAACTCATGTACAGTCTCGTTTCTTTGCAATTTTCTATTCCTCATTATTTCATGTAGCGCTATTCAAACGATTCGAAAACTCTTGATTCAGCGACGTCTTAAGTGAATACCACGAGTTCAAACTCGATTCACCTTGGATATATAGCTTCGATAATCCTCTAAAAGATTTTTTCCCATACACAAACATATGTAATTCGTTCCATCCGAAAAGCTCGACATGAACCGACATGTCTTCAAAATCAGAAATCTAACATTCGATAGAGTACGAATTAGTGCCATCAAAAATTATGTAAGAGTCTTTCTCTAAAATTCATCACAAATGGAGCGGTTCCTCTAGACACGGATACAGACGACTTAGATTGTGCATTATCCACTTCAGTTTCTTCTTCGTCTTCATCGTCCTCGTCTTTACTTTGACAAATTAGTCTTAGTTTATCTAAATCCATTAATCTTCCACAAATGCTTCCAATTAAATTAAACTTTGTCACATTTAAATCAACGCGAAAAAATGTCGCCACTGCCACAAGTTCATTCTCAGAAAAATGTTGGTCAATATATTCTAGCTTCTCGTTATATTCAGTTGAACCTTCGTGAAACGTGAAACCAGCAAAATTACGTAATACGCCTCTGTTTTTCTATTACCCTCTTCTTAAAAAATCAGCTTATACATAATCTTCACAACATTGTACCTTGCATTTTTAATGCTGTCTGCTATGGTGGAAATTTCTCCTAGCGTCTACATAATTATTTTCTTCGTTAATATTTTCAAAGCATCTTCACTTCTAATATTTTTAAAACTCTTTATTTTCAAATATCTTCGACTTATTTATTTCCTAACGTCGTCTTTGTTTGAAAATATCCCCGTCTTTAATTTAAAAACGTCGTCGTTGTTTGAAAATATTTCCGTCCTTCATTTTCAAACGTCCGTCCTTCTCTTTATTTCCGCAAGTCGTCCTTGTTTGAAAATATTCCTGTCTTTTATTTTCAAACGTCTGTCCTTCTCTTTGCAATAGGTTGCGCCAAAACTAATACGAAAGTTTTGTCAAAAATTTACTTTTTCTTTGTTATTAAGAGTCTTCACTAAAAACTGCACAATTATTTTCACAAGATTTATCACTATTGTCTTTATGTCTATTCACTATCCCGGTTGAGCCCCCAAATTTATAGTCAAAATTTATATAAATAAATTAAATACTAAATAAAATTGAATAGCTTAACAAAAGATAATGTATGAAAATAAAAATTAAGTCTAAAAGAACAATATATATTCTTTAACACTTCAGCTGACAACTTAACACCAAAACTCCGTCTTTCAATCTGTTTCAAATTGCTCGCCTTTTTTACTCTCCCCATCTGCTGGCCCCTTCCTCGGCTAGGTCACATGATCCAATAGTTTTTGGTTGAGATTCAAATCCTACAAATATAATAGTAATATTTGATGTTTCTTACATGATATACAAAACTATTAATTTTGCAGTTTTAAGCTATATTTTTGTATGCTTTAAACATATTTTAGTAACTTTAAAAAAACTTTAATTTTCATTATAAATTGGTAAATTTTGTAATTAAATTTTCTGTGTAAATAAATATACAATTATGAAAAAATTTAAGATGCATTTGTAAAGTTGAGTTTTGTAAAAATTTAGTATGTTTTTGAAGATATTAAAATAGTATTTTAAAGAACGAGTTCAGTCAGCGCGATTTTACAGCACGCGTCCAAGTTTGCAAAACGACGAGGGTAGCGAGGAGTTTTTTTAATGGACAAGTGCTGAAAAATGCCTTACGAACGAGTTTTTTATAGTATTTTTTCTATTTTGCGCCCTTTTACGCCATTTTATGCCATTTCTAAATAAAAAAATCGCCCATACATTTTCATAAAATTTGATAATAACACTGATAATTGACACTTGAAATTAATTTAAGGGGGTTCGAGCGAATCCCATGTTAAATATTTTTATCGAGTTTAAGCTTTGAAACTTTTTATACATGAAGATCAATACTTTATTTATGTCCTCTCAAAATTTGAAAGTGATCCTGCGTTTAGTTTATCTGGAAAAAAAATTCAAAAATGATGATTTTTCGAATCTTATACACAGGGCCTATGGCAGACAAGCTTCCGTCACGTCTTTATTTAGTTTTTTCGGTATTAATTTCCCAATTTTAGAGAATAAAAAACTATATACAATAAACTTAGATAATATTAAAACACGATAACATTAAAGCAATGTGATGTTCCCGATGTAATTATTTAAATATTTAAAGTTAATTTTTTTTTTTTTGAATCTTGTTTATCGACAGTAATTCACATGACAGATGGTTTGGCAACGTCGTTGATAATAGCTGATTGTGAGAGAAAAGAAAAACATGGAAACATTTTGAACTTTTGAACGTCTGTGGAACTATTTGATAGAATACACTCCAGCTTTTTACATAGATTTTCAATAATTTTTTGTCTTTTGGTAATTCGAGGTTTACGGCCAACATCTTGGGCTTATAACATTCTGATCACTTTACAAACAACCGACTAATAACACAGATGTTGCCAGATCGTTTTATGTCACCTTATAAGTCAAAAATAACGAAGTCGTTTAATAACTTTATTATATTAAATAAATAATAATTACCAATTTTTAAATTTGTTATGTTACTATAAATAAAAATAATGCATTTTAACAACTATTAGGATAATTGAAAATATAGAAAAATTCAAGCAATACTTTGACTCATTAGTTACGCTCGAACCTCCTTAAAGGTTATAATTAAAATGGGTGAAAAAATATCTTGCACTCCACTAGAATTGAAAGAAATAACTGCAAAAACAGTGAATAAATTGTTGCCAGATAAATCGCGAGCAAGATATGAAAAAGAATACTTCAAATTTAAGTGGGTGTAAAGTGGGAGTGCTGTAATCTAAATATATAATACAAAGTTACAGTTGTTCTGGAAAATGTTTACTTGCTTACTTCGAATTACAACGTAAGAAGTATATACCATCAAGTTTATGGACCATATATTCTATGTTGAGGTCCTGTTTATCTATACATAAGGATGTAGATATATCCAAATATTGTAAATTGCAGGCCTTATTGAAATGGATATCTCAGGGCTATGCACCTAAAAAGTGGAAGATTTTAGAAGAAGATATTCATAAATTCTTAAGGGACGCGGATGATAAGTCTTATCGGGCTATGAAGGTGGATAAATTGGTATGTATGTTGTAGCTTTGTATGTAACGGTATTCATTATAGATTGTCTTGATAATGGGCTATAATGGTGTGCTTAGGCGTCAGGTATTAACGGATATGTCTTTCAATGACATAGAATACAGATCCGATTCCATCATTGTGTCTGTATCTAAAACAAAAAAATTACATTCCAAGTATGTTTGCAAATACAGATCTTCATTGGATTGACTTAATTAAAAAATATGCTATTACGTTCTAATAATGTTACGGATAAGAGATTTTTCTTAACTTTTCGTAACGGTCATTGTATTAATAGTCCAATTGTTATTAATATTATGGGCAGAATATCAAAAGACATTGTGACATTTCTGAAATTTTAAATTTCTAAACTCCGATCTTTATATTGGACATTGTTTCCGAAGAAGTAGTGCGACACAGTTGGCCAACCATGGTGATGATTGTTGACAATAAAAAATCATGGTGGATGGAAGTTTTCTACTGTTGCGGAGGGGTATGTAGACGTATCGTTGCAAGAAGATTGAAAGGTTATAATTAACCTGTAGGGACTCATTATTGACAAGATGAGTTGCACAGGTTCGGGTTTTTCCTAAACCGTTTTATGGCCCAGACCGTTTTATAAGCGGGCTGGAGCTGATCAAACAAAGCCGATAGGTTCGGGTTTTTCTTAATCGTTTTATGGCCCAGACCGTTTTTATGAGCGGGCTGGAGCCGATCAAACAATACCGATTTTTCCTCCCTCTTACTTGGCGTCAGCACCAATAGGAGGGAAGAACGAACAACCAATCGGGACAACGGAAAACCTCTCCCACCAAAGTTACCAGAGAGAAGATGCGTTTGACCGAGGGATAAAAGGACGGGACGGGAGTGACAAAAGGACAGTTTTTAGAAACAACTTCGAGAGACAACTTCGAAACAACATCCAGACACAACTTCCAGCAGAACATCAGTGAACACAACTCCCAGCAGAACATCAGAGACAACTTCCACAACTCGCATCAAAACCGGCACGCGTCACGTGACGCGCAATAAAAAGTTACATCGTCTCCGGGTTTGTTATTTTCCTTTTCTCCACACACTACCCCGTCACCAAAGTGGTGACCCCGACGTGATCTACATATTTTACAAGTGACGGTGGTAGCAACGTGCGCCAAGACACTCGCGACAAGCTATGGCGAATAACCACTCCAACGGGGCGCGAGTGAGACTGCCCGCTTTTCTACCAGAGGACCCGGACCTCTGGTTCCAACTAACTGATTGGGCATTGAAAAACGCTGGTGTCACTACCAGTACCGAGAAGTTCGAATACGTCGGTACGTCGCTCGAGCCGCGGTACGCTAAGGAGATCCGCGACCTACTTCTCGACCCACCAAAGGAAGCCGACGACCCGTATCAGAAGCTGAAGGACGAACTTATCAGGAGACTCGGAAAAACACAGCAACAACGGACACGGCAGTTGTTGGAGCGCGAGGACATCGGCGACCGAACTCCGTCACAATTTTTGCGACATCTGCAGCTACTTGCCGGCGAACACGGGGCCCAGGACATCACCAAGGCCCTCTGGATGGACCGCCTCAACCCGGTCGTGCGGGCCTGCCTAGCGACGCAGCAAGAAAACACCTCCCTCGACGAGTTGGCCAGGATCGCGGACAACGTTTTGGACTCGATCGGGACCCTACAGCCGCGAAACCAGGTATCCGCAGTGTCATCTTCCCTCGAGTCGAAGATCTTAGAGCAATTGGCCGGCCTCCAACGACAATTGGCGGAGGTGCAGATAGACAACCGACGGGAAATCTCGGCCATTAGGTCAGAGCTCCAGCAAGCGCGCCGCAGCCGTTCAATCAGTCGAGACCGCTCGGATCGGTCACCGTCGAACCGCAACCGCTCAGGTTCTCGCCTTCCGGTCCAGTACAGTGCGCGCAAATGCAGGCCTCCGTGCGAGTTAAACGCCGTCTTCACCGCGCGTTCGGGAAACTAAGCGGATCATCGCTTATGGCGGCAAGCGATGACTGCCCAAACGTACGCCGCTTGTTCGTGCCAGATCGCATTAGCGGCACGAAATTTCTGATAGACACTGGTTCGGATCTGTGTATTTTTCCCCGTAAACTTGTGCGTGGTCGCCGGACAAAGACGAACTACGAACTTTCCGCAGCAAACAACACGCCGATTGCGACGTACGGCTCAGTGACAATGACATTGGATTTCGGATTGAGACGCGACTTCACGTGGAACCTTGTGATCGCGGACGTAACACGCGCGATTATTGGCGCCGATTTCCTGGCTCACTACGGCCTGCTGGTAGACATGCGAAACAAACATCTCGTAGATAGCCTGACGCAAGTCAAGACGACCGGAAATAGGCCGAGTTCGGGTAACATCGCAAGTGTCAAAATCGTCATCGGAAATTCTGAATATCACGAGCTTTTGCAGCGCTACCCAGAAATCACGCGACCCGACGGAGCATGCAAGGCACCAACAGTGAAACACAGCACCGTCCACCACATACACACGACGCCCGGACCACCTGAAGCCGCAAGACCGCGTCGACTTGCCCCGGACCGACTGTTGAACGCCAGAAAGGAGTTCGAGTCCATGCTGCGGTTGGGCATTTGCCGCCCATCTAAGAGCAGTTGGGCTTCACCTTTGCACATGGTGCCAAAGAAAGGCGACGAATGGCGTCCCTGTGGTGATTATCGGGCCCTCAACGCACGCACCATCCCGGATCGTTACCCGGTGCGCCACATCGAAGACTTCGCGCAGACGCTCAATGGGAAGAAGATCTTCACCTCGATCGATTTGGTAAGGGCATATCACCAAATTCCAGTCGCGGAAGAAGACGTTCCTAAGACGGCCATTACCACACCATTTGGATTATTCGAGTTTCCATCCATGAGCTTCGGGTTGCGAAACGCCGCGCAAACGTTCCAGCGGTTCATCGACGAAGTCCTCCGCGGTTTGGATTTCTGCTACGCTTACATAGACGACATCTTGGTGGCATCATCGTCCGAAGAGGAGCATCGTGGTCATCTGCAAATCCTGTTCGAACGCTTGCAGCAGTTTGGTGTCGTGATCAACCCCAACAAGTGCTGTTTCGGCGCGGCAACCATACAGTTTCTAGGGTACCGCGTCTCCGAGAGAGGAACAGAACCGCTTCCCGAAAAAGTCGCCGCGATCCGAGAATATGAGAAGCCGAAGACTGCCAAAGGACTACGGCAGTTCCTGGGGATGCTCAACTTTTATCGAAGGTTTCTACCCAGGGCTGCTAAAACACAGGCGAACATCAACGACCTTCTCAAAGGTAACATCAAGGGGAGCACGCCGATTCAGTGGAACAACGGAGCCGAGGCAGCCTTCATGCAGTGCAAGGAGGAGCTGGCCACCGCAGCACTCTTGGCGCATCCTCGACCCGGCGCAGACCTGTCTCTGGTGTGCGACGCGTCGGACTACAGCATAGGCGCAGTCCTTCAACAACGAGTCGACGATCACTGGGAGCCGCTTGGATTCTTTTCAAAGAAGCTTAGTAGCTCCGAGAATAAATATAGCGCATACGATCGGGATACGATCGGGAATCGCTCCTAGCGATTTACTGTGCAGTTCAGCATTTCAGGCATATGGTCGAGGGCCGTCCGTTTACCATCCTCACGGACCACAAGCCGCTAATTTTCGCCTTCCGCCAGAGATCCGACAAATGCTCGCCACGCCAATTCCGTCACCTGGACTTGATTAGCCAATTTACAACCGACATCAGGCACATCGCGGGGCAAGACAACGTCGTCGCCGACGCTCTATCCAGGGTCGACGAGATCACTGTTCCAATGGACTTCGAGGCTCTGGCGACATCGCAGCAACAAGATCAGGAACTTCAAGGACTCTTGCAAGATGACAGCTCCGAGCTGGACTTGCGACAAATCCGCATTCCGGGTTCAGACGCCGCGATCTTCTGCGACGTCAAAACACACACTGCCAGGCCTTTTCTCACGACGCCGTTCCGCAGGGGAGCCTTCGACGCCATCCACGGGCTGTCTCATCCTGGGATCAGGGCAACAACTAAAATGATGACACAGCGCTACGTTTGGCCCTCCATCAACGTGAACTGTCGCACCTGGGCACGAGCTTGTATCCAGTGTCAGCAATCCAAGGTCACCAGGCATGTATCCGCTCCAGTCGGCTCATTTTCAGCACCTTCCCGCCGGTTCGAGCACGTTCATCTGGACCTGATCATCATGCCGTACTCGCAGGGATACAGGTACTGCCTAACCTGCGTTGATCGTTTCTCGCGATGGCCGGAGGCAATCCCTCTACAGGACCAGGAAGCCGAAACCGTTGCCCGCGCTTTCTACAACAGCTGGGTTGCACGTTTTGGCACACCTCTCCGGATCACCACCGACCAAGGCAGGCAGTTCGAGTCCCACCTGTTCCGCTGCCTCAACCAACTCCTAGGGACGACGCACCTGCACACAACGGCGTACCACCCAGCAGCCAATGGCATGGTCGAACGTTTTCATCGGCAGCTAAAAGGCTCCATCAAGTGCTTGCAGGCTACTCGGTGGACTGAAACGCTCCCAACGGTGCTACTTGGCATACGTGCAGCTTGGAAGGACGACCTACAGGCGACAACAGCCGAGATGGTCTACGGTCAGCCCCTTCGCCTTCCCGGAGAATTCCTGGTATCCCGGGCGATCCGAGAGGTCGACAACTCCGCTGAATTCGTGAAGGAACTTCGTCAACGCTTCGAGACACTCCGTCCAGTCAGTGGGTCCAGGCACGGTGAGCGCAGAATCTTCGTCTTTAAGGATCTCGTCACTGCTACCCACGTTTTTGTGCGCCACGACGCACCAAACGGACCTCTCCAACTGCCGTATGATGGTCCGTACAAAGTAATTTCTCGCACTGACAAGGTTTTCATTCTCTTGATGCGGGGAAGACACGTACCAGTTACGATCGATAGACTCAAACCTGCGTACATCATCGACGAGAACATCGAAAAACCAGAGCTGGAGAGCGACTCCGATGACGACCCTCCGGACGACGCGGGCGGAACCCAAGCTCCCATGCAACCAGCGCCAGCACCAGCACCATCGCTTGCACCCCAACCTGTGACTCCCAACACCGACCCAGGCCTCCGAACAAGATCAGGACGCCGCGTTAGATTCACCGAATTTTACCAGGCCGGTTTGAGATAAACCCTGTAACTTTGTAAATTATGCACTTGTATCGTTAATCACTAGCAGAGGGGTCCTGTAGGGACTCATTATTGACAAGATGAGTTGCACAGGTTCGGGTTTTTCCTAAACCGTTTTATGGCCCAGACCGTTTTATAAGCGGGCTGGAGCTGATCAAACAAAGCCGATAGGTTCGGGTTTTTCTTAATCGTTTTATGGCCCAGACCGTTTTTATGTGCGGGCTGGAGCCGATCAAATAATACCGATTTATCCTCCCTCTTACTTGGCGTCAGCACCAATAGGAGGGAAGAACGAACAACCAATCGGGACAACGGAAAACCTCTTCCACCAAAGTTACCAGAGAGAAGATGCGTTTGACCGAGGGATAAAAGGACGGGACGGGAGTGACAAAAGGACAGTTTTTAGAAACAACTTCGAGAGACAACTTCGAAACAACATCCAAACACAACTTCCAGCAGAACATCAGTGAACACAACTCCCAGCAGAACATCAGAGACAACTTCCACAACTCGCATCAAAATCGGCACGCGTCACGTGACGCGCAATAAAAAGTTACATCGTCTCCGGGTTTGTTATTTTCCTTTTCTCCACACACTACCCCGTCACCAAAAACCCAAGCATTATATCGAAAATGCTTGGGTCTGAGCAAGCAAATATCAACTTACCTAGATGTTCTCCTAGTGCCCCACATTTGCAATTTGATAGCAACAGTAGTAGTAGCTCTGTGTATAATGTCCATGGTGTGAGTGTTACTGCTCAAGAATCCAATGCTACTATAAATATTTTTAATAATTGTACCATTGAAAAAATTAAAAATGAATATGTGTTATATCGTTTATTACCATTAATTATTTAAATTTAAAAACTATCTCGCGGAAAATTTGACACTGAAAGTTCTGAATATCTGTACCAACCTTGAATAAATTAACTAACTAAAAAAAAATAATACACTCGGCGAACCATTACCGCTGCTGTAATGAGTTCATTACAGACGCAAAATAGAAAAAAAAATTACAAATCATTATTTCTTTTAATCATTTTTTTCTTTATGGAAATCAGTGAAAGATGAAATAAAATTATCTAATTAGCTTAAAAATGTTCCTTAAATATTCTACTTTTAACAAGTTTATTTCGTTTAGGCCTTTCCAGGAGTATAATTTTAAAATAATAAACAAATTACATAACAAATAAACAAAATAACAAACAAAATACAACAAAAAAATAGTTGTCTGGATTTATTTTATGATTTTTTTTATTTTGGTCATAGATGGATATTTTTGCATCATTTTGGGATGCAAAAGAGCTGTGTTGTTGATAGTGATTATGAAGATAACTTGAATATATTTTAGCGCTGTACGTTTTTATTTGTAGTTAACAGTGTTTCAAGTTTTAAGAGCCGCAAAGGTCTATGTAAGAAGGCGAATGAGACTATTTATTTTTTTCATTTTTATTATGAGGGTAATAACACAATTTGTTTCAAAAGACCTACAGCAAACTATATATATATATATATATATATATATATATATATATATATATATATATATAAATGGTTTGTATAAAAATGCACTAAAAAGGAGAAAACCAGTTTTTCCATGTTGACTATAAATTTAAAGCGTTAGGGTTAACACCGAAAAAAATATTTTCGCAATTTTAGTGCATTAATAAAATAACCTTTTTTGTTTATTTTTCATATATTTTTTATTATATATTGCTGTTGGTGCTTCACGCTTTTATTTAGAGTCAACAGTGTATCATGTTTGAAGAGCCGAGAGATGAGGCTTAAATATTTATTTTTTTAATTTTTATTCAATCAAAAATCTGATAACCTTAAAAAAATAGATTTCTAAAACGTTTAAAAATATATATATATATATATATATATATATATATATATATATATATATATATATATATTTGCGTTTATATTTTCGTTTTCGTTTTTATATAAACGTTTTATATTTTCACAAGTGAAAATATGTATATGTTTGATGAGGATGCAGTCAAAACTTTTGGTTGGGCAAAAGAAACTCTTTGTTATTTACTCGAGCTTTCGGGAATGTTTATTCCCTTTATCAAGACAACTACAAAAATTTATTTATTAGTTAACTCACATGGTCTTTAGACAGGTTTTATAAAAATACTTACTAACGTGAGGTTAATACTAAAAAACTAATACTACAAAACTTCTTTTGCCCAACCAAAAGTTTTCACTGCATCCTCATCAAACTTATATACATATTTTCACTTGTGAAAAAAATATACAAAATATACAACGTTTATATTAAATAGCCAGTCATTAAAAACTATCTTCAAGCAAATATATATATATATATATATATATATATATATATATATATATATATATATATATATACATCTCTTTTAATATTGTGTGTGAAATTTTGCAACCGATTTGAACCGTTGTTTGATCAGCAGGCCTCGATTTTGCATTTTTCGTTTATAAATGATGTTTATAAACAGTACACCCATATACACGGTCCCTGACATATAACATGAGTCCCAATAGTCTTGGAATCCACTCTTGCCATGAATTTGAAGGCGTAGGTCCTTTTTTTAATTCCAGACAAAAAATTAAACAAATTATGAAATGTCATATTTAAGTAGCTGTCAGTGGTCTTGAGGTTATGAAGCATTGTTTTTAGTGTTAAGATCAACAATTTCATTACTTATAAATAAAACGCCTTCTTATAAATTTAACACTGATTTATTTTATAGTGTTGTGAATTATAAAATTAACAAAGAAGAACAAACCTTACAACAGATGTTGAATGTGGTGTCCATTTTCACAAATACACTAATTAATACGCCGTTTTATTAAATTATCGAACACATTTTGTAATACTGTGTTGTCTATCTCTTCATATTTTCTTATTACATTGTTTCGCAGATCTTCTACTGTATGCACTGGACTACTGAATACTGAATTTTTTAAATATGGAAAAAGAAAAAAGTCCAGAGGAGTTAGATCACAAGACCGTGGTGGAAATCGGTCTTTGCTTATTAGCCTGTCGTCGAAGAATTCCTTAAGATAATTTAATGTTTCATGGGCAATGTGCGGTCTAGAAGAATCTTGTTGGAAGAAGCCATAAATTCTTCAAAGCACGGGTTGATACTGTATTCCCATTCACCATTTTCCAGGCGTCTACCATTACGAAAATAACTTTCGACAATAAAAGTTCTGCTCTTTTGTGAACATTTTTAAATAAAATAAATGAAGTAGGACCGGTTGAAATAACATAAAACAGTTAAATAATCTGTGTATTCGTAAAAATGAACAACACAATCAACTTCTGCTGTAATGTTTGTTCTTCTTTGTTAATTTTATAATTCACAACACTATAAAATAAATCAGTGTTAAATTTATAAGAAGGCGTTTTATTTATAACTAATGATATTGTTGCACTTAACACTAAAAACAATGCGACATAACCTCAAGACCTCTGACAGCTACTTAAAAATGACATTTGATAATTTGTTTAATTTTATGTCTGGAATTAAGAAATGACCTACGTCTGCAAATTCATGGCAAGAGTGGATTCCAAGACTTCTGGGACTCACGATATAATAAGAAATAATATGTACTACATATAACATATAGACTTAATTATAGTAAAAGTAAATGTCCAGGGAATAAAAATATTGCATTTCTGAGCTATGCCATCCAGTTCCAAGTTATGTTTCACATATCCAATAATATCGAATTTTTGTGGAAATTTTATATTTAAGGTTTATTATTTTTTTAGTATGATAGATTTTGAATGATGGTATTACACAATGACCAACATCACGATCCTTGCAGTAGTACCTTGTTTCTTTTCGAATCTTTTTCCCTGTTCCATCTCTTCCAGCGTTCGATGGAACAAATTCTGGAAAATACACAAAAAATGCAATAAAACACATAATAAAAAGCAGAATTTTTTTTTAAATCCAACTAAAAATTTTAGATCGTACGTACGAGATTCGTTCAAATCAATGTAGGGCCGATTCTAGCACGAACGTATCGCGTACGTTCAAATTAGTTAAGAGGTTCAAACAGGGGTCGGTATACCGTGGCTCCATGACCTTTAGTTCAAATAATTAAGCTTTAAGTACTGAACCTATTTTTTTAACGTTACAAGATTTTTGATTCAATAAAAATGAAACAATAAATAGTGAGTCTCGTGCGGCTCTATGCACAGTCATTTACGGCTCTTCAAACATTAAATACTGTTGACTATAAATAAAAGCGTGGCGCGGTAAAATATACACACGATAGCTTCATAGAATAGCGTGGAGCTTTTATTTATAGTCAACTGTGTATCATGATATAAATATTTTTTCTCAGTGCTCAATTTTAATTTGAGGCAATTTGTAAAATATATTTATGTCAATATAAGTAATATTGTAACATTGCAATGTTATTGAGTTCAAAATTTTCGTTATTTTTTTGTAATCGTGAAAGTTATGAACCAAAATAAATGACTATTGGATGTATGATTATATATTTCATATTGTAGTTATTTGAAATTGAATGTTGTAAAAAAAAAATTCTAATTCTCTATAATACCCTTTATATATGAGTTATGCGATACGTCGACAAATATATTTTTCATTTAAATTTGATTTATCTAATAACCTACATCGAGAAATCCATTCGTATCTTATAATCAATACCAAAATTTCCATCTTCCCAAATTTCAAATTACTCACACTCATTCTAATTCTATTCTCGGGCGATTTCTTGGAAAAGATTTCAATATTTCCCACGGATAAATCAACGCGAACATCCACGGATTTGCCTCTTTCAATTGTCAAACCCATTTGTACCAACAGTCACAACTACGCGCGTTACAAGTACCCCAGACCATCAAATGCATTAAAGCATCGATTATCTAAACGACCACGTGTATAATGTGAATCAATATAACAGTGATTTGTTATTATAAACATAATTTAGGAGTAATTAACCAGTAGAATATGTTTGATTTATATTACCTACGATAAAATAATGTACAGATAATATGAATGTTTTACTGATATTTTGATTGTAGTGTCTATTAGACTGTAATTGGAAAGTAAGGGAGCCTCACTATTTGTAGTTACATTTAAATTAACATAATAAGACGAAAAATAGCTTGAATAAAAAATATTCAACCTGTTAGTTAATCTACAAAAATTAAGTCCTACTAGGACTTTGACAAATGCCATATTGAAACAACTACTTCCCTGACTAATACCACGCAGGATATTGAATTACACAATAGACATTTGTTTGTTATTACTAGTACTACTAGTTAAATAACATTAGGATTACTTTCTACATAAATTAGATGACTTAAGCCATCTGCAGACGCGTTTCGAGGTTTACCTCTCATCAGTGCAGCTTGCTTTTATTTAATTAACAACTAAAAATTAATTAAACTTACTTGGTATTTTTCTAAATTTAGAGGTTTTTAGAGGACCCATCTTTTGTACGTTTTGCTTTCCCCAATCTCATATCATCTCCACACTCAACACAAACATACCTTCTCCCTAACAATCCCAGATCCATCAACCATACAATCAATCTTCCACTCTCTTGCATCTCCCTTAATTTATCAATAGAAAATTCCATTTTAAAAGTATTACAAATTTCCTACTTGTTTAACATCTACTTGTAAAAATGTTAAACTTTGGGGTTATAACCGTTATTTTTTTATAGTGTGTTCCCGCGCAACGCCACTGAACTACCACGTTAGTTGTATTTGCTGCTACCTAGATTTGCTGCTACCTCAGATTTTAGGAATTAACCAAATAATTAAATTTTATAGTTGTTCGCTGTGTAGAAAGGGTTGCGGCCAAAACAGATTGACGGTTAAGCAACAATTGAGAATTAAGGGGGCCTCACTATTTGTAGATACATTTAAATAAACATATTAAGACGAAAAATAATCGAAGTAAAAAGTGAAAAGTAATCTTAATGTTGGTTAATATGTGCTATAAGACATGACATGTATAGGCAACCCACCGTACGCATTATGCGCATTCGCATTGGTGGGTTTTTCTAACGGAAATTGACATAAAACCTCCAGTGGTGCGTAAGCCGTTGGATACGCATTTTTATTTAAGGTTACGACTACGAATTCGTATAACAAGTTTAGTTTACTTTACTATTTTACAAATCGAAACACAACGCATTATTTAAGGTCACTACGAAGAATTAATTTGACAAGTTGAAAATTATTAGACTGTTGGTTTAACCCCGGTTAGATTAGGTTGCCCGCCGCGAAGCGGGCAGACAATTAAGACAATATACGCGCGGCAGCGCGAAATCTCGATCCAATATAGGACAAAGTGGCAAGGACCGTTGGTTTTACCTTGGTTAGATTAGGTTGTCCGCCGCGAAGCGGGAAGATAAATCAAGACAACATACGCGCGGCAGCGCGAACTGTCGATTCAATATAGGACAAAGCGGCAAGGACCGTTGGTATAACTCCGGTTAGGTTAGAGTTGTTGGGGTTTATTATCATTTTAAACAATTTTTATATACCCCCTTCAAATTTATTTTCCCTATGCCTTTGTGTTTTGCCCGCAATGCACATGCGCATAATGCGTATGGTGGGTTGCCTATAGATATCATGTCTTATAGCACACATTAACCCTTAATGTTATTTAACTAGTAGTACTAGTAATAACAAACAAATGTCTATTGTGTAATTCAATATCCTGCGTGATATTAGCCAGGGAAGTAGTTGTTTCAATATGACATTTGTCAAAGTTCTAGTAGAACTTAATTTTTGTAGATTAACGAACAGGTTGAATATTTTACATTCAAGCTATTTTTCGTCTTATTATGTTTATTTAAATGTAACTACAAATAGTGAGGCCCCCTTAATTTTCAATTATTGTTAAACCGTCAATCGGTTTTGGCCACAACCCTTTCTACACAGCTAACAACTATAAAATCAGACCTAACCTCCTAATTTAGAAAAGGACCAAGTAAGTGCGTTAAATTAATTTTTAATTGTTAATTAAATAAAAGCAAACTGCACTGATGAGAGGTAAACCTCGAAACGCGTCTGCAGATGGCTTAAGTCACCTAATTTATGTAATCAGTAATCAGTAATCTTAATGTTATTTAACTAGTAGTACTAGTAATAACAAACAAATGAAGGGTACAGGGGAAAACCCACGGAAGTCCATTTTTTGTAAATATTAAACTGATACTGCCATCTGTTAGTATTAGAAGTGTACTTTACATTCCACTGTATAAGATTGCGAAAAAAGCACGTTAGACCCTATCAAACTGACATTATAAAATAGGTATCCAGGTTAAATACAACGTAAGTCCTGAATATTATGGAAGAACCACGGTAGTCCATGTCGCGCAGGAGCAGTGCGGCAATGCACATCCCAATCTCAGTCTCAAAAGGAAGAGGTTTGATTGCCTTAAGGTATTATTTCCTATTAGAGGTCATTCATACCTTGAACGTTATAAAGATATGGGGTTGAATGACCAAAAAAGCTAGGTAGAAGTTCCATCGGAGTGCAGGGATGTTATTCAAAGTAACAGAATAAATCCAACACCGTTCAAGGTCGTTGAGTGCACTCAAGATCTGCTCAAATTATGTGGTGGTTTTTCAACCCAATGTATATAAAAATGCCCCCTCCCTACAAGGAAACCACTGTGTTTGAAAATCACTTCCTCGCCAAAAGTAGCGCACAGAAGCAACTCATTTGGTGAATATAAAGATGTATGAATTGGGAGTCTCCAACTCGGAGAAATAAAAGAGGCAAACACAACAACAACGTCCAGGTGAACTGACAAATTTCTACAATGGCCCGTTACCCATAGCAAAAGAAAAGTACGATGATCTTCAACATCTCAAGCAGTTCCTTATAAATTATTAAGTATAATATTTAAGTATATTAAGTATATTAAAATTAAGTATAATATTTTTGTTATTATTATTTACCTTTATTGGCATATTTACATATTTAAAACACTTAGTTATAACAATACAACAAAACAAAACAAAAAGAAAGAAAATACAATAAAAAAAAAAACAGATAACAGAACAGCACTAATAACCCAACCCAAAAATACCCCAAATACTCAAACTTAAAACTACACTTCAAAGAAACAAAAAAATAAAAATTCTTCGCCCGCACTAACATTTCTCCTTCCTAAACTCTTTCCACAATCACTCCCTTCCGCTCTAAAATTTCCCGCATTATGGGTCACCCGCTACCTGTCTCGTCCATGCACGCTTCCCAGCCTTTACATTTATTTCTCTTTACCACTTACCATGTTAGCCCTTTACATTCTTCCATCCAATGTGCCCACCTTTCAGTACTCTCTCCGCATATGGTACACACATTCTCCCTTTCCTTCAGCAAGAAGGTACTGGACCTTCTTCCCTTTTCTTCGTTACCGCACCGACACCTGGCTATCCTACATTGGCTACCACTAGACTCTCTGCTTAGGTACAAAGGGAGTCTGCCATACACTTGTACTTTGTTGTACTCCCATACCTGCTTTTCTTTATTGTACCTGCTTTTGTCTGTAAGGCCTTGCCTTATTTGCAGCTCTATCTCCCTACTCCTTTCTCCCAACAATTTTTCACACCTTACGCCTTCCCCTTTCATCCTTTCTACCTCCTCTTTCGACCACCTTACTCGTTCATATTTTTTTTTCCATTTATTTCCCCATTTTGTTAGTCTAATCCCGCCGACACCTTCCTTCCTTAAACTTTAGAACACCTCTTTTACTATCCTTTCATTCCCTAACCTATACACTTTCCTTTCGTATCTTGCCACTCTCACTGACGCTTCTACTGCTACTTTATACATATTGGCTTCTTGTAGCACCAGGTACCCTGGCGTACTCCTGTCTAGTTTCAATGCCATTTTTAGAGACTGAAGTTTGTACCTTTTCTACTTGATCTACCTCATTCATACCCCATATTTCCGCGCCATACAACAATATACTCCGAACACACGCTTTCCACACTGTCATTTTTGCTACGAAACTCTCTTCAAATTTCTCTTTCCAAGCATTCCAAAACCTGTTAGCAGCCACCCATGCTCTCTTACATATGAACTTAATGTGCTCATTATTGGACCCATTACTACCAAACATAAATCCTAATTATTTGAATCTGCTAACCTGCTCTATAACCTCTTCTCCCCACATCAAGCTTTCCTCTTTCTTACCAACTTTCTTTCTAAAAACCATTCACTTAGTCTTCTCTACATTCACACTTAACCTTCTTTTCTCAAAATATATTTTAATCCTTCCAATCATCTCTTTCATTTCCCCTTTTGTTCTTGCTAAAGCAACTATGTCATCCGCATATGCTAGAGACCACACATTCATCCTACCTGTTACCACTCCTCCTGCCTGCCCATTTTTTAAAACCTTTTCTAAGTCAGATATAAAAACATTATATAGGACAGGGCTAAGTGGACACCCTTACTTTAAACCTTTCCTGACCCAGAATCTTTCGGATTTTTTCGCACTTAATCTTGCTCTGCAGCTTGTCTTACCGTATAGATCTGTAACTGCCTTCACTAGCCACCCGCTAATCTCTTTTGCTATTATGAGTTCCCATAGCATCTTTCGGTTTACTGTGTTATATGCCGCTTTAAGATCTATGAATACCGCATATACCTTTCCACCTTGCTGTGCCAGCTCTTGCTCTATTATGTATTTTAAGGTAACCAGCTGGTCCGTTGTTCCCCTTACTTTTCTAAATCCCCCTTGTACTTCAGGAGTCACTTCCTTTTCCTCAATTTCTTCCTTTACTTTTATCTCCACTACTTTAACAAATATCTTATATGATGTATCCATCAGCGTGATGCCCCTGTCATTTTCGAATTCTCCCTTATTTCCTGCTTTGAAAATTGGTACTATGTCTCCTTCCCTCCAGCTCTCTATAATTGCTTGCTGTCCTTTGAAAATCTTGTTGAATATTTCGTGAAGTTTTTTTTTTGTATTGACACCGGCGCTAGTTTCCACGCTTCATTTTTGATTCCATCTGGACCTGTCGCTTTTCTTCTTTTCAGCCCACCCAGAACTTGCTCTATTTCTTCCACGTAATTTCTGGTCGATGGCCTTCTTCTTCTTTCCCGTCCTCTTCCACTGTCTCCTCTGCTTCCTTATCTTCTTTTCCGTCCAGCAACTGCATAAAATGTGCTCTCCATCTTTCCATCTTAATTTCATTAACTTTCCGGGTTGCTTTTTCCCCATTTTTGGCAATAAACTTCCATATTTCTTTTTCACTATTGAGCTTTCTTGCCTCCTCCATTTGTTTTCTTTGCCACGTTCCTTTTTTTGGTCTTCACATGTTCTTTCATTTGGTCCCTCATATTTTTTAATCTATCTGGTGTTCCCACGCTCTGTCTCTATCTCTTGACATCCTCTCTTAACTCTTTTTTCTTGGAAATTTATTCTTTATCAACCCATGCGCTGTTATTATGATACCTCCTGACATTTTTCCATACTATCGCCTCATGGACTTTAGATAACAGTTGTTCTAGGCTATTTATTGATTCTAACCGACAGTTTTCCAGGTTGCTCTTAAATCTTTGTACCGCCTATTTATTCCATATCGTTACTGTTTTCTGCTTCTCCATCTGCCTTCTAACCACCGTTTTTCGACTCTATCCTGTTACCTACTTCTACGCTGAGTATGTCACTCGTTGCTGCCTCGTTTGCTACTACATAGTCTATCACTGACATCCCTCTACCCCCTACATACGTTGCCTCTCCACTGCAATCCCCCTCCGTGCATCCATTTAATATGTTCCATTTTCTTTCCGTCATCCAGTCAAGCCATTTTCCAACCTAGCTCTATCCTATTCTTACATTCCAGTCCCCCGCAATTATTAACTTTAGACAAGGTTTCGTCGTTTGCTTCCGTCTCTATTTCCGTTAATAGTTCTTTTAGCCTTTTATTATTATACATTTCCATTTCATTCCAACTATAATACATTTCCATTTATCCCCGTTTAATTTTATCTTTCTTATTTGAATCCCTTCGCCGTAATCTTCTCCCCTATATTTCTCTTCCTCTATGTTCTTCTTTACTCCGGTTATTAAACCGCCTTTTGGTCGCCCCATGTTGCAATCGCTTTTTGCCCATTGGCACTTCCACGCGAAGTTATCCGGCAGTTCGTTCTTCACCTCCTCCCAATCCATTTCGTCAATCCATGTTTCCACTATTCTAATTATATCGAAGCTCTTCATGTAAACCAACAAGTCATACTTATAATCCGCTCTTAATTTTCTCTTAAAACCTGTTACATTCCAACACAATATCTTCGTTTGCTTCGTAACCTGCTGGTTTTCCATCTCCCTATTCTTTCTTGCTGAAATTTTATATCCTTTATTCCTGTAGCATCATTGTAGTGGTACCAGCTCTGATCTACTTCCATTTTTCGGTACCCTACTCTTACAAACCTGCCTCTTTTCCTCAATTCTTTGGCTTTCTGTCTTATCTCCCTCTGCACCTCTCTTTCCTTCTCAGTTAGTTCATTGTCCACATAGACCTGCGATCCTTTTAATTGTTTTTCACTTTCATTGCCCTTAGTTTTTCCACCCAGTTATTCATTTTAATTAATATTGCTCTGGTTTTTTCATTTGTCGGGCTTCCTATTCTGTGTATATTTTGTACCGCATTTATTTGATATTTCTCCCTTAGTAAGTCCTCTACTTCTTTTTCCCACATAGCTTCTTCTTTAATTCCATTCATAACTATGTTTAACTTTCTTTCTTTGTTATCCTTTTCTTCCCTAAAATTTTAGCCAATTTCTCTTCCATTTTCTTTCTATCTGCACTTTTTGATTCGAGAGTTCGAGTAAGTAAGACGTGCGAGTGTTGGACAGAAAGTTTAGTTGAGATTATAACCGCTGCTAGTTCGCTAGCGTCGAATTTTCAGCGCAGCCCTACGACAAAAGGAGCCACGAAAACCCCAAAAAGTATAATAAACAGAGACTTCCTTTTTTTAATGCTGAATTATAAATATTGAAACAAGAAAAAAAAACATTCACATTAAAATACATTTCTCTAAAAATATATAAAAAAAATAATTAGGATGTTTTTTCTTGTCTTCTTTCAATCATTAAAAAAAATGATTTTGAAAGGATAAAGGTAAAACTTTATGGTTAATAAAAACAACAACAAATCATTTTGCAAGGTCGATTATATGTAGAATTTGATTATAAAATATTATATGTAGAAAAAGGTACATAGAATCTGATAATTTTTGAACTTCTGGCATAACCTGTTTTGAACACCCTTCAAAATTATTGGTACTTAATTTGGACTTCCGTGGACTATAAGTAGGACTTTCGTGGTTTTTCCCTACAGAAAAAAGGTGTTTCGAGACGTTATAGACTTGTTTTAGATAACTATTAATATTTCTAAGACACATAATTTTACATACCTAAACAACAATATTTTGCAACAGTTTGCTTTTTTAAAACTGGTTTATACTTTCTAGAATATTGGATACGCGACTTTAAACTTTAAATTTCGTTTTTCTCAAAACGAATCTAGGTGGTGGACATGTGTGGATTTTCCCCAGTGCCCTTCAAATGTCTATTGTCTAATTCAATATCCTGCGTGGTATTAGCCAGGGAAGTAGTTGTTTCTATATGACATTTGTCAAAGTCCTAGTAGGACTTAATTTTTGTAGATTAACGAACAGGTTGAATGTTTTATATTCAAGCTATTTTTCGTATTATTATGTTTATCTATTAGACTGTTTAGAAACGTCTTTAAGCTTTTTTCATAAAAAAAACAACTTTTATACAAAGAAATAACTTGAATCAATAATTATATTGATCGTTCCCTTTGTAAAAGCACGAAAGAAACAATTCCCATATAAATCTCCTAAATTGATATTATGACCTTTTGATGATTCTGACCATCGTTTCAAAAATAGATCATATTGTTTAGGTTACAAAAGCAAATCGTTCTGTTAAATGTTCAGAATTTTCTTTTCTACAAAAAATTCAAGCGATATCCGATGCGCATTTTGCGAAACTTATTTTAATAGTCACCAGTGGCTCACTTACAATTATTTGAGCCTCAAGCTTCAAAAAACTTCAAGCAATTTGTCGTTAAAAACAGTTGCTCAGCTTAATATTTTTATATTTTTATTGTCTATCTTTTATGTGACCTCAAGATATAACTTGATGCTACGGATCTTCTTGAATAAAGAAAGCTGTGGATAAATAACAATAATTTAACAGTTTTAGCATGCAGCGACGAGTTCATGTATTTATGTTCTTCCTGGTAAATCATAACTTGATGATACATGCTGGACAGCTCGAGGCTGGATATGACGTTGTCGGATTATACAAGACTATTGCATCCAGTTTTATATTTTATTCATGCAAATTTGATTATTATTATGAAAAATAAATTTAAATTCTTTCTTTAATGTCACTCTTCAACGTATTGCCAGTTATATTGATATAATCTTTAAGATATTATCTTTGTTTGATTGATTTTATCTTCAGTCTAATGTAATTGCATATTTCTTTTATTATTCAATAATTGCCATAGGATTTTCTAGTATACCGTATATTCAAACATTAACATTCTTGTTAACTATAAGTACATTTTATTAAATTATAAACAAAATGAGTTTAAGCAGCCAACTATAATACTTCAGTTATTTTAGTTTAATTCCGATATTCAAAATTAAGTTGAATGGAAATTTTCTGTATATTAAAGTAAATAGTCCCAATATTAGTAGTAAATCGTAAACTCTGTCTCTAAACTATGTTTCTAACTCTAATTAGAAAGATAAGCCATAACTGTTTAATACTTCTGATATAAGGAATATTTCCTGATTTTGAAATTTAGATTAAAAAGTATTTTATTTATGACTAGAAAATTCCTAAAAAATCTGAAATTTAATCAAGAAAATTTGGAGCAAATAAAGTTTTGTTGACAAACATTTTTTTATTTATCTAAAAAAGCTGGAAATGCCGACAAGGCATAGATATTTTTTTAAATGTTAAGAATATTTTTTGATAATTATAAAAAACGTTGCTCTAATTTCCTCTTGATAGAATCTTTGAAACGGTTAATTTAACTAGCAACATACATTGTAAAACTCGTTGTAGATCTCTGATATTTAACTGTTCTAAATTGTGTTTTTGTATTTATCCAAACCAATCAAATCTTGATTACATAATCTTTGCCTAGCCACGTTTATTACTTATTCATCAATTCCAATATGTTTCTTGTTTAGGCCTGTTTATTTAGTTGCAGGTAATTTACATTTATAAATCTCACTAAATTACTTTAACTTGATACTGAAAATGTTCTCAATTTTTTATTTTCATTTTATTGCGTGCTTTTTGTTGATTCTACAAATCCCTTCGGTATCAATTTTATATAAAAAAAAATGTTATAGAATATCGTGATATTACATTACTCTCGCAAATAAAATTTTCTTGAAAATCCATCTAGTGGATGTATTAAGTTGTTTACCCCGAGCAATATTTGTATTGTCCAGTTAATCCTTTGTAAGCGTCTAAGGAATCTAGTCATTTAATTCACCCACGTACTGTATTATAAAGTTTGTTATTTTGAAGCATTACATAACAAATTAATAATATACAGATAAATACTAAAGCTAAAGTCTTAATATAATTTCTACTATGGATTTATAAGAATTCAAAATTTCATTGAATAAATTTCAAAATACATAATTTACCGACAGTTCCGCAAGAAAAAAACTTAAATTTTGCAAAACAAATTAGTTTTACTATTAATTGTCTGGATTAGACATTTACGAGAAAATATTTGATTGATTTACTAAATATTTTCCTGCAATATTTTTTCAATGTCAACATATAAATGTACATTCTAAAAATGTTGTCTTATTTCACAAGTATTTGTTTTGTTATTTCACATTACCTACTTATTCTTGTATATCTATAATTTCTATAATGTCCAGGGAAACACTTCTTATTTTGCATATTTACATTCCCATTTTTATGTAGGTATTTCATTCAAATGAGAACAAAAATTGGGAAATAAATTTCCTAAGACAATAAACTAAACAAAAAATGATATCAATGTCTGAAAAAAGATTGAAAAGCCATTCAAATATAAGAAAACAAAAAAATCCTAATGGAAATAAAGAACGTAGATACAGGTTAGAGAAAAATACTTTTAGAAGAAATAGTTTAATTATATAATGTATCATAAATAAATAAATGTATTATAAATACAATTTACTAATACTTCTTTCTATAAATACATGATTTTGTACTGAAGTACAAAATTAATTTATTATGAAATAATTTATATTAATCTACAACTACATTACTACATTAATATAGTACTACTACATTAATATAGAAATACCAAACAAGTCATAATTTATATCTACAGTAAATATCTAGAACAGGGGCCAGCAGACTTTCAAATGTGATACAGGATAACAAAAGTATCAAGGAGCCAATATTTTCGAAATAATCGTATTTAAAAAAAAAGAATTTGATTAGCATGTATCTCAGTTAATTCGAACGTAATAAAATTGTTTAATTTCTCATTATGCATTATCCAATTTAAGCTGATTATTAACATATTTAAATATTGTCAATATGTTCGGAGAAATTAGGAATTTGAGACATAGTACGCGTCATAATCAGTTTTCAAATGCCGACTGTTAAACTACATAAACGTTATGGAAATTATTTAGTAATCAAACAAATATGCAATTCCTTTAGACAGAAAAGAAGAAAATATCTTAAAGGTAATCGTAAAGTAATCGTAATGTAATCGTAATGTAATGTAAGTAAGGCAATACATTCAAGAGTGGCATTAAAGCAAGAATTTTTTTTCTTTCTTAAAGATAATCAAATTTTGGATGAATAAAATATAAAACTATGCAATAGTCTTGTATAATATGCAATAGTCTTGTATAATCCCACGTCAACTCCAGCCTCGAAGTTTCCAGTATGTATCCGGTAGTGATTTACCAGGAAGGACACGAATAAATCGAACTTGTCGCTGCACGCTAAAATTGTTAAATTATTGTGATTTATCCGTGACAGATCCGGAGCATCTTGACATTACATAAACGAGAGACAATATATATATATATATATATATATATATATATATATATATATATATATATATATATATATATATATATATATATATATATATATATACATGTCCATTGTTTATGTAATGTAATGCAAGATATACATTGATGCTACGGATCTGTCACGGATAAATCACAATAATTTAACAATTTTAGCGTGCAGCGACGAGTTCGATTTATTCGTATCCTTCCTGTTAAATCACTACTGGATACATATTTGATATAGACATAATTTGATTATCTTTAAGAAAGAAAAAAAAATCTTGCTTTAATGTCACTCTTTAACGTATTGCCAGCTACATTACGATTACCTTTGACATTTTCTTCTGTCTAAAGGAATTGCATATTTGTTTGATTACTATATACTTTCCATAGGATTTCTGGTATATATTCAAATATTTACTGACTTTTTAATTAGAAATATACTTTATTAAACTATAAACACGATGAGCGATGAGATGAACACGATGTAGCCTATAACTATAATACCTCAGTTATTTTAGTTTAATTTCGCGATTTAATGTTAAATTTTCTGTATATTGAAGCAGATTGTCTTAATATGAGTCGTTAATAATTATTTTGACAATTTTGTGATCTTATTTTCGTACAATTAGGTACACAATCTTTAACTATCTAATGCTTTTGTATATATACATGAATATTTCCTGGTTTTGAAATTTAAAAAAGTATTTTATTTTAGAATGGCTTCTGAAAAGTCCTAAAACTTCAGGAATTTAAGTTCAAGCAAGTTTGAAGATTTGTTTACAAATATTTTTTGATTTCTTTAAAATAATGCTGGAAATGACGCAAAGGCATATTTTCAATTTAGAAAATATTAAGAATATTTTTGTGATATTTATATATGTATATTGTTTAGTTGCAGATAATTTACAATTATAAATCTCACAAAATTACTTAATTTGTTACTGAAAATTTTCTCAATTTTAAATTTTCGTTTTATTGCGTGGTTTTTGTTGATTCTGTTCGGTATCGCATTGTGATATTACATTACTAGGAAATAAAATTTTCTTGACAATCCATCTAGTAGATGTAGAAAGTTTTTTACCCCGAGCAATAGTTGTATTGTCCAGATAATTCGTTGTAAGCGTTTGAGAAAGCTACAGGCAATTTATTTACCCACGCAGTGTATGATTTATTTTCTTATTTTGATGGACAAAGTATCAAATTAATAATATAGAAGTAAATACTAAAGCTTAGGTGTTAATAATAAAAATACAATCTAAAAATCTTGTCTTCGCAAATATTTCTTTGTTATTTCACATTACTAATTCTTGTATATCTATGATCTTTATAGTATCGTTCAAATGAGAAAAAACAATGAGGAATTTTGAAATATATTTCATTCAAATGAGAGATGGAGCGAGAGAGAGAGAGATTGATTGATTGATTTAGTTTAGTTATGCCAAGGCGTATGGCCAAATGGAAATTTAAAGAATACAATATGAATGCAATATATCATTTTTAACATTTGTAAGTCTTACAGGTCAGACTCCCAAAGATAACAAAATATGATATAACAAAATATCAATAACAAAATATGATAATATGATAAATAAATGATAAATCATAAATGATACATAAATACATACCATAATATGATACATAAACACAGATAAATTTGTAATGAGATTTAACCAATATACGACTTACTAACGAGGTTAAGAAATTTTATACTAAATTTGTTCTAGATCTACTCAATTTACAAGATTTTCTTAGATAGAAGGCGCCATAATATTAAGGTATCACAATTTAAGGTGGCGCCATAATTTTAAGGTATCACAATTTAAGAGAGAGAGAGAGAAAGAAAGAAATTGGCTTTACGTCTTATATGATTTATGTGAAATTTATTTTATTTTTCCAATCGTTCAGGTCGAAGAGAATTGAAATATTATCTAAGCAAAATAATTTTGGTTTTGTCACTAAATTTCCAAAGACAATAGATTGAACACCAAAGAGATTGGCTTTTCAATCCGTTTGCAGAAATTAATATCCTAATTTCTGCAAACGGATTGAAAAGCCATTCAAATATAATAAAAGGAATAGCATTGAAAGCAAAAAAAGAACGCACATACAAATGAGACAAAAATCTTTTTAAAAGAAATCGTTTTCTTACATTTTGTAAAAAATGAATTTATTATGAACTAATGTATATTAATTAGTCGTCTACAGCAGATTTGTAAAACATCAGTATAGATATATACAACATTGTTTGAATAATTTACATATACAGTATATATTCAGAACAAGATTTTGACGGGATAACAAAGGTATCACATAGCCAATACATTGAATTGAAAAATTCACTATGTTTTACCACACTTATAATATGTAAAAATGTTATATAACTTATTTTTCACAGTTATATAAATTTCTACACATATCACGACTCGAGTTTCGACGTTTGACGGTCATTTTCAAGTGAATGTTTAAATGAATTTTCAAATTCAATTTAAGTATGAATTACCAGGTAGTAACTGTCGCCAACCATCCTATTCATATAGCCAATATTTTCGAAATAATTTAATATACAATTTAAAAATATATATATATGAGATATATGCTTAGCATATATCTCAGCTAATTCAAACGCAATTTTATTGTCTACTTTCTCATTTTGTAGAGAGTTACATCCAGTTCATGCACATTGTTAACAAATTTCAATATTGTCAATTTACTCGGAGTAATAAGGAATTTGAGAATTTGTTACGTATGCGTCATAATCAATTTTTTTAAGTCGAAGTAAGGTAGAAATGGGCTGGAGATCCTAAGGTTATGTGACTGTCAGTTTTGCTAGTTCATTTAGCGTTATCCAGGATGCACGTATAGTATTCTACTACTGACGCGAGGTGGGAAAAAGCTTATACTTCTAGACAGCGAGCAGACAAGCGTGGACACTACTAAGGAAACTATCAAGCGGAGTGGCCATACAAAGACAAAATGCAACTATCAGCCTAACCTCCGTTGCTTCACACATAGTAGCGACCTCCAGAGCACCCACGGACAAAGAACACAGCCTTGAGGCCAAACGAGAACTTAAAACCTTAAAAGCTCAAAAAACAGAAACAGAACACTCTCGCCCTTACACATGCGAAGAAGTTTCGAACGCTCTTAAAGATGTCAAGCCAGGAAAGGCTGCAGAGTTTTACAATACCTACCCTGAATTCTTAATAAACTGTGGCAAGTACGCAAAAGTTTGGATTTTGTAAGTTTTGGCCCATCTCTTCACAGACATTATAGAAACCGGCAACATCTCAAAAGAGTTTAAAGGATCTAAGATAATCGCTATATTAAAACCAGGCAAACCAGCCGACAGTCCTAAGAGTTATAGACCAATAACTCTACTGTCTGTAATCTATAAGCGACTAGAACGGCTTATTTATAACAGAAATAGCGCAAGACTACTTGTAGCGATTCCAATCGAACAGGCGGGTTGTCGGCCAGATGCGCAGATCAGGTCCTATCACTCACCACTTACATCGAGGCAGTATTTCAGAGAAATCTCAAAACCTCAGTTATATTTATCCACCTATCGGCGGACTACGACACATTGTGTAGAGAGGGCATGATATATAGCCTCCTGCGTGTAATCCCCTGCAAAGTAACAGCCCGACTGATAGATAATACGCTAAAAGACCGAATGCTTCAGGTGGCTATGGGATCCGACATCAGCTCCCCAAGGAAACTAAAAAACGGGCTACCACAGGGTGAGGTCCTTGCCCTGCTCCTCTTTAGCGCGTATATTGCCGAAATGCCATAAACAAGATCAAGAAAGTTTGGCTACGCTGATGACTAAGTACCTTCGACAAAGTGAAGCTCTATTGGACAGTCAGAGAGGACGCTTACCACATACCTGAAAGTAGTGGGAAAATATTTTGGCAAATTGAGGCTCCAACCCAATGCCTCCAAAACAGAGGTTACGTGTTTTCACCTAAATAACAAACTCGCCAGAAGAGAAGTTAACTTGCAATTTGAAAACACCTTACTTACCCAAAAGAAAACACCAACATATCTAGGCATTACTCTTGATAGAATACTATCTTTTAGAGAGCAGCATCGAGAACTGCTGAAAAATTAAAAACAAGAAACAAAATAATTCAAAAACTCTGCGGCGCAACTTGGGGAGCATCGGTCTCTACTCTGCGCCGAGCCTTCTCTTTTCAACTGCTTAATACTGTGCTCCAGTTTAGTTAAACAGCCCACATGTACATAAAATAGAAGCGCAGCTACATAACACCATGAGAATGATTGCTGGTGTCATCCAACCAACTCCCACGAAATGGCTTCTAATCCTAAGCCACATCCCGTCCTCCCAACTTTGACGAACAAACGCTCTTATGGACGAATTCAAAAAGATCGTGGACAACAGAATCTTACCCATCCATCAGGCCATAACCGGCTTCGGTCTAGACAATCACCAACAAGAACGGCAAGGGTGGCTGCAGAAGATGACTTCAACCTCACCAATGGACTCAAGAGTAGACTGCATAACCAAATAACAACATACCGTGCATCAACCAAAAGCAACCTGGTTTTGACTTACCACACAAAACATGGTCCACACTTAACAGAATCAGAACTCAACATGGCAGATATGCATACTCTCTACACAAATGGGGCATGCAACCATTTCCCCTCTGTGACTGCGGAGAACTCCAAACCATCAGACATATCACAGAAGAATGTACTATACGATCATATAATGGTAGACCTTAGGACTTTCTGATAGCTACCTCAGAGACGATAGATTATTTTCATAATATTTATATTTTTTATATTTTAGGGTCCACTTTCTAATATGTCAGATAGCCATACGATAAATAAAAACAAAAATCATATGTCGATTGTTATCATTACTGCATAAAAATCATGCCGACCCTTGGTGTAAAACATCAGTATAGAAACAGCAAGCAAATCTTTTAAAATGTTTAGATGATCTTTAGAATCAAAATAGTATATTTTGTAACTGGGCGGTAAGTAAACGCGAGAGCGAAATTGGGCGCACGGACGAAGTGAGTGCGCACATTCGCTCGAGAGGGCAATTTACAATACCGCCCATGTTACAAACAATATTTTTTATTACTCATGCGAGGGGATGTATCTTACAAGTTTAGGATCCAGGGTCCATCGAAAAAAAATGGAATAAAAAATGAAGAATTTGCTTTTTCAATCTCCGGTGGTGTGGATTCGTCATAAGAACGCTCCTCAGTCTCCGGCATCACCATAGAATTTACACTCATTTTAAAACGTTTTCTTTAATTTTTATTGTTATTTTGTTATGAAAAAAATGTCGGATACTTTCACGTCCCAGGTTATGTGGAAATACGAGAGGTGGCATTTCTCGTACTAAAAAATTGCGTCAAGTTCCTCTCGAGCATGAGAAATAAAAAATAATTTATAATCTATTGAGTTGACATTGTACGTGTGTAATATAATCAGATATTAATTTTTATTTGATTGAGATAAGAATGACATGAAATATTTAATATAACTAACGATTCGCCTAACCCAACAAACTTTTGGAATCGGATTTCCAGAGCCGCTGTGACCCGGTTGAATCCCGCCACTATATATAATACAATGTAGATTTTGCGTATATATCTAGTTTTATCTTTTACTGGTTGTATTGCATAATTTCGATTGTCTAGTCTGCTAGATGGTATGCTTGATTTGGCTTGTATATTATTGTATGTCTACTATTCCTAATTATTATGCCTAATATTCCCAGTTTAATATTGTATGTGCAGCCCTGTCTATCCAGTATGATGTGACATTTTCATTTGATTTTTAATAATTTCAATCTCAACAAGTAAAAGAATATATAATTTTCATTTGGTGTCTTCTTGGTATTTCAGTTTATTTGTCTTAATCATAGCTTGTTTATTCCACTTTCCATTGGAAAAAATGAAAATGAGTCGGTTGACGTAGATAAATGAGGAACATTATTTATATTTTTAAATCCATATTAAATATATCCATCTTAGTTTTAACCTATAATAAATTCACAAGACAGGGTTATCGAAAGATCCATTGGATGTGTTCCAATAATCTAAATAGCTGTTTGATGTGGTTTATCAAGTTTATCTTTAGATGTTTGATACACATGTAGTTTAAGATATTCGATAAAACTGTGCCTGATCTAGTATTTAGGGATCTATAAAACTATGACATATTAATATAATTTTGCTGACATTATGAAAATGTGTGTGATGTTCCAAATAATGAATTGTATCCGAAAAAATATTTGCTTTGTGAAAAATCAGCGGCCATTTCCACTGCCGAGTATTTGTAAAACAAAATTGAGGATGTAATTGAATGACAAACTGAATGAAACACTGAAATTAGTTTATGGATGTGAATATGCCCTAAAAAATTTGGCGTCACAAAAATCATCCAGATTGAATGAAAACCGTTTTTAAATCAAATCTTTTATTATTAATATTTTAATTATATGAAATTCTAAAGAGGTTAATAAAACTTTAAGAAATAATTATATTTTGTTTATACAATTATGTAGGTAGGATATTGTCAAAATAAAACTAGTCATCCAATCCAATTTAAAAACGAAGCTTGTAAAAGCTAAGCTAGTGTAAAACCAAATAGATCTATATAAAACTATTTTGGAGAAAACTAGCTAACACGAAAAAGCAGGACTACGCAAGAATAGATTACACTACACTATGAAACATGATAAGATATAAGCTCTAACACAAAAGCAGATGAGACAGACAGGATGAGACACAAGACATGAGATCACAAGACAATAATAGACTTAAAAAGAAGGGACAAGATCGGAAAAGACCAGACAAGAACAGAGAAGACCAGACAAGTCCTGATAAGGCCAGAGAAGATAAGACAAGACCACACAAGTCCAGACAAGACCAAAACCAGACAAGAACAAACCAAACCAGATGAGACTAGATGAGACCAGACTAAAATAGACCAAAACAAGACTGGAACAGGCAATAATATACAACATCAGACAAATCCAGTTTACAATAGTTTAAAAAAGACAAGACCATAAAAAAGACACATAGAAAGATAAAAATAGACACCCGTCAAGATAAGACAAATTCGGACAAGAACATATAGGTCCAAACAAAACCTTATAAGATTAGAAAAGTACACAGTACAATAGTGGGTAAGACTATAGAAGGTCTAGACCAAATTGGAATGTTAAACAAAACAAAATCAGATCACTTACGATCAGACTTACGATCAGAGAATATAGGTTGCCAGAGGATAGAAAAATAGGCAAAGATCGATAACAAATTAAGGGCTAAACTATGAGACTGGTAAATAATATCGGTAAAATCTAGCGATTTCAAAAATAATATTAAACATAGTTGTATAGGACTGGAAAAGAATGTTTGGAATGAATCAGTTTTTATAAGTAAAGGCTGTACAAAATGCAATATCACTAAACAATTTTAGTCAACATTGTACAAAACTGTAATAGTATTGGTCAAAAGTTCAATACAATGGATAAGAACATAACATAACAACACCTAACAATAGAAAAAGTTTCGTTTTACAAGGCAAAACTAAATACTCTAAATATCCAGGTAGAAGTAAGTGTAAAGGAAGCCAGGTGTGTAAAGATTTATTGAAATGTACTTCTGTATAAACGGTTTTTCATAAGACTGATTTACACATAATATTATTATTAGTTCAAAAATTAATAATTAATTGTTTTTTGGAATAAATAAAAAGAATTCTGGAATAAATTCTTATATGCGTAGAAGCGTAAATTATTAAGTAGTAGCTAATAAATTTTGTATTGCTTTTTTCTTAGTTATCAGTATACCAGGAAATTTTGCCAATTGAAATTAATTTAAACAGAACTAGGGTCCTTCGGAAATGAAGGAGAAAATGAAATGTTCCTATTTTAAAACAGCTCATAATTCAATTTCACCCGCCCAATTAATTAAAATTTAAATTCCTCAACTTATTACAGGATTATTATCATCTTATGGATTTATAATTACAAGAAATAAAAATTTCCAGCGGATTTCCACGCGTTATTATGACGGTTGTATCGAAGCAGGCACTTCCTGACGTTCTATTAATGATTTTAATTAAAATTTAAGCAACTTCAAAACTAGTATATTTAGTTTCAGTATATTCCGGAGAAATTATAATTTAGTTTTAGTGCTTGAAAAAATGCAGACGCATATTCCAGAATATTGTGGAGCAAAATTAATGTAACTACACTAAAATTGTATTAGGTATTTATAGCTTTAATCCATTGAAATGATATTTGATATTACTAGGCTTTTATAGAAAATATTTTATAACTTAGTTTGCTGAACTGAAAAATCTAGTATTGATTAAATATGACTTTCCTACATAGTTTTTCTATTAAATGTTTTAATTTTTTTTCCAAAAGACTAATTTACAAGTTATCTTTTTTGGTAAAATATTGTAATGTTAATCTTGATGAATAACTTTACAAATGTACATATGTTTGGTTACATATATACATATCTTCAGTACGTTTCTGTTACATAGAGCATTTCCCAATAATTTTGATATTAAGAAATAAACCATTCAATATTCCAAAAAGGAAAAACGCAAATCTTCAATTAACACAAAGTTATTTCAAAATGGAAGATTTGTTGACTGTATTCAAGGGCTCCAAGGGTAATATTCTAATAATATTATTATTTTGATTTAAATCTAACTTAAAAACAAACTATAGTTTTACTTATAACAATAAATATTTATTATTACAGTTGTTTCTTCAAAGACATACACCAACAATATATAAATAATTATATCATGACTTCTTGGTCAATGAAGTTGAATAAAATTCTTTAATAAATTTGCTTCGACCAATGTTAATTATCAGCTAGTACAACAAGCGTTTTTTCCCAAAAATTTCAATACCTAGTTCGACTATAAATAGAATAATCTCAAATACGACAATTCCAGTTAGCTATAAATAACATACTAGGTAAGTCGTATTTTATTTTATTTCTAATTTTAATTTGTTGTTAAAGATAAAGCCATACTGATGAAGCCAAAAGGCAGAAACGCGTATATGGATATTCATTAATTAATTAATAATTATCTTTTGCATTTGGTCAGGATATTGTTTTTTTTTGGGGAAAATTGCAGGTTTATATAGAACCTAAAAACTTTCTTTACCTTAAGAAAGTTTTTGGGTTCAATGCCAGTCGTGGTGTTTGCCAGTGAAGTAGCTGTTTTTAATAAAGGTTATTTATATAAATATTAGTTATACTAATGATGTCAACTTTGTTGACGATATGTATACAATGGTTTCCTAGAAATTATAATCTTTGAAGAAAAGATACAAATGTTACTATTTAGACTAATTACTTTGAACACGAACAAAACTATTATGGATTACAGAATTAATTCGATTAACATTTCAATCTACACGATCGAAATTGCCGACAAAATATTTAATGCCATTCCTTTATAGCATAGTTACCTACATGGTATACGCAATTTGCGGTCCGTTAACAACGGAATTAGTTGCCGAAACTTTGTAATATTCGATGAATGACGACCCGATGAATCGTGGATTGTATATTAATTCACCGACCTAGCACCGGAACAGCAGAGGCTTTTGAAGTTATGAAACCATATGCAAATTCCACTTTATTTCTCTTCTATTGTACGTTAATTACGCCGAAACGGTGCGAATTTAAAATTTAAATTCTTTGAAATCTGAATGACCTTAATTCTACACTTTTTTTCTATAGTAGTTTTAAATAAAAATGTGGAATATCATTGAAGATTTCATTTTATGAAACCAAAATGTGATATTTATATACTATTTATGCAATATTGTTCAACCCAAAGTATTTCTTATAAATTATGTATTACATAAATTATGTATAAATAAATTTTGTATTACACCGAATTCATGTCAAGTTAATTTAAAAATGGCTTTATTTATCTTTCACTTGAAAATGACTTTCAACAGTCGAAACTCGAGTCGTGTAAAGTGTGTAGATTTATATAACTGCACAAGTTATCTTAAAAAATGACCTAGTCAAAAATTGGCAGAAATGAGTAACCAGACATAGACCAGACTTTTAACTGTAGTGATTTTGATATAAAAGACTTGATCATTTATGGTTCATGTTAGAAGGTTCTGATAATTATTTTTTTCCCATTAAGGTAGCAGACGTTAAAACAATTTGGGTAGATTATCTAATTTTTGCCAATTTTGGACTTGATCGCTTTTGGCAGTACACCCACGATGTGTGAGTTAAAATGGTCATTATTGTAAAATTGACTGAATAAGGTCTAAAAATCTTTCGTTTGGTTTTTCGGGTCGGACTGTAAACATATTCCTCAAAATTGGGTGGCGGAATAAAAATGTTTAGAACCACTGCTATAAAGTAACTCAAGATGAATGATGAGAAAAAACAAATGGCCATTGTACTCTTCAAACTCAAGAGAGGGTCTGACGGAACAAGCTCCAGTTAGGGATCAGCAGGGTAGAAGTATAGAAAAAGAAAAGTAGCAAAGCAAGTAACGAGAGGCAGAAAGAGAACTAAGAGTGGAGAAGAATGGAAAAGAAGTGTTTAAAAATGGAATAGAAATAGAGGAAAGGAATATATCTCAGTAAAAGGTAAATTAATTCCAGAAAAGTATTTGTGAATAACGAATGTGGGTGTACAAGGAAATGTAGTAATAAAATTACAAAAAATTATAGGAGAATATTACAGGAATCTTTCTGGAAATTGGGAGACTTTTCAAAACAAAATACTTTTATTTACAGTTTTGTTAAAACCACAACAACATAGACGTCCACGTAATATGTTGAAGGCTCCCAAAGGGACATCTCAAGAATATTTTTTTAAAAGTGAACAGCATTAGTATCTAAGTTTGTAAGCAATACTCTTTGCAAATCTTTTTCATAAGCAAAATTGCATAATGGAAGGCATTACAGACTTCTTTCAAAATATAACATTGCACAAGTAAACGAGGAAAAGATATTCCCATAAACAAAATTGATGATTGTGTTGAGTTCGGACATATTCGAAGTTTTCCTGCTTACCAAAGCCGTTACAGTAGGATGAATAACCCCGAAAAGAAATTCTTAAATTCTGATTTACACTTTCATAAAATGTACAAAGAAAAATGTAGCCAAGATGGCAAAGTTGTAGTAAAAGAAAAAAATTACTATAAAGTTTTTTCAACTAAATTCAATTTACATTTTAAATCGCCTGCGAAAGATACATGTAAAACATGTGACTTAAATTTAAAATTAAAAGCCGACAATGATGCAGAAAAGATAAAAAATATAGAAATAAAACTAAAATTGCATTTCGTAAAGTAGATCAGACAAGGGTTGCCCTTCAAAATAACAAAGAAATAGCACATAAACAAAATTATTTATTATGTAGCAACATTTGATTTGCAAAAGACACTACCATTTCCAAAATTAAGTGCATCTGTGGCCTACTACACAAAAGAAACATGTACCTATATAATTTTGGTATTCACTCTTTTAATTCAGGCAATGGGTTCATGCACATGTGGGATGAAAATGTAGGCGGTCGGGGATCCGACCTGAAAGCATGTTAAAGAACATACCAAAAACTAGAAATATATATATTCAGGAATATAATGATAATTTTAAGTCTAATCAACTTAGTGCAAGATTCAGGAATGGCTAAAAAGATCCTATATTTAAAATTTCTTGTATCCGATCATTCGTACTTGCCAAATTATGCGGATTTTGGAGTCATAGCAAAAGCGGGCAACAAACACAGCTATATCTATTGCCCAGAAGATTGGATATGAATTGTAAGAACAGCAAAGAAAAATGCATTTGAAGTAATTTAAATGAAAAGAAGATTTTTTCTCTGCAAAACAACTAGAAAATACAATAACAAACCGTAAAAAAAATTTAAGGGGTGACAACTTTAGTTGGCTCAACATAAGATGGTTTAGATTAAAAAAGGGCACCCCATTTAGTTTTAAATACATGGAAACTCTAAATGAAACAGTTGAATTTCATGGCAAATATACGGATAACACTTCACTTTTCCTGCTCAAGACTGTATATCCAGTAAGAAGAACTGTAACCTCGCAGAAAAAGAGGGACATAATAGATTTAGTTCCTTACATACCTCCGATCTATCACGGATTTTATAAAAGTTTACCTACAAATCTGCCAACTCGTTCGTCCCAGAAGGTACAAGACGAAAGAAAAACGACAAAGAAAACGATGTGATATGATTAACATTTTAATAATTAAAGTCATGTTATTTTTATACATTTAAATAATAATAGCATTTTTGTTTATTTTTGAAAATAGAGAGCAATAGTAGTGTAAGTCACATTTTTTTAGGAGAAAGTTCATTGTAAACAATGCAAATAAAAAGAAAATGATTTTCAAAGATTCTAATAATGTTTCTACAAGTATATCATTTGCCTAAGAGAAATTCAAATCGTTTACCTAAACTGCAATAAGAAAATGTATTGAACTTTAAGCTTAATTATTTATAATTGTAAAATTTTGACTTACAAACTTACGCTATGGACCCCTTATATATAAAGTCTCTACGAACCAATTTTCTGTAACAGACACTCAAAAAATCCCCAATAAACTAACAATTACCAACACAAGACATCCCTCTCAATTACTTACTCCATCTAAACTTTATTCTCAAAACAATCTCCACAAAACGCACGACGTCACCTCAAATTAATCTCACATCAACACTAAAACTTTCCATCGACTTTTAATTAAAAAAATAAAACTATTTCATGACATATATGCAATATTCTGCACGACCTGCAGGTCATTAAGGATATATTGTAGTATAGTATCACACGTCGTTAATGAGTTAGTAAAACTTGGCTTATATAAATCAATATTTTTTGTGGGAAGCACTTCCTTTCAGCTTCAGGATAATTGGAAATGATCTTATCTTGCCTGTGGTATTTTGTGTTGCTTCCGTAATTGGTGCGAATGTAATCTATATGAATTGCAAGATTTACTGAAAAGGACGGATGCATGCTGATTAATTAATCACACCCTGATTGTAATTAATCAAGTAAATATGCTTGATGAATTTATAAATATTGGTTAGAATATTTTTTCCCTTCACATTAGGAAATGTTGGGCTGTCCGGATTTATTTTAAGAGAAAGATTATTTTACCCACTCAATTAATATAAACGAGGTGCAGACTGATTTATTAATTAAAGTTAAAGTATTTTCTAACGGAATAAATTGAAAGCATTTCTTATGCTTTGAAATTATTAAAATGATCACAAAATAAATTATAGGAATTGTTAATTGAATGTTATGCTATTGTCAACGTTTTATATACTTATTTCCCTTCAATTCATTTATGGAATTTATTTTATATTTAATGAATTAAAAATGTGTTGAAAGTAATTTAAACTGAAATAGCAATTGAAAAACATCGCTTCGATATTTAAATCCAAGTTATTTTATTGTTTATAATGATATTAATGGAAAAAATATCTTATTTAACATAGTTTATTAGCTGTCCACTAGTTTCATTGTTATTAAAATATAAAATAAATTGAAATAAATATTTACATACGAAATTCTTATCAACGCTCAAGTTGCATTTCTCATTGATTCTGCTCGTTGATTGTAGTTGTACATTTTGAATTAATTATCGCGGTTTCTAGTAAACGTCACCAGAAAGTTTCTAATGAGTTTCCAAAAGTAATCACTTTTTTAATTCCTACTTTTAAGGTCCAATTTAAGGAATATTATGTTCTGAAACAGTAAACTCTCTTATAAAAATGTGACACTTTTAATATAAATGTGATACAATGATATAATATTTATTCCACAAATTTCAAACACCAGTTTCAAAATTACAGGTTTTCCAACAAAAAAAACTTTAAATTCTCCAAATATTTGTAATACTACATTAAATTAGACAAAGATTTATCAACATTATATGACTCCAAACACATGACACCAAACTCCTATTGCAACACATGTACATACATGTTTTTACAGATCGGATCTCATACACAAAACAGAACTATACATATAAAATCAGACAAATATTTACATAATGCTGGTCAATATACATAGTTTATATTATACAGACAATAATTATACTTTTTCCTCAAGAGCCGTGTCTTCTTGGAACGTTGGTTTTGTGTTGGTCTACTGTTCACCTAGTTCCTTTTCTTGTTAAATTGGCGCTCGGCCGTATTTTTATATCTTCATTAGTCTGCAGAGCGGCTGTGTTGTGTTTGTCCTGCCATCTCGCACGATCTTAACAATTCTATCATCGCCCGTGTATTGCACTTATCTCGTATTCCCACGTTAGTATTGCAGTCCATAATCCAGTGAGTGACCAGTATGCTCATTAGACGTCGTTTCGTCTCGGCGGTATCGAGTATTGTTAATTGCTGAGCATGAGTATGTAAGAATGGGTCTCACGCATGCTTTGTAAATTCTTGATTTGGTTGCTGTTGATATGTTTTTGTTCTTCGAAATAAGATTTTGCATTGCTCTTGATATATTGGGTGCTTTGTTATCTTATTTTGTAACGCTGCCTTTTAGGTTTCCGTGTGCGTTTATCTGGATTTATAGATATTAAAATTCCGAGATTTGCTCCACAATGGTACTGCTCACGACTAGCCTATACCTAGCTGGAAGCTTTTAGTTTTTGCTATGGCTGTCTCCATGTTGATTGTTTCGCATTCCTTTCTAAAGGTGTTGAGTAGCCATTGTAAGCCGTCTCCTGTGTCTGTACTTATTTATTGCACTGATTTAAATAGCGTGCGCCGCAGTTTGTAGCCATGTTGCATTGGGCCGAGAGCTTATATCTATTAGACTACACTTGAGAAGGTTAAATAGTAAAGGGCTTAAAATAGCCCTTGCCGTATCCCAGTTCTGTTCTGAATCTTGGTTTCCTCCCTATTCGTCGCTCTCAGGTTAGTTAAGTTTTTGTGTTTTGAACTTTTCTCTATTATGTTGGTGTGTATGTTTTCAATAATAAGTGTTCTAAGTGCGCCGGTAAGCCGAACTGTTTTGCACGCCTTCTCCTAGTGCACGAAACAGAGATAGACGTGTTTGTTAAATTCCAGTGCTTTCTTTGAGATTTCGCATTGTCGACAGAACTATGATGTATCTCTGCCAACTGTCTGGATAGTGGCTGTGCTCTCTATTTCGGTACTCTGTATTTTCTCTTTTCCGTTTGTAGTCTTATTCCGTTAATAGCTTCTATTATTTTCTGTGTACCATACCTGCAATTTTCCATTTCCCTATTGAATTCATCCTAATGTTCTCGTTTAATACTGCGGGTTCTGTTATTAGTTCTATTTCTAATCTCCCGATTTCTCTCAAAGTCTTCTCCTGACTTTGTGGTTTTGTATAACAAATGGCATTCTTTATTCTTTTGTGCTATGGCTTTGTTTTCCTCTGTGAACTAAGGCTCAAGTTCTTCTTAAGACACTTGCTGTTTTGTTTATCGTTCTCTACCGCAATGCTTCTGTGGCAGCTTGGTGTATGTTCTCCTTTAATTTTTCCTCTGCTTCTAGATATGAGTCACTTTTTGCAATAGGGTTATGCTTTCATTTATAAATGACTCTGTATTATACTTTCCTGTTTTTGCTGCAAGTGGTTTTGTTCTGCACTGTGGTAGCCATAATATCAACTTATTTACGATCAGATTGTGGCCGGAACCGATGTTTAAGGATGTTGATTTAATGTCTATTACTGTGTCTTATGTTTTTGTTGGTGATATTATAATCGACGATTGATTCTCCTCCTGCATTTGAAAAAGTTATTTTATGCAGCGCCTAAACTGTTACACAATCTCTTAAATTATTTTTAAACAATTAACAAAAAATGTTAAATGTTAAAAATATATATTTAATTGTGAAAAATACAAAATAAGAATTTTTCGGTTCAAAATACTGCTAGGCTTTGTTTTTTTTAAAGCTCAGAATAAATGACAAAATTTCCAAACCTCAATCCAAATATAAAATTCGAGCGTTAGCAGTTCTCAAAACCGATTTTCCTTTTGGTTTCGGGATTTCTCATTCAAGCGCCAATTGGAAAAAAAAGATTTTTTTTAAAATTCTTCAGTTCTACAAGACCAGGTTCAATATTTTCAATAATCGAGAAGGAATTATAAATTTTCTGATAATTTTGTCAGGTCTCTATTGTCTGGTCCAAAATCCAAGTACATTTTTTTACTAAAAATCTTTCCAAGGTTTGTTTCAATCCAGATGCATTATTACATTATTAGATTTCACTTCACTTAGACTGGTCCAAAATTGGTCCAAGGGAAAAATTTAAATTTTCTAAGGACGTCTTTTGATACTCATGGATAGATCCAAACTATAAAAATGAAAATTTGTTGATAAATTTTCAGAAAATCAAGGAAAATCTCCGAACGTCTTCAGTTTCCCATAGTCTTGTACAAATTCCATGTAACAGTTTTCCAGAAAATTGAGAAATAACTCTTTCTAAAGAAAATTACCAAGCTTTTCAAAACAAAAATTTCCCGAAAAAACCCAGGAAACCAAATCAATCTTCCAATTCCGTTCCTTCCAAAGATTCGAGAATTCCGATGAAACGGAAAACTGCCGATATTTCTTTAAACACGTATTGCTATGTAAAGGGTACATAGGTTAAATGGGAAATAAGCTACACTACTACGTCAACTGTTCCTAAACTGATTATGAATTGACGTTCTTCTGCGTCGTCTGCTACCAGATTTTAAATATAAAAACCTATTACCACGTCAACAGACATTGTCTTTAAAATACCAAAATGGTATTATTATTGTTAATATAATTTGTAGATGTAAACTATATTAAGAAAACTTATACACAAATATTTTTCTACGTTTTATAATATTTCGAAAGTTTCGTAATCACAACGCAATACTAGTTTATGATACAAGTTTGTTAATAAGGGCTTTTGTGTATGAGCGAAGATTACATCAATAATGAAGATTAAAAAATATCGCAATTCGTGCACAAAAGCCTTTCACACACGAGTACATATAATTTTATTTTCGAAGCATGTTGAAATACTATTGAATCTACAAAAAAATAATTGTTTCTTACCGATAATATTGAAAAATTGTAATTTTGAGAGATAAAATACTTCAAATCACTGACACAATAAGGTTAGAACGTTCAGTGTCTCCGTGGCAAAAATTGTTAACTAGTAAAAAAGCACAGTGACGGGAACACTATTTGGTCGTTGTCAATGTAATCTACAATGTAGATTAAGTTATGTTTAGATTAAATTATATTAGAGTCAGATAAATACATACTGAGAGGCCGAGATTTCTTCATTCAAAATAAGAAAAAATATTTAAATTTTAATATACGCCAGGAAATTTATTTTCCCCTTTTTTTTTTGTTTTTTGTTTAGTGACGCGAGTTCTTGGCATAGTAACAAGCAAAAATCGTTTAATATTGAAACCTATAGATCTATAAATTAATACTTCAAATAAGGAAAGTTTATTTAAAGGATTCTACTTGAGTCCCATCCCCGAAAAGCGAATAAAGTACATGTAGCAGAATTGTTGGTTTATAGACGCAGAAACTCGTCGAAATCGACAGCCTATATTCGCACAACTTTCATCATAGACTAAGGAATTTAATTTCATTGCGATCGTGTAGAGATCACATTAATTCACTAGTGTATCATCAAATCGGAAACTTGACACGGTTACAAACGTTTATTTAATTACGAAGATATCACATGATCAACGGAAATTTCCAGCGTTGGGAAAAGTTTTAATTGGTTGTTATATAGTTGCTGCTTAAGTAACTAGTTAGTAAATTAATTCTAGAAAATTTACTATAAAATGTTTACTATGAAATGTTACATTTCATGTTTCTTCTAAACACGAAAAATAAATTGTTTCTACCACACTTTTTTTTAAATATTCAGCATACAATTATTTATATCTATAAGGTCTAAATTCTAAATTTTTGTTGTGTTTTTGTAACATACAAAAACATATTATTGATTTAATTTTCATTTGTAAATAAGTTAAAAAATCTGTTTGTAACTATTAAGTCTTTTTACCAATTTCTCGAAATTTTCGTTAACAAGTATGTTCTATTAATAAGTAGGTATTTACTGTATCAACAAATTACTAAAATATTGATTAAGTGATAAATATTTTATTTCAAATCATGGTATGTATTTTTTGTCGGAGTATTTATATTTTGCATAGGACTATCTAAAAAAAACAGTGAAGGTAATCCAAGGTGATAAGAATGAAACATTTTTCAACAACTTAACGCGAAGTTAAAGTTCGGTGTGTTCGCCAGTTAGTTAAGACCGCATTAAACGTGCAGCGAATATCTAGAACAGTTTATATAAAATATGTCTATTTTTGGAATTAAATTGTTGATGTTAAGTTTATGAATATAAAACATAAAAATAATTTACTACATGAACAAAATAAAAGGTTATACACAAAATATAATTCAGAAATACTGCAATAGGTACAACATGTTTATTTATTTATTTATTCAACCAGATAAGTACATGTATATTTAAAGGCCTGGTATATTTAAAACATAAAAAAAGTTTGTAGATATTAATATTTTACACGTAAAAATAACAACGGCAGTTCATATATTTACCTCAAAATAAACATCTAGTCTGTGTTTATATCTATGTTCTCCCCGTTACAGTTTTTAATTTGAAGTGTAATATTATATTTGCTACATTTTAAGACCTTTAAGGTATTTGGCAGTTTCATGTATTTTTTTACGCCACTACAATGCTACTTTTTGAGCAAATACTATTTCCCTTTTTGATGAAGATAGTTGCATTAGTAATCCTAGTAATACTATGTGAACATTCAAATTCATCTCTTAAATTACAGTAATGGAGTGTCACACATTCTTAATAAAGAGTTGATTGATGTTTAATGGCATTTTGTTTACATCTATATCACGATTCTTATTTATTATTCTCATTATTCTATTTTGCGCATTCAATAATAATTGTAAATTATTTTTATATGCTCCACCCCATGCAATAATACCGTATGATATTAGGCTGTTGAATAGTGCATAGTAAATCTTGAAGAGTTTTTGTGTTTATTATTTTTGAAATCTTTGAAAAGATAAAAATAAGATACTTAGTTTTAGATATTAAATAATCAATTCGTTTGTTCCATTACGTATTATAATCAAAAATTAAACCTTATTTGCTGTTTATGCTTTATGCTAATATTATTTATTTGTACATTTAACTCCTCTGGTATGCTGTTGCTATAGTTACCAAAAGTGATTAATGTTGGTTATATATATATATATATATATATATATATATATATATATATATATATATATATATAAATATATAGAGGAGGTTAGGTTTTTATATAGGTTTTTAACTTCAAATTAAACCTTTTCAATTTTAAATTAAACCTTTTTCAATTCAAATTAAACCTTTTTAAATTCAAATTAACCTTTTTTAAATTCAAATTAAACTTTTTTAAATTCAAATTAAACTTTTATTAAATTTAGTTAAATATTAATTAATATAGAAAAAACAAAATCATTATCAAAAATTATAATGAAAACAATTATGAAAAATAAAAATAATGTTAATATAACGGTTGACCTGCCTCAGCCAATGGTAATTTCATCGACATATCTACATAATATTTATTACAATCAGCAGAAGTAACAGTGACCACGGATTCCTCAATAATATTAAACAAATTTAGATTATTTTCTGGTTCCGCCAGCAAATTTCTTGCAGCTAATTTAACTTTCGAAGAAAAATTTCTATGGGATTTAACATGGGTGAATATGCTGGAAGAAAAAATAGTCTATGGCTTGTTCCATTTATTTTATCACGAACTTCCTCAGTTTTATGGATTTTGGCGTTGTCCAGAACCAGCCAAGCTTCTACGATGTTACTTTCATTTTGCCATTTTGTTAAATAAACCATCAAGAAATGTAATAAAAATGTTTGAATTTACAGATGAATTCGAAATTATTACAAAATAAATAATACCATGTAACTTCATGGCTGCAATGATTGAAACATTTCTGCCTCTTACTGTTGGAACTATTACATGGGCTGGAGTATTTATCTTTGATCGAGCTTTATTTCGCCGGATATGGTAATTAAAACCGTATTCATCAATGAAAATTGTATTCTCCCGTGTTTGTGGAGAATTTTGCGAAATTAAAAATGCATTATTTTTGCGTTGTTAAATTATTGACGAGTTTAACTGTCCAGACTAATTGCAAAAGTTTTCAATGTTATTTTTAAAGCTTTTAATGCATTAAACGCAGATGTTGTGGTCAAGTTGACGTTTTTATTTTCAAATATCTTCAATTTCATATTTTTTTAAGTAATCGATGGACTTTCTTCAATAATTTGCGCTACATAATTTAAAATCTCATCAGATAATTTACTATTCCTTTTTCCACCACGATTTCGTCTAACCAGCTCAAATCCATCCTTCTTATAACGCCTAAATATAGATTTAGCGAATTTTAATAATACCTGCTATTTCTGCTGATTCTGCATTTAAAAAAAAACCTTCTTCATAACATTTTATAAAAATATCTTTTTTGTCTAAACTTGTTTAATACTAATTTCCTCTACGTTTCTTTCACGACTAACAGGTATTTCATCTGCAAAAAGTTTTTTCAAAAGTTAAATTAGCTGCAAGAAATTTGCTGGCGGGACCAGAAAATAATCTAAATTTGTTTAATATTATTGAGGAATCCGTGGCCACTGTTACTTCTGCTGATTGTAATAAATATTATGTAGATATGTCAATGAAATTATCATTGGCTGAGGCAAGTCAACCGTTACATTAACATTATTTTTATATTTTATCATAATTGTTTTCATTATAATTTTTGATAATTAATTCGTTTTTTCTATATTAATTAATATTTAACTAAGTTTAATAAAAGTTTAATTTGAATTTAAAAAAGTTTAATTTGAATTTAAAAAAGTTTAATTTGAATTAAAAAAAGGTTAATTTGAATTTAAAAAGTTTAATTTGAATTTAAAAAGGTTTAATTTGAAATTGAAAAGGTTTAATTTGAAGTTAAAAACCTATATATACATTACAATAGTTAACTTGATATTTCTCGATTTAACCAAAATACACAGTCCCCTGCCAACAGTCCCCTGGCAACAGTTCCCTGCTTTTTATTCTGACAGAGGACTGTTGTTTATTCCAGGGGACTGTGTAAAATTGACAGCAGTCTCTCTTTTGTAATTGTTATTGATATATCCTCATTATGAGAATAATTTATTACAAGTTAGTTATCGTCAAATAGGCATGCTTCCTAAATTGAAAAAGTTATCCAAAGAGGAATTATTACAAAAAAAAGAGATGCAGAACGTTTGAGATAACAACGTAGAAAAAACGATCCTCAAAACAGGGAAGAAATGAAAGAAAAGGAGAGGCTAAAATACCAGAGAAAAAAAGAAAAAGGTCAGCGAAAGCTTGTCAAAGATATGACTCCACGTGATCACGAGCTGCCCTCAAGAATTGGAGAAAAGACTGTACTGTTTACCGGAACAAAAAAAAAACAATTAAATAGTGTTAACACTAACATTACACGTGAAAACATACTATTTTCAGATTCTGAACGCTTCACACCAGCTTCAGGACGCCTCACACCAGCTCCAAGTCTCACAGTCACGAGTGCAAATATGTAGCGAAGAAAAATGGCAAAAAAGCGAAGGGAATGAAAAGATTAGAATACTGAAAAAAAACTTGAGAAGTACAAGAAAAGATTAGCTAAACTTGAAAGCAAGAGAAGAAAGAGTATTGAAGATACACCGAAAACTAAAATGCAAAAAATGTTAACTCAACCTGATGGTCGAGAAGAAGTTGTCAAGAAGGCATTATTCGGTGAAGTTCTTAATAAACAGCTGAAAGAAAATTATTCTAGACTAAGACGTATCGAAGATAAGCAAATATTTAAAAAAGCTGTGTCTGGGCAGATGATTTAAAAGTATAGACATTGGATACCTGAAGATAGTGCTGCTATTTATAGTGGTATTAAGAAATCAGTACCGTACAATTCTCTATCCGTACCTAAATTACGACGAGAGAGATACCCGAAACGTGTGGAACAGATGATTCAGGAGTTTTATGAAGACGATAGTAACAGTCGTATGGGAGCAGGAAAAAAGGAATTTATTACCAAAGACCAGCTTAAGAAACAAAAAAGGTATTTACTTGATACAATGCTCAACCTATACAAAAAAAAATTTGCCCATAACTTCCACATTAGTTATCAAACATTCTGTCGATTACGTCCTTTCTGGGTAGTCAAGCCTAATGGTAAAAATCGTAATACATGTCTATGTATAGTCCATAGTAATCTGGACATGAAGTTGAGCGCATTGTACGAAGCAAAAATATTACCTTACAATAATCATCAAAAGTTACTAGAAGATTTATGTTGCGATCGATATAGCATAGAATGTTTGTTAAGAAGTTGTGTGATTTGCACTAGTAGGACTCCTAGTTTAAAAGAGTTTGATGATAGAAAACTATTGATGTATAAAGTGTGGTTTTTTGAGAGGCAAGAGATTCAAGATCTAAAAACCAAAAAGTCACGAACAGTTACAAAGTATTAAAGAAAACCTTTGATGTCCATCCACGTCAATTTATAATACAATTGCATGAAGATTTGGAAAAATTGCCCATGAAAGGAACATTGTTCACCAGTTTAATGCGATGAAGTCTCTCAAAATTAACCTTCAAGATGTTGATGTTCTTATTCACATGGATTTCTGCGAAAATAACTGCAAAAAGTATGCAGAAGAGATTGTAGATTGTAGATATGGTGGTGACGACTTGTACTGCGACCTTTATAGATCTATTGTACCCCACCCTACTCCTCCAAGTGTTGGTGTACTTGCTCATTTAGAGCGCCTCCTCTAATCCTGACTCCTTTAGGAATCTCAGGATCTGGGTGGGATTCAAGGCCTGCAGCTCCTCTGTGTTCAAGCAGTGAGCCCCAAGGTACAGCTGTCTCTTGCGGAGTAATGCTCCGCAGTCTTTGAGCAGATGTATGGGGGTTTCCTCTGCTGAGCCACAGAATCTGCATCCATCATCCTCCTCTAGGCCTAGGGCCTTGAGATGTTTCCTAAGTCTGCAGTGTCCCGTCAGGGCTCCTGTCAGAATTCTGAGCTTGTTCCTGCTTAGTTTCAGGCAAGCTTTAGTTCTCTTCTGGTTGAAAGATCCCAGCATCACTTTGGATTGCCTTAGCCCTGGAAGTTCTTCCCAGGTTTTCATCCATTTTCCTCTTATTTCTTCATCTAAACTTTTGCGGATGGTGTTCACGCTCATACCGCAAAAGGGTTCCGGACCTATAAAGGGGCTACTGGATCCCTTGTTTGCTAGGTGATCGGCTTCTTCGTTTCCGTCTATACCAGTGTGTCCTGGTACCCATGCAGAAGAGACAAGCAATTCATTTCGGTGGATCGCGAGCTCAGCTAAGTCTACATACAGTAGTGACTTATCTAAAGGGATCAATACGTTCGTATTGTACAATTTCAAAGAACATAGCTAATTCACCTGCTGCCATTTGGGCACATTTACAACCAATTTTTAAAGATCTTCCAGATAGCATTAAGTACACTTCTTGAGCGATGGCCCCGTTACGCAGTATCGTAACAAAAAAAATGTTTTTTATAATTGCAACTAAAATCTCTGAAGAAATTCCAGGAGTAGAGGCTTTTACATAGAATTATACAGAGAGTGGACATGGAAAGGGTGCACTAGACGGTATCGGAGTAACATGCAAAAGAATGGCAGACTTTGTTGTAAACTCTGGTGGTGATATTAATGACATCGAACAATTTGTACAATCCATCCAAGAACGATGCCCCAGCATTACATGTATCGTAATAGATAGCCAAGTCATTCAGAAAATGATCGATAATATTGAAATGGAAGCGACGAAACAGAAGGGTTTTAAAGGTACCTTGAAAGTTCATCAAGTCACAGGTGTATTATCGAAGTCTAGCCGTGGTCCAACCAGCTGTGTGACTTTAACGATGAGAAGTCTCAGTTGCTTTTACAACAGCAACACTTGTGACCATTTTAAAATAGGCAGTATTACATATGACTCAAAACCCAAATGGAGTGTGGATGAAGTACTTACTGAATCGGAAGACGATCTTCATTCAGCTGAAGTTACTAACGCAGAACACACTAACTGAACATACTAAATAAATGATTACAATTGTGTATTATGCGGTTTTGATGTATTAGGTACAGTCCCTTGTCATACCGAACAGTCCCCTGCAACTCCTCTTAAGAAAAATGCTCATATCTCAAAAAGTTGCTACAAATCCAATGGGCTTTCTATTCCTTATCACTAACTGTTATTTTTATAATCATTGGTAGGTTTTTTTTCTAAAAAATAAAATTAATATGACCGGACAACTTTGTCCAGGCCGATAACTTCTTTACAGAGAATCACCCATATATATATATATATATATATATATATATATATATATATATATATACATACATATATATATATATATATACATATATATATATATATATATACATACATATATATATATATATATATATTTTTTTTTTTTTGCTGTATGTCAATGAGCTGTTAACATATTTGAATATGAAAAAAATAATATCTTACGCGGATGATACTGCTGTTATAGCTACTGGAAATACATGGTTGGAAACACAAAATAAAATGAATAAATTATTAAATACGGTAGTTGCATGGCTAGCAGAAAATAAACTATCACTGAATATAACCAAAACTGTTATTTACCAAATATTATAAACAAAAGTGATTAATTTTGGTTATATATATATATATATATATATATATATATATATATATATATATAAATATAATAATCCTTTATTGGCATAAATTTAAATACAGGACAGTTCGTAGCTTAGTGTGACATCCAAAAGAAAAAAACAAAAAACAAAACAAAAAACACCAGAATGAAACGGAAAATAAAAATATCCAAATGAATACAGCAAAAAATAAACAGTTTAAAAGTTCGATCTTGTTAGAACGTAAGGAGAAAAAAACATAAATAAAAGGAAAGAAAAAAAAAGAATTTAGGAATAGTAGATAACTTGTAACAAAGTGTTAGGTATCCATATAAGGAATAACACAGAAACAATCTACTTATACCTAACTGATAGAGATGAAGTCAGTAGAGCTGTATCCTCGTAAAAAGACAGAAATGGGATATATATATATATATATATATATATATATATATATATATATATATATATATATATATATATATATATATATATATATATATATATATATATATAACCAAAATTAATCACTTTTGTTTATAATATTTGGTAAATAACAGTTTTGGTTATATTCAGTGATAGTTTATTTTCTGCTAGCCATGGAACTACCGTATTTAATAATTTATTCATTTTATTTTGTGTTTCCAACCATGTATTTCCAGTAGCTATAACAGCAGTATCATCCGCATAAGATATTATTTTTTTCCTATTCAAATATGTTAACAGCTCGTTGACATACAGCAAATATATATATATATATATATATATATATATATATATATATATATATATATATATATATATATATATATATATATATATATATATATATATATGTTGTATTTGAGGTTTTCGCGGATAGATACCTGTGTTGTATTGTTTTCTCGAGGATTCCGACGCTAGGGATACCGTAACGGGGATACCGTTAGACGCATACTGTATGCGTCTAACGGTTGACCCGCACGGACGCATATATCTCTTGAGAATGGCGAATGTTAGTTCGCCGAAACGTCGAGAATCCGGTTCTTTTCAGAGCCAACCCTCAGCATCAACGCGGAATCCCCGAGAAAACAATACAACACACACACACATATATATATATATATATATATATATACATATATATATATATATTTTTTTGCTGTATGTCAATGAGCTGTTAACATATTTGAATAGGAAAAAAATAATATCTTACGCGGATGATACTGCTGTTATAGCTACTGGAAATACATGGTTGGAAACACAAAATAAAATGAATAAATTATTAAATACTGTAGTTGCATGGCTAGCAGAAAACTATCACTGAATATAACCAAAACTGTTATTTACCAAATATTATAAACAAAAGTGATTAATTTTGGTTATATATATATATATATATATATATATATATATATATGTATAATATATATATATATATATATATATATATATATATATATATATCCCATTTCTGACTTTTTACGAGGATACAGCTCTACTGACTTCATCTCTATCAGTTAGGTATAAGTAGATTGTTCCTGTGTTATTCCTTATATGGATACCTAACACTTTGTTACAAGTTATCTACTATTCCTAAATTCTTTTTTTTTCTTTCCTTTTATTTATGTTTTTTTCTCCTTACGTTCTAACAGGATTGAACTTTTAAACTGTTTGTTTTTTGCTGTATTCATTTGGAAATTTTTATTTTCCGTTTCATTCTGGTGTTTTTTTTTTGTTTTTTGTTTTTTTCTTTTGGATGTCACACTAAGGTACGAACTGTCGTGTATTTAAATGGATGCCAATAAAGGATTATTATATATATATATATATATATATATATATATATATATATATATATATATATATATATATATGAAGGAGTGTGGATGAAGTATATATATATATATATATATATATATATATATATAATATTACAATATTACAAAAGTATGCATTCATTGCATTTGGTATATTTAATAGACCACAGATCTTACAATTTTTGTCATCAATGATATAGTCAATTTCATTTGACTTTTTCTTATGATTTCCACCATTTTTTCTTTTGTAAAATTCCATAACAATTTTAGTTTATCACATATTTTACTAACATATTGACTATCAAAATTCCTCTTAGCTTCTTGGATTACGTTACGTATGATATTTTTATAATCATTGTATTCATTTTAAAGTATTTGATTAAGATCTTTTTTCCAAATATTATATAACAACTCTTTTGTCTTACACGAATTCATTATTGCAGTAGTAAGCCAACATTTCCTAGGTATATGCCGATTTTTATGTCAGCTTCTAGAGATTTGTTGCTCATTTTCTCAAAGTTATCTATTCGTACTACTTTTATTATTGGATATTTCCCAGTTTTTTTTTGTACCGTACACACATCTGATAGCTTACTGTACAGAACTTTTTCTAACTCCAGAGCACTTTGTTCATTCATACGATTTATTATCTCTTCATTATTATTCTTATATTGCACTTTTTTGTATTGTATTGTTTTATACTTATTCAGACAATGTGCTACTGATTTTTTAATGTCAACTTTCTTATCCGTATTATTTTTTTTATGATTGTATTACGAACTTTTTTTGGTTTAGGTTTGCTATAGTTGGTATCTTGAGCAAAAGTTACCTTATTCTCACTTTTTGTTTTCAGCATTTCTTGTAGTAGTTTATTCTTTTCTATCATTTCAATATTTAATTGTCTGAGTAAAGCATTCTCTTTTTTGAGGTTCACTTGTGTTTTATTTTCGCCAAAGTTGGTGTCTGTATCTTCATAAAGTGAAGCATCCACCACTTCCTCTCTCTGTTGCAGTTTTATCTGAACTATCAAGTATCTGGCACTCTCACTTCATACACATTCATCCAATTTTGAGGTTGGGATTTCCTGATTGCATTCTTAACAACTACTAAAGTTTCACTGTTGCATTGTTGTTTAACGTTTAAATGTATTCATGTAGATATATTAAAACATAAGAATATAAACTTACATAAAATCGATGTAGATTTAGTTTTTTCGGTTTAAGCTTTATGAAATAAATAATATTGATTAGATTGATTACTATTAACATTCATTTTTCTCCATTAAACTATTTAAGGCATTCTTCAGACAATTATCTATTTTTTAAAAGATTAAATGATCACTTGACAATTGATGAGAATTATCTTTTTTTAATGAAAAAGATGGTAAAGTATGGATTACCACAAAGCAATAGTCGCATTGCTCTGTGATAATTCATACTTGCTCCACCATTGATCATGAAAATTATATAACTTGTGAAGTAATACAAATCTACTTTACACGACTCGCGTATCTTCTGTGGAAGGTCATTTTCAAGAGGATTACAAATTGATGAGATTGAATTTATACCAAGAGTTTTCGTGAAGCAAAATTTTACTGCAAATCTGGAATGGGTTGAATTTTAATAATAGTTTTATTGGTTTCTGAGCAATGTTCAAACCTACAGTTTTTAGTTAATAAAATTTGTTTGAAGTTTGAGTAAATTTCTTCATCCTTTTTGACATGAATTTGTTCAAAATTTAATTAGAAATCGTTGGATAATACACCTGGCAATACATTTGCCAGGCAATATGCACATCATCAGTCTATGTCCTATACCGTAATCTAATCCGATTGTTTAGACTAGACTTGCTCCTCATTATTTCAACTGGACTAAATTTGTAATATTCTAGTCTGATCATGTAAAGTAGAGCTGGTCGTTAATGTTTCATCTAGACTAAATTTTTAATAAACCGGTGTGATTGTACAGACTAGACTTGGTCTTTAATATTTGATATAGACTAAATTTGTAATAATCTAGTCTGATTACGTAAACTAGACTTGGTTTTTGATGTCTCATCTAGACTAGGTTTTTAAAAATTTAATCTGATTATATAGACTAGTCTTCAAGGTTTCATCTAGATTATACTCTTGTCTGATAAACTTTTTGATTTTATAGACTAGACTTGACATTTAAGGTTTCATCTTTCATAAAATTCTGTTCATTTAGACACAAATCAAATTATTAATTTTTGTAAGAATTGCAAGGATTTCTAAAACTTTTTTAAGACTGAAATTTTCAAAATTATTAACGATTAAGAAACATCTAAATCGGTAACACCTAGAACTAGATAAATTTGATTTAAAGAACTTTAAGGAACTGATTGAAAACTTAGAATCCAAGTTATATAAAAACGCAATTTAAAATGTTCTTGGTGGGGGATGAAGATTGAAGAAAATTGGAAATTTTAGGGTCGAATATGCCCTTGTTTTCCTATTTTGAGCAGTAATAATCTGTTTAGTAAACAGCAAATGAAAGTAATTTGTAAAGGTTATTTGATTTTATGGCCTTGGTGATGCAGAAAAGGAAGCAATTCGAATCGAAGCGAGCGTAATCAGTACAAATAGGTGACTTTGAATACGATTCCGAACGTTTGTAGTTATTGACCTGCGACTGTCAGGTGTGGGTGAATTTCAGTAGGGAAAGATGTCGTGTTCTGGAACCACAACTGGAACAACTCCTCCTTATGGGGATTACATGTAATCTAGCCCCTTATGGAGGAACTACATGTAAATCTAGCACGAAGCCCCTTATGGAGATTTACATGTAAATCTATCACGCAGCCCCTTATGGGAGAATCCTATACAAACGTGTCGTAGCGAGTATGTGTAGATGGCGCTACAAGATACGTGTACGGTGGATAGCGGGCAAATTCAAAATGGGTTGCCGGGTGAATGTCTGTGAAGGGAGTAGTTTAAACGTGCTCTGAGTTGCCTAAGTATCAGGGGTGCTTAGTTGGATATCAGAGAAGTTTATAACGAACTATAATATGTGTCTACATAGTTTAAGATATCCTAAAATAAATATTTAACATTCCAAAACATTATCTGGTTTATGTAACCACACGTCTAGATGGGACCGAGCGTCTAGCACTGATAACAATCCTGTCTCAACCTGTCTATAAACGAATGTGGAACTAATAATTTATGAAGCGCGGTCTAATTATTTTCTTGAAATTATCCAGTGTTTAATTTAAAAAACATATTAAAAATTTGATTTATCAGTATTCGGTTAAGCGTTGTCGTATGATGGCATTCATTGCCATTGGCAGTCATAACAACTCACTATTATCTTATCAGCTGCACGCGAGTGGAGAAATAATAAATTATGAAACGCGGTCTAATCAATTTCTTAGGATTCTTTTGCGTTTAATTTAATAAGCATATTAAGATTTTGATTTATCGGTAGTCGATAGAGGGACAAGATTAAACAGACTAGATTACACAGACAAGCGAGGAAAATTCAAAATGGGTTGCGGGTGGGTAGCGGAGAATCGTGTATGCATACATGATTGATTGCCAACATATCACGGATTGATTCAAATGAGATTATTAGTTTTAGACCGGACAAGATCGAACAATACCGAACAAGGCCGAACAAGAACGGACAAGACTAGACAGACCACATATTTCCTGTGATATTTATCCGAAAAATTTCATATGTGTAAGCGAAATTTCTTAAACTTGTCTGTGACCTAGATAGCATTAAATTTTTTTTTCATTTATATTAATACCAAAGAGTTCAATTTTCTGGCTTCTATTTTCCATCTACTTTCATCCAGTTTTCATCTACTTGCATCCACTTTTCATCTACTTGTATCCACTTTTCATCTACTTGCATCCGCTCTTCTTCTACTTGCATACACTTTTCATCTACTTGCATCCTCTTTTCATCAAGCTAAACAGGGGTGTGAGGTCTATGTAACCCCACGCTAAACAAGGTGTGAGGTCTATGTGACCCCACGCTAAACAGAGTGTGAGGTCTATGTAACCCTACGCTAAACAGGGTGTGAGGTCTGTGTAACCCCACGCTAAACAGCGTGTGAGGTCTATGTGACCCCACGCTAAACAGAGTGTGAGGTCTATGTAACCCCACGCTAAACAGGGTGTGCGGTCTATGTAACCCCACGCTTAACAGGGTGTAAGGTCTATGAAGCCCAACGCTAAAGAGGATGTGAGGTCTATTTTTAGTCAGCTTTCATCAGCTTTAGCATGTGGCACCGTAGACCTTACACCATGTTAAGCGTGGAGTTACCCTCACCTCACACACTATTTATCGTGGGGTTACATAGACCTCACACCCTGTTTAGCGTGGGGCTACATAGACCTCACACCCTGTTTAGCGTGGGGTTACATAGACCTCACACCCTGTTTAGCGTATGGTTACATAGACCTCACACCCTGTTTAGCGTGGGGTCGCATAGACCTCACACCCTGTTTAGCGTGAGGTTACATAGATCTCACACCCTGTTTAGCGTGGGGTTGCATAGACCTCACACCCCTGTTTAGCGTGATGAACAGTGGGTGCAAGTACATGAAAAGGGGATGCAAGTAAATGAAGATTGGATGCTAGTAGATGAAAAGTGGATGCAAGTAGATGAAACGTGGATGCAAGCAGATGATAAGTGGATGCCAGTAGATGAAGATTGGATGCAAGTAGATGAAAAGTGGATGCAAGTAGATGAAAAGTGGATGCAAGCAGATGATAAGTGGATGCAAGTAAATGGAAAGTGGATACCAAAAAACACTTTGGTATTTATATAAATGAAAAAAAAAATTAATACTATCTAGGTCACAGACAAGTTTAAGAAATATCGCTTATACATAGGAAATTATTCGGATAAATATCACACGAAATATGTGGTTTGGCTAGTCTTGTCCGTTCTTGTTCGGCCTTGTTCGGTATTGTTCGATCTTTTTATATTTCCGGTCTAAAACCAATAATCTCATTTGAATCAATCCGTAATATGTTTGCAATCAATCATGTATGCATACACGATTCTCCTCTATCCACCCGCAACTAATTTTGAATTTTCCACGCTTGTCTGTCTAATCTAGTCTGTCTAGTGTCGTCCCTCTAATCTTGCCTAGTGTTATCAGCACTAGACGTCCGATCGGGCCTAATCGACTACCGATACATCAAAATCTTAATATGTTTAATAAATAAAACACAAAAAAATCCTAAGAAATTGACCGCATTTCATAATGTATTATTTCTCCACTCGCGCGCAGCTGACAAGATAATAGGGAGTTGTTATGACTGCCAAACATACGAAAACGCTTAACCGACTACTGATAAATCAAAATCTTAATATGTTTATTAAATTAAACACGGGACAATTTCAAGAAATTAATTAGACGGCGCTTCATAATTTATTAGTTCCACCTGCGTTTACAGACAGGTTGAGACAGGATTGTTATTAGTGCTAGACGCTCGGTCCTATCTAGACGTGTGGTAACATAAACCAGATAATGTTTTGGTGTGTTAATATTTATTTTAAGATATTTTAAACTATGTAGATACATATTGTAGTTCGTTATAAACTTCTCTAATATACAACTAACCACCCCTGATACTTACGCAACTCAGAGCACGTATAATGTCCTCCCTTCACAGACATTCACCCTGCAACCCATTTTGAATTTTCGCGCTATCCACCGTACACCTATCTTGCACCGCCATCTACACATACTCACTCGGACACGTTCAGAACTATTCTGTATAGGATTCCTCCATAAGCGGCTTGGTGCTAGATTTACATGTAAATCTCCATAAGGGGCTTCGTGCTAGATTTACGTGTAATCCCTATAAGGAGGAGGTGGTTCCAGAACATGACATCTTTCCCTACTAATTTCTTTTCAAACTAAAATTGCGGAAATTCTGTAAAAATTGTGCTAACAATTTGTGATATTGTTGAATAAAGTTTTGTGAGTCTGTTTTTAAAATTGTTGAAATTTCTGATTTGGTGAGTGGGCTTCTGCATTGATTTATTGATTAGATTTAAGGAAAAATTGTTAAATTTTAGAAGTGAAGTTGTTGAATGAAAACTTCAGTTTTTTTATTTGAAAGATTTTGTTTGAAAGAATTGTTAAAAATTGTAGAGAATTTTTAACAATTTTAAACAATTTTTTTTTAAATTGAGAACTTTTCTAGAATTTGTAAGAAAGTGTCACGACATCACCTAACGAATATCATACAACGACATAATATAACGAATTATTATCGATTCGTTAAAATTGTGGGATATTTGTGAAAAAAATATCGAGAAATCAATAAAAATAATAGAATTGTTTTATAAATTCATGGTCATTGATAAAGAGCGCATTATATGCACAAAAAAAAAAACGAAATATATGCGCATATATATGCATCGATTTTTGAGGAAATATGCACTCAATTCATATCATATATGCAGTACAACATGCAAAACTTTGACAGCAATTGATGAAGAAAAGGTAGAAATAATTAAGGCCATCCAATATTTTTATTCACACAAAATTCTCTTAATTCTAATTAGTAATTATTAACTAAACAAAAATATAAGTACACTATTTAATTCAATCTATATCTAAACTTGATCACTAGTCAATTTACAGACTTTACTGTTTTTTACAACATTTCATCAAAATTTTCTAACAGAAATTTTTGTCTCCTGTCTGAAAACATATTTTTATAAATCGAAACATTTCTTTCAACATCTACAGAAGTAATTGGCCCAAATCCGTATCACTGATTTCGAGGATAATATCTTTAATATATACCTGCAAAATTATCGGCATAAAAAATTGCAGCGTCTAAGCACGTGCCTTATCTGGCAATTATAATCTGTTTTTAAATTGACATTATTTAACTTTTTCAATGGTATATTAGTAATTTTGTGGGTGGTCGGTATGTATTTCCAGAAAAAAAAAACTACTTAAATATGAAAGAAAATGCAGCTTTTGATGAAATATGCATGAGCATGCCCAAATATATTAGTAACTGCATATTTTGCATTATTGAATGCAACTTACACTTTTAAAGGGTGTCTAATTAAAGTTTGCTCTAAAAAGCAATTTTAAAATACTGAACAGAGTTATAATTATTTAAAAAATGTAATTTACATGTTATTTAAATGGGAAACTTATGTCTTTAGTGAGAGACTTGTTTGGAAAGGACTACGTTAGATTAAAAAGTTGAGAAAAGATTAGGTCGACTTGTAAAATTTCTAATGACTCAAGGATATTAAAATATTTCTGGGTATTTATGATTATAATCTTGACAATGCTTGGAAAATGAACTTTTACGATAAAAGGCGCGAAAATATTCTAAAAAAGGAGTTGAAGTAATTCGTCCTGTCTGCCCTACGTAAACCCTATGGCATTCTGAACGATGAATCTTATATACCACGGATTTTTTGAGGGGTTTGATTTTGTTTTTAACATTAAATAATAAGTGGAATTATTTTGAAGAAAGTTTAAATGCTATTAACAGATTTTTTTTTTGTAAAACGTTAGCTATTTGTTTGCTTATTTTGACAAAATATGTGAGAGAAATTATATTAAGTTTTATCTGAATTTGGCATTTTAGGGTATATTTGAGTCATTATGATTTCGTTCTGTTTTTTATTTATTAAATATTACACGAGTGTAATTGGGAAAACATTCTCTGTCACAATTAGCATGAGTGTGTGAATCAGTGTATAAATCTTTTGTTCTTTTGTCCGCGATAAGCGGGATGGAAAAGGTTCGATGTGGAATCATAAGCAGCTAATTCATGTGATGTTGAGAGAAAAGTTAGGTCCAAAAAGATTATTTTGTTGTTGATTTTAATTTTCGGATGAATTCGTTATTGATTACATTTATAAATTTATCGAATTGACGCGCTGTCCCACTGAAAAAAGGCTATTACGTTATCGACATATCTTAACAAAATGAAATATTTTCTCCTAAAATCTAATTTGAAAATGTTCAAATCGGCTAGAAGTGGGCTTAATGGAGACTCCATTGCTAGACCTGTTGTTTATCGGTATAATTTGGCACTAAATACAAAGTAATTTAAAAAAAAATCGGAAAAAAAAATTACCATTACCTAATTCACAAATTGGATAATAATATAAATAAATATAATTACTAGTACGGTTTGCATACTCCTGCATTTAACTACTAATAGAGACCATGCGAGTCACTAGAAAATGACAACCTGATAAATAATAATAATTATGAACATCAATGGACCCGTTTCTGCCTTTTGGCTTCATCAGTATGGACTTACCATCTAATCTCAAATTGAATTAAAATTAAATGTAAACTACAACTTACTCAGCGTGTGTGTTCTTAGAGGAAATGAATATGCATTTCCACATTATCTAGAGCCAAGTTCAGATATCTTGTAGAATCTACAAGTTGTACATGGTGGTCTACAATCTAGACCACCTGTGCTTGCTGTACGAGCGGGTAATACAAAAAATTGGAAAAAAAATTGCTATGTGAATTTAATATTGCTAGAAGTAGAGTAAACCAAAGCCCATCTTACAAGAAGTAGAGTACAAGAAGTATTTTTTTATCTTAATTTTATATTACCCGCTCGTATAGCACGCACAGGTAGTCTGATGAAGCCAAAAGGCAGAATCGGTCTATAGATGTTCATACTTATTATTATGTTTCAGGTTATGTCATTTTCTAGCGACCCACGTGGTCTCTCTTAGCAGTTAAATGCAATTATATTAATGCAATGTAATTATATTTATTTATGTTATTAGTCAATTTATGAATTAGAGAACATAGTATGTTTTTCTTAATTCTCTTCATGTAAAGTAATGTTAGTTGACACAGTTAATGTTTTTATAAGGTGGTTGCATTTTACTTTATCGAGTAATTCTTTGATAATTTTGAGACATTCTTTAATAGGTACTAGAGAACATAATTACTAACGTAAAGTATACAAGTAATGAGTTCATTGGGTTTGTTTTTGATTAAAAAAAAAACAGTTTGTTTTTGAGTGTAGATAGGGCGATTCAATTTTCCACAGAATAGTTTGAAGTAAATGTAGTATATTTTTTGAATGGGGTATTTAGTTTTATTGCTAAAACTCTTGCTACACATCGAGTTCGTGAGTTTTTATGAAACCGGGGAGCCTAGGATCTATGCGATTCTGGTAATTTTAAATTTCTCAAATTCTGTGAACAAAGTTGTAATATTTTTTCGAGTCGTGTAAAGTAGGTAGATTTATATAACTTACACAAGCAATTTTCACAAAAATTTATATAGTGTTTATATGAGTAGTGATATACTTATGAATAGTGATATACTTTTATTCTATATGAGTATCTAGTTTTTGGATTTAGAAAACGTTTAAAAAAATCCAATAGTCCAAAGTTTGAGCTATTAACACTTTTTCCCTTATCTCTAGGAAACCAAGTCTGTTCTAAATAACGCAATCTAGCTAACCTTAGCCATCATGCCAAACTTCATTAATTTAATCAGATTATTATAGTTAAGGTGGACTAGGTTTGTTTAATTTAACAGCTTAACTTAAGATTGTAAATATAATATAGAATAACTAATTTATTATCTAATAATAAATATAGTATAATTAATTTGAGTGATGGTTTAGTAGTTTTCTAAGGATTTTGAATTTTGAAAGTAAAATCTATCCTTAGAAAATTAAATAATGTCTTTAGACAAAGATATCTTGGCTTTAGAAAAACAAATCTAGTTTTCGATTGTATTGTATATTGCAACGAACTGGGATTTGTTATGGTGCGACTCAACGAAGCCAAAATAATAATGCTATTGACTATTGTATTTAAATCTAATATGACAAACTCGAAATAATGAAGGTTACACGAAAATTGATCTGACTGATCCAGGAGAATGACTAATTCTGATTCTTAATTTACTTTACCTCAACTTTATCACCCTATAATGCTATTTTTCACTATGCAATCTAATACTCGGGGCAGCGGGCGACTGGAAAAGAAAAATTTACGTTATCTCGACATAACAAAAATAAAACAAAGGAAATAATTTCTAAATAATTTAACTAACATAACTAACCTAAGCAAATCAAACCCAACATAAATATCCATAAAAGAATATTACAAATTAAATGAATATTTTATGACTTTTCTAATATACCTATATTTCTAATATTCTAATATTGTTTTTAATTCGCCAATATTAATAGGTGCGCTGGATTACTTTAGTATGTTCCTTCAATTTTATTAAGTTAGAGTGTTTATATTAGAGTTTATATCTATTTAGTTTATTTGCTGAATTATATTAGTTGATATATTTAATTTAGTTTTAAAATCGTTTTTTTATCTGTTTTGTAGTTTTGTATGAATAGGTTTTTTATACTATTTTTTCTATTTTGTGCCCTTTATGGCATTTCTAAATAAAAAAATTGCCGGTACATATTGAGAAAATTATATCGCACTCGGCGAACATTATAGACGCAAAATAGAAAAATGTATTTTTGTATACAAATATAACTAGTCTTTTGCAAACCAAATCTAGTTTTTGAACTAATTTATCTTATCTGCAGTAAATAATTTAACTAACTAAACCTAACTAACCTAGGTAAATCAAACCCAACATAAATATTCTTAAAAGAAAATTACAAATTAAATGAATATTTTATGACTTATGGGGAATGAATAAAAGGAAATTATATGTTTATTTATTATATTATATTATATTTATAATCTCCTTTTATTCATTCCCCACGCATTCCCTTTCTTCCCTCTTTCTTCCTCCCGATTCGCCACTAAATACCTCTTTTATTATTCTTTCATCCCCCATTTCACTCACTTTGCATTCATACTGACCACTCTTTTTGCACCTAAGACGGCCACCCTGTAGCCATTCACCGCTTGCAGGACTATGTAGCCTGGTGTCCACTTGTCTAGCTTTAGCAATTTCTTGTGGAAGTTTTGTTGAACCCACTCTATCTGGTCTTCCTCTCTAGTCCCCCACACTTCCGAACCATACGCTAAACACTTCTTACACACACCTTCCATATAATTTCAGCCGCCCTAAAGTTCCCTTCAAATCTAGATTTCCATCCATTCCACATACGTTATGCAGCCACTCACGCTTTTTTTGACACATAATTCACATACGCACTATTACTGCACCCAGTTCCAAACACATCTTTAAATATCTAAACTCTCTTTAAATATCTAAACTTTTGCACCCCTCAATTTCCTTCCCTAGCCATTCTCTTCTATATTTGTAGAATTCATTAACGTAATTCCCCTGTTGTTTCTGACATTTTCCCTGTCTCCGCTCTTATTAATTGGGTGAATTATTCCCTCCTACCATAAGATATATATGTATATATATATATATATATATATATATATATATATATATATATATATATATATATATATATATATAGATATATATATATATATATACATATATATATATATATTTATATATATATATATATATATTAGGGTGGTTCTTAACAATTTTTTCCTCCCAGAAATGCCCTCCCATGGTCAGAAAGTGTTCTAATTGATGAAAAAATATGACGGATAACGTGACCCGATGGTTCCCTTATCAAAAACCCACTTCTAGAGGCCAAACACCGTTATTCAGCTTAAAATTGAAGAATTAGTCAAAACATAATGAGGGACGGTAAAAATCATCAGTTTTGCCATCAGGAGCACATAAATATTGACAATAAATGCTCTTCATTATCAGGTGTACTGAGATACTAAGCCACAAACACCAGCCTTCCCTGTGCACCTCGAACAAAATTTTGAACATTTCTCTAAAGTATTCGAAATAAGAAATTTTCACATGAAATTTCATTTTTTTAAAATCACTTAATGATTACAAAAGAGTCATGAAGATTTTACTAACCTTGGAGACAGATAGACATCAAGTATTGACGATCCGTCTAGAATGAATTTAGAATTTATATTTATTATTTCAATTTCAATTGATATAACATTTTTGAAATATAATCCTAAGCACTAGACGAAAAATAAAAATTACATTGAAGCAAAAAATATCGTCAAAAATATCAAAGTTGTTAGTGATACTGCTGAAAGGGGCATTAAGTTAGGGCAGGCATACAAAAATAGTTTTACCAAAGATACAGAACAACGAAAATTCGCATTACAAGTGATAGACGGATATAATAAATTGTATAAAGACTCTATTGTAAGCTATAATAGAAAAAAAAAACGCTATTAGTTGGAGTAGTAAGGAGTATTAAGAATATCTTTAAAAAACATATGAAGAAAATTTATTTATTAATATTCAAGTTAAATTTCAATAAGAAAAACCTATTATAATATCATGTTTGTGTAATTTTATTGAATCTAAACATTGTATAGTTGTTTATTTAAAAAAAGTTTTTGTCATAAAATATACTATGAATTCATGATATTCTTATTATAAAACCAGTGCCAAATTATTTATTTTAATGATGATTTTAAAGGAATTCATTCTAGACGGATAGTCAATGCTTGATGTCTATCTGACTCCAGGGTTAGTAAAATCTTCATAACTCATATTTTTGTAATCATTAAGTGATGAAATTTCATGTGAAAAATGTCATATTTCGAATACTTTAGAGAAATGTTCAAAATTTTGTTGGAGGTGTATAGGGAAGGCTGGAATCGCCTAACACGATTATGTGGCTTAGTTTCTCAGTATACGTGATAACGAAGAGCATTTATTGTCCATATTTATGTGCTTCTGATGGTAAAACAGATGATTTTTACCGTCCCTCATTATGTTTTGACTGATTCTTCAATTTTAAGCTGAAAACGGTTTTTGGGCTCTAGAAGTGGGTTTTTGATATGGGAATCATCGGGTCACGTTATCCCTCATATTTTTTTATCAATTAGAAAACTTTCTGACCATGGGAGGGCATTTCTGAGGCGAAAAAATTGTTAAGAACTACCCTAATATATATATATATATATATATATATATATATATATATATATAAACTTGAAAGGCTGGAAGGTGCAAACTCGGTGGAAATGATAGGTGAGCAATTAGTAGAGGTAGAATTACAGGAACGCCAGAGAAAAATGCCAATAGTAGGTTTTTCAAAGAATACGCAATGATTCAGTTGCGTGGTTGCTTACCAACCTATTTAAACTCAGAGTCAGAAGCGCAGGTTATAGTAGCAAGATTTAGGTGTGGAAGTGAAGAGTGTGGTAGGAAATACTGGATGAGTGAAGAATGTAGGAAGGGTAGAGTATGTGGGACAGGAGAGGATAGGTGGAAACATTGGATGGAAGAATGTACAAAAAATGAATGGAAAGAATAAGAGAAAAGGCGTGGACAGGAATGGAAGGAGTGTATGGATGAAAGCGGAAAAGGGTTGGAATTGCTAAGTAGGGTGAAAAAGTGGAAAGAGCAAATAAGTACCAAGGAAGAACCTACTCCGATAATGTGCAATTTGTAATATATGACGGCTCGTATTCTAATGTATTTATTTAAAATGTTTTGTATATATGTTAATAAAAGATCATAAATAAAAATAAAAAATAAAAATAATATATTTAAATTAGTTTTAAAATTACTGTTTTGTAGTTTTGTATGATGGTATTTTATCGGAAATTAGAGGAAAACTTCTTCAAATCGCAATAATAGTTATTAGGAATTATTTTAATTTGAGTAATAAAAATCTCGGTTGAATAACATCTTTATGTGTTAAAAAACTGATATTTCTTCCAAGATTTTGTACACACGAAGAAAATATATATTTTTTTACGACGCTAATAAAATACATCAATCGATTGCAATTCCAAGCTGCAATTTTCTATCAATATTTTTATAGACGATAATTTTATATCTGGATAACTGGGAATTTTATACTGTACGTCGTATTTCTATTGAGTTTGCTATATATTGCTATATATTACTTTACGAACCAATCTTAATTATTTCAACTTCACTGGAGACGGCATATATAATTTAATGTTTACAGTTACATAAATCCTATTTATTTAATATAACAAAATTTACAATCAAAGCAACTTTTTTGGCAATACGTATTTTCTTAACTAAAATATATAGGTTTGCAAATATAATTACTTTATTTTAAATAATTATACACTTAATGATATTAAAAATGATAATTTGAATTTATATTAAAATTAAATAAACGCAAGGCAAGAAAAACAGGTTATCAAAAAATAGGGAATCAGAATTAAACATAACATTTGACATACAATATTAATTAAGGCTAACACTAGATTTAGTTACTAGTTTAGGACAGTCAAAATAACTGGTATCAGTATCAGTCAAAATAACTGGTTTTACAGTTTTATGTTGAAAGTCCTACTTCACATTATTATTATTTTTTTGGAAACGATTTTCATGACGTTTGTAGTGATAATTAAATAAATAATATTAGTCGGTTAGTTTTATATTTTTATTCAAAATTATAAAGTTTTTGATTATAATCGGTACTTATACCAAACCATTCAAAATGACTCGTGCATTTCTCTATGTAATTTCTATGAAATTACCAGAAACGGTGAGTTTTTATATCAATACTAAATTAAGCGTCGATGTGACTGACCAAATGGTACGAAAATTAACGTACTTCAAATCGGTGCGTCAAATTCAATATTCCTGCCACAAGTTTTATTCAATATTCTAGATTTAGCTCGTATAAATACATGATATTGCATACAAACATGTTTCGTCTAACTGAAGAACAATATTAGCCAAATGCTATATTAGCCAAATGCTATATATTCTATTATATATGCTATATAGAATATATATAAGACCATATTCTTTTAATGAAATTTTCCATCACCAATTCGCACATTTGTGGCTGTATTTCCTCGATAATTTTTTTCGAATTCCATCTTTGAGGTCTTGAATTGATGGGGCCATTTGCATAAACCTTATCTTTCACATAGCCCCAAAGCAGAAAGTCTAGAGGTGTTAAATCACAAGATCGCGGTGGCCTATTGTGATCGCCTCTTCGAGAAATTATATGGTCAGGAAACTTTTCACGCAAAAGAGCGATGGTATCGTTACTTCTGTGGCACGCAGCGCCGCTCTATTGAAAACAAACGACGTCCACGTCAATATCGTTCAATTCATGCCATAGAAAATCATTAATCATCGTTCGAAAACGCAATCCATTCACCGTAACAGTGCTCCAGCCTCATTTTCGAAAAAGTAAGGTCCGTTGACCCTGTCACACCAAAAACCGCACCAAACAGTCACAGTTGAGGATTGAAAGGCTTTTAAATAATTCTTGGGTTTTCCTTGCCGAAAATGCGACAATTCTGCTTGTTAACGTGGCCTTCGAAAATGGACCTAATCACTCAAGATGATTTTTCGATGAAATTCCGGTACAGTGTGATGCATTTCAAGGACTCAGTCAGCAGAGACACGATGTTGTTGATAGTCGGTACGCTTGAGTTCCTGTAATAACTGAACTTTAAGAGCCTTAACACGCTGAATGCGTTGAACACGGCTCCCGTGTCCATATATACATTATAGCCACGCTGACGACACGGGAGTCGTGTTCACTTATCCATATAAACATAAAACTCGTTGAAGACGAAAACCCTCACCGAGGCGATAATTGGCGATTCAAACTAAGCCTTCTCCCTCTCGCGGCAATTTTGAAACCAAGGAAACCTAAGTGTGACGTTATTAGAGTATGCAACCAAACATTCAGTTTGGCGTGAAGTATAAATTTGAATCTTTACTGTATTGACTGTCAGCCTGCTCCCTCTCGCGGAATTTTTTTAACTAAGGTTTGCGCCTACATATGACGTCACTAGAATATTAATTTGAAACGCAATTACGGAATCCGCACTATTATACGCCCGTTTGCATATTGTCTCGTGACTGTTCGCACGTGTGAAGTTTTGCAAAAATACCGGAAAAGGTGCGTTTACACTGAAAAAATTTCTGCGCGATATTTTTATAAAAACATTTTTTACTGTTCTAAATATACTTTTGTTTAGCTTTCACTTTTTTGTAAATTTGGGGGCTGTGCCACAATGGATCCACGTCCGTCTACTTCAAAAAGAGCAAAAACCCAAGGCCCAATGGATGAGAGCGAAGATAGTGGTAGTGACTTTGAAGATATTGAATATGAGAGTGATATTATCAGTGAATCGGACAGAGAAAGTGATAGTGATTCGGACAACGAAAGCATTGCACCAGATTGGTCACATTCTCAAGAGCCTGCTACACGAATTCCTAATTCTGCAATACCAGGAATAAAAGATCCACTAATGGGTTCTAATCCTAGACTATTTCCATCTAGTTGCTGATGATAATTTTTACAATCTGATTATCAATCGATCAAATGAATATGCTGTCGAAATACTAGCTCGATCATTAGGGAATAGAAGTCGTATAACTCAGTGTAAAGACATTACAGTTGAGGAGTTCAAAATATGGCTAGGGCTAGTATTTCATATGGGAACGGTACGTTTGAATAGGATTAGCGATTATTTGAAAAATGATTACCTTTTTAAAATGAAGGTATTTTCACAGTTTATGTCTAGAGATAGGTTCTTTCTCATATTGAGAGCATTTCATTTCAGTAGCAATAATGAAGACAGTTCAAGCCTCGATAAAATAAAACCCCTGATCAATTTTTTCAATGACCGAATGAATATTATATATGTGCCTAAACAAAATTTATCGATTGAAGAATCGTTAGTTTTCTGGCGTAGTAGGCTAATATTTCGGCAATATATGAAAGGCAAAAAATCAAGATATAGTGTCAAACTATATATACTTGCTGAATCTTGCGGTTTGGCTTTAAAAATTATTATCTATGGTGGATCTGCAGATGTAGAGTTGGGAGGCAGAAATCACACTCAAAAAGTTGTCATGAAACTAATCGAAGGCAGAACAGGAATCGGAAATTCCCTTTTCATGGATAACTATTACACCAGCGTGCAACTGGTAGAAAATTTATTGAAAGAAAAAACTTTCGTCACGGGTACTTTGAGGATCAATAGGAAAGGTAACCCTGAAGATGTTGTAAGGAAAAAACTAAAAAGTGGTGAAAAAACTAAAAAGTGTTAGCCAATATAAGAAAACAGGAATTTGTGTGGCTAAACGGAAAGACCGCCGAGAAATCCTAACCATATCATCGGAATTTGACGGTGAGATTATGAACACCACAAATAGACTCGAAAAACAATGCCAAATGCCTACGATGGTAGCCGATTATAATAAATTAATGAGTGGTGTAGACTTTCACGATCAAATGTTGGCCTACTACCCATGCCAACTTAAAACCATTCGATGGTATAAGAAACTGGGCATTCATATATTTCAGTCAATTTTATTGAATGCCTACTATTTATATATTTCTGAAATGCCAAAAATTTTATTGTATGACTTCAGACTATCCGTAATAAGAAGTTTACTTGGACCACCCCCACCTACCCTACCCCAACAACCCACAACAAAAATTAATTTGCCAAGATTCTGTGAGATGGATAATAGGGGCAACACGAAAAGGCGACGATGCAAATATTGCTGGCAAACTAGTAAGATACGAAAAGCGTCATTATTTTGCTGCCGTGAATGTCCAGAAACTCCTGGATTATGTTTAGAACCATGCATCAAACTTTTTCATAAATACTAGTATTCTAGGTTATTTGTATGATATTATATTATTATATTAGTACGTGAATAAAAAGTAGTCTTGTATGTATTATTTGTTATTCCATAATTTTTTTGGGAATATAGTTTTTTGTAGGTATTTTTAGATATCTGGCGAGCACACATGACCAATTGCCGAACTGTTCATTTTTTTGTGGTTCCGTAAGCCGCTTTCACACTTTTCACACTATACACTGTTTTTTTTCTGGTTGATTTTTGCAGATCCGCACGAATGTTTAACATTTGAATACGCATTGAACGCGTTAAGACCTAATACGGTGGCAAAATAAGGTGCAATGTCGTTTGTGGAATGCCCAATTCCAAAGATCGACGAGAAATGGACAAGCCTGGGTTTTCCTTAACACTATGGGCTACGTCAGCAATATTCTCAGTTGATGTTGAGCGACGTGCACGAGTCTGGTTCTTCGCATCACTAGCTTGTCCCAACAGCTCAAACTTTTCCAACAGTTTCACAATTACTGGCCGAGGTAGTTCTCGACGACCCAAAAATGCTTTGGTTTTGCGAACTTTGACCGCGAAATTTGCACCATTTTTGTAGTGAATATTAATAATGTCTATGCTTTGTTGAAGCGTATATCCAATAGTTTTTACTAGTCATCTGTCTAGTAGTTACAGGTTGACTCATGACTTCACCTAATTAAAGTAATTTATTATTTATAAAAAATATATAAAGGCGGGAAAACCATACAGCCATTTTTTCTAAGACCAGTGATTTTGACTGGTGTATCTCAAATTGTCGGTGTATCTTGTGTTAATAGAACTAGATTATACAGTATTAAACAGATAAATAAGTGACTATATTTTTGATATACCTAATACAATTTCGAAAATTTACAATTAGTCTGACCTAGTCTTGCTACTAGTCAATGCTTTTGATATCCAAATAGTTTTACAATTCAATTAGAAAACAAGGCATTGCTTAAGAAATCCCCGCTGAAAGTAAATAAATTCAGAAATTAAATCCGTCGCGCCAGTTCTTCAATTTTCAATTAAACCTCAGAAACCGAGACATTTCAGTGAATAAGACGCATTATAATATAAGACGTTCAAACTTAATTAAAGCTATTCGTTAAGACCATAATAAGGTTAATATAAATACGGCATAATTACAATTTCATCCTATATGTCCTATATGAGTAAACATCATTAATAGGAGTATAATTTTAAATTGGGGAAAAACAAGTTTAGAAAATGCGTATGTGCTTGGTTATATATGTAATTATAATGAATGCTTTAAGGATTAGTCTACGGTGTTATAATTGCCTTTACCATCTGCTTAATGAATGCGCAGGTTGAATTGCAGTTGAGTAGTGCGCCCATATGTTACGAGGATGTTAAAGTAATTGAGTGAATTTGCATTACACAAGGTCTTGTCAAGAAGGAAATGTTTGAATTTTGCTTTTATGAATATGAAAACCAAATACTAAATGAAAGTTTTTTTTCTTTCTTTTTTCTTTTTTAACTTTCTTTTTTATACAATAAAATAAATTATTCCCTTTACCGTTATTATTGAGGTATATATATATATATGTATATATATATATATATATACTGTATATATATATATATATATATATATATATATATATATATATATATATATATATATATATATATATATACTGTATATATAGCGAGTCCAAAGCTTCTGAAGTTGTTAAACTTTCCAACTTTCAAACTTTTTCTTTTATTAGTTGTGGCAAAAACTTTTGCAGATCTATAGTCACACAGAAGTATTACAAAACTATTAACAGATGTTATTAAAAGAAACAAGTCTGGACAAGTAAGACCAACGACAAAGAACAGACACAAATATACGGACACAAATACTCAGAGCAGCCTTGAGTCTAGGTCACGGGTGTCCAACCTTTTTTAGAATGGTGACTGATGCGGGGGGGGGGGGGGGGCGTTCTGACGAAATAGTTATTTACAGTAGAGTGCGGAAACCTTGATTTTACATTTTGCACTTGATTAGCATTTGCTGGAGCATTGTAAAATCATTTCCGCACGAAATTTGTATAAGATTTTTTGGCCCACAATTATTATTTAAGAAACAAATAGATTTAGATTAATTACAATATTTGGAATTATTTAATTTTTTAATGTTGGTACTCACAAACTTTGATATTTTTACTAATTCAAATTGATTAGGTACATAATATGTCATTTTTCCAAATGTCAGACGCACACACGGAAAAAAGTACACTCTAAAAATTACAGTTTAAATAGTAGCATCGGCCTTACGAATTTGAAACTGTAAAAACTAACAATTGATTTTATTTAAATTACAGTTTCCAGTATTATTAGTAAATAAGTTTTAAAAATTACAGTATGCGACTGCAATCTTTACAAATTTGTATTCGTAAGGCAGCTGCTACTATTCAAACTGTAATTTTTAGAGTGTACTTTTTTCCGTGCAGTAAAATTTAAAAAATCACTCTTAATTTCTACATTGTCTTGACAAATATGGTGTAAAGTAGCGTTTTCTACATTAGATTTCATTGTCATATACTTAATTTATTTTGTAAGTATCCCTGAAAGGTTAAAATTTACTGGTCACTTTAAGGCATCGTAGCCGTACTTTGCAACATTGTGTGTAAAAATCTAGTTTCGCTGGACGTATACACGATGTCAAAGCTAGATTTACAATTCAGGGTTCCAAAAAATATTATTGAATTCCTATTTGAAAATTAATTTATATTGCACTTGAAAGCAAATATTGTTTATTTGAAATGTATAATGAGAAATAAAGCCAGGATCAAAATCTTTGGAGGGTTTAAATTCGGCCCGCGAGCCTTAGTTTGGCGACCGCTGGCCTATGCAAACAAAATTGGATTACACCAGGAGTCGGCAGACTCTTTTCATAGTCATTTGCCGCTTTTTAAACATTAAACACTCAATCGCTCTTCTTTATGTATTTAAGCATCGATTGTTTTTATGTCTTTTCAGATTTTAGATATAATAAAAACAGGAATTATTATTCTTATAACTTTTTTATTATTATATTTATATATCATTTTTCCTCTATTAATACTATTAGTACCTGGTCGGGCGTGGTAAGATTATGTCCCATTAGAATCGGGCTCCTTCGAAATGCTCGTTCCAGGTGGAAGGCTCCTCTGCGGCAGACCCGATCGGGTAAATAGTCGGGCACTAGTTTAGTCACCCGATTCGGGCATGAACTAGGTTACCTCTTATAAATCCTATACACATGATCGGGCTTACCGCAGCTTTGAATAGAGCATTACATTCTAGTCGGGTACTTTTCAGGGGCGTTCCGAATGTAACTGAATAAGATACTATTGAGGCAGAATCATACCACGCCCTATCAGGTTCCTAGTTTCACTATTATGCTTGTGTTTTTTAACTATAACACAATTTATTTGTCATCATTCAAAATTCATTATTTAGAACTAATCAGTTGACAAAAATCTTAAATATCTTAATAATATATACATATATAGACATAATATATAGACATAATCTTAATAATTATTTTATTTGCCTCTCGTTGTTGATTAAAATTCTTTTTATAGTTTAACAAACCCAAAAATAAGTAATTTTATCATACAATTTTTTTTTTTTTAAATCCAAGTCGAATAATTTCAATTTAATTTTTTATTCGTGTAAAAACATTTTTATTATAAATACAATGAAAAAATCAAAGGTTTATTTTGGTTTTAGTTATTAAACTTTATTTCTATTTTTACGTTGTTTATCCTTTGTATTACATTTTATAAACCATCCCCGATAACTTTAAGGACTTTTACATCTTCGGGAATTTGAGTATTATTCTTTAAAACATCTGTAAAAAATATAAATATATAAAAATTGCATACATTAATAATATTATCCGAGATTCTTACAGATTATAATTGTTATAACCAGCACATCCTTTATTACTATTTTATCCCTAATTGCTTTCTGGGCACTGAGTTTCAGTGCCATTTCCCTCGTAAATAATAAACGTAAGATTCTGTTATTTTGCCAACTCCTGCTAATCGATTTATAGAAATTCTCAGAATGTGAAGCTGTATAGAAAATAATTGATGATAGTTAATTTCTATATATAGATAAAAAAAATGGACAATTATCAGTAGTAATATCCCTAGAACATTGATAATAGACGAGATAATTTTGTGACAATCGAAAGTTCATTCCTTAGTAACAGCCCTAAGCCGAAGAGTAACAGAAGATTTCTGTGTAATTCCAGCTATTGACAGATTTGAAGATATCGTAGTGATAATCTCCTACTTTCAATTCTATTATTAATTTGGTTCAAACCATGACATCTCATTTTAAACTTTATCAGTGTAATGACATGATTTGGTGAAATTGTTTCATATAATACAAAATGACAAAATTAGAATGGTTGTTAGAACTGTCAAAAAAATTTCATTTAAATATATCAATTTATAAATATTGTAAAATTATAAATATTATAAATTTTGTTATCATACCAGTTCTTCTTTACAATCTTCATTTCCCAATGCTTTGTTTAAATTATCACAATCAGCATAAAACCGCAATAATTGTTCAATTAAGCATCTTCGTCTTCGTACGGCCCAGCCATACATTTGGTAATAAATCTATTTTTTTTTATGAAACTGCAACCATTTGTCTAAAACAATTTCAACCGTTTTTATAATTTTCCAGCTTCCAGCTTAATCCAGCTTAATAATTTTCCAACTTTTTACACCACAAAATTTTATTCAATAGTTTTTTATTCAATAGAATTATGCACAGCCGCTTGCTTAAGCTGGATTTTTAAAACTGAGATTAACGATTTAAGCTGACTGAAAATTAATTGCGCAGTTTCTTTCTCGGTTTCCTCCAGTGCACGGATGTAAAATATAAACATTTCGTAACTCATTAAAGGCGGGTGCGGGTATTAGTACCCGTTTCGCCGACTGCTGTCTATCAGCGGGCCGGGTATTAGTACCCGTTTAAAAGTACGTGCGTTAAAAGCGGGACAAGATATTATTACCTGCTTAAAAAGGGCATATGGCCATAAAGGAGTAATGAATTTAGTATTTATTTTCGAGATTATTGATTATTTAGCATATTTAATCCGGACATCGCCCTGCAATAAAATATCACCACTCATTCTTTGTGTTCCATAAACATTTGTTAAATTATTTCATTTTACAACTTACACAGTATTTAAGGTTTATTGTTTGTCATATTTTGGGTCTTAAACCAATTTGTTATTCTCACCCTCCCCTACATTTATCTGTATATAAACGGCCTATCTCGTCAAAATAAATCAGTTTGTAGTACCACTATTTCAATGCAACAATATTTCATTAAAAGTTTTAAAAAAGCACATATATATATATATAAATATATATATATATATATATATATATATATATATATATATATATATAAATATATATATATATATATATATATATATATATATATATATATAAATTGAATAATTTTATTTGCAATGGATTACGATAGTGATGTCTATGCAGATGATTTGTCGCAAATTTCAAGCGATGCAGAGATTCCCGAATTTGATAGCGAAAGTGACGAGGAAGAATTGATTCGACCAAGAAGAAACAAAGCCTTGCCAATACCTTCTAGCGACGAAGAAAGTGATGGTGAAGTATTGGACTGGTCGGAAAAAATGTGTCAATTATCGAAGATTTCTTATGACAAAGTGGGGTTTTCGTGATGCCAAATAATTCAGAAAATGTAATTGATGTGGTTCAGTTATTTATTGGAGACGATTTATTTGAATATATGGCGACAGAAACAAACCGCTACCATGCACAGAATGAACATTTATTTAGAGATCGTGCTAGATCTAGAAGTCCGTAAAGTGGAAAGATGTATCTGTGATAGAACTAAAAAAAATGCTCGGATTGCTTCTACTAATGGGAAGAGTTCGTAAGGATACGAGGGATGCATACTGGTCGACAGATGAAACAATTGAAACTACAATTTTTCCTCAAATAATGAGCAGGGATCGATTTAGGCAAATATGGTATTCATGACATTTTTCCAATAACGATGACAAAGATGATAGAGATCGCCTTAAAAAAATCCGCCCCATTATTTCATACATATTACCCAAATTTCAAGAAGTTTATAAACCACAGAGAGAATTGTCCTTAGATGAAAGCATCATGCCATGGAGAGGTCGTCTAGCATTCAAAGTCTACAATGCTCTACAATGCAAAAATAACGAAATATGGTATTCTCATAAGAATGGTTTGTGAAGCGAAAACCGGCTACATATGTAATTTCCGAATATACTGTGGTGAAGGAAATCGACTCCAACACACAATTTTTAATCTTCTTCAGCCATATGTAAATTTATGGCATCACATATATATGGACAATTATTACAATAGTGTGGACACTTGTGAAATATTTCTACAATATAGATTTCGGAGTTGTGGCACTATTCGCATAAATAGAGGCCTTCCTCTCTGTTTAAAAAACGCGAAATTGAATAGGGGGGAATCTATGTTTCGTCGGCGACAAAACATTTTGTTACAATGTTGGCAATCAAAAAGGCCTATGCGTATGATTTCGACTATACATTCAGCTGATATTGTAGAAAGCCATAATATTGATTGGGCGACAAAAGTAAAAATCTGGAAACCAATATGCGTAGTGGATTACAATAAATTTATGAAAGGTGTAGATCGCGACGATCAATATTTATCATACTTGTGAAATCTTTCTACAATATAGATTTCGGAGTTGTGGCACTATTCGCATAAATAGAGGCCTTCCTCTCTGTTTAAAAAACGCGAAATTGAATAGGGGGGAATCTATCTTTCGTCGGCGACAAAACATTTTGTTACAATGTTGGCAATCAAAAAGGCCTATGCGTATGATTTCGACTATACATTCAGCTGCTATTGTAGAAAGCCATAATATTGATTGGGCGACAAAAGTAAAAATCTGGAAACCAATATGCGTAGTGGATTACAATAAATTTATGAAAGGTGTAGATCGCGACGATCAATATTTATCATATTATTCGATAGTACGTCGTACGAAGAAATGGACAAAGAGAGCTGTGATGTTTATTGTCAACTGTGCACTATTTAATGCTTTTAGAGTGTATACAACATTAAACCCTCATTGTAATAAAAAATACAAAATATTTTTACATAATGTGGCAAAAGAGTGGATAAGCGAACCTACTACGGAAAATGTGAATGAAGAGCATCCTGTTCCTGGTACCAGCTACACCCAGAAGGGATGACCCTCCAGGAAGGTTGTCAAAGGATACCAGAAAGCATAAATTAGTTAAACAAATGACAGGCGGCATAAAACTTAAACCCCAGAGACAGTGCCGCGTTTGTGCCGCGCGTAAGAAGAAAAGTTTGGCATGCCATATGTGCCAATTTTGCGAAGTGCCTCTTCACAAGGGAGATTGTTTTTTTTAAATTCCACAATTTAGAAAAATATTAGTGACTGGTTTTATTACATAAGTTTAAAAACGACAAAACATTTTATTTGTTTATAAATTTTTTGCCCTTCGGTCAACAGTCAACAACTTTACGTACACCTGCGCATCCACCATTACGAATCCATCCGGAGCATCCACCATAAGGATCAGCGATCCTGACTCAACCACCTAAAATTTGTCTTCAAAATTTTGAAAATATAGCCAGTTTTACCTCCACAAACTTTGCTTTTCAAAAATTTGTATTGTAGCTTACAAAGAACCTAAATCATCCCCTATTTTACCCCCTTCAGGGATGATATTGCAAAAAAACGATGAAATACGTATTTTTTTTAATTTCTTACCAAAAGCCTAAATATTAATTTTCATCTCCCTAACTTGAAAAATGATCGGTTCCTCATACATCCCCTATTTCATCCCTTTCAGGTTTGTTTTAGAAAAAAGTATCACAGGGTGCAATCAGAAGTCCTTTCTCAGGGTGCAATCGTTCAAATACCCAACTTTTGATAAAAAAAGGCCTCGAAAATTACACCCGCTACGCAGCACAGTTTCATATCTTAGGATACCCGCTCAAAATGTGTTTAAAACCCTTTATGATTTAAAAAAATGTGAGTTCAGGAAATTGAATCACTAGCAATGATTTAAATATTTCTTGAAAAAAAAATGTTAATTATTCGTGAAGGAATGTGATCACAAAATGTTTAATTACGGCATTAGGCTCATAATTCAAGGATAATTTCATAACTTTAATTTGACGTGTCGAAACAGTTGAATACGGAGGCGACTTATTTTTTTTCAATTCCCATATTTCTAAGCTTGATGAATCGATAGGTTTTAAGAATATACATTTTTTTTACCTCCCACTATAATAGTTCGTCCTTTCAAAAATATTCGATTGATTTGAATATTTTTTTGATTACGTAAGAGTGCAGTATTGTTTGGTGGTTTTGTTGTAAATATTGTTCTCTTATATTGCAATTTTTAAATATCGATTTTATTTTTATTCTTTAATATTTTTATTGATTTTTTTTTTTTTTTTTTTTGAGGTCGACGACTGTTCATGAAGTCTTCAACAAAATTGTTGCAATGGGCGATGTGGAGAGCGTATGAAATGTTTAATTTTCATTAGAAAAGTCTCAAAGGCAAATGCATTTATTTCACTTAAACTACAACCTGTAAAATTAACATCATCCAGCACATGTTTTAAATGATGCATATTTAACACAACAGATTTATCTCCATAGAAGTCTGGTAGTTTTAACACAAATTCATTAAAATAACACTTTGGTTGTTGTGTACACTGGCGTGCGGTAAATTTGGACCACAACAGTCTAGATCCTATACAAATAAGTAAGATTTGACCTAGTTATATACCTAGTTTAAATTTTAAAAAAAACAGTTTAACCAAGTTATATAATGATCTCAATCTTTATATAACTAGGTTCCTGATATTTAACTACAGTAAAGCTTCTGATATGGCATATTTTTTCGGGAAAACAAATATAAACCATAACAGTTCCCTACTCGGGCCCATGTATACTGGGTTCCTTATATTTAACCACGGTTGGGCCCCTGTTCTGGCATTTTGAATAGGGCATATTAATTTAAGCCCGAACAGTTTCCTGATCGGACCCATGATAACAGGGTTCCTTATTTGTTCCCAATCGGGCAGCTGACAGGGCTCATCGAAATTGGATAATGTTTATTACCCTGGTCAGTTACCACATCAGGCTCCCGACAATCGGGAAACTGGAATTTTCTCCGATCGGGTCTGTAACAAGGTTCATGTAATCGGGCCTTTATATCGGTCCCCTGCCGGGTGCAGTTCAGTGCCCGGGCAAAGGCGACGATTTTGCTACCAGGGCAGAATTAATAGTTACGTAACAATCGACGTTTGGAAATTAGCTACACGCATACGTAACGTAATATTATACGTAATTTTGTAAATTCCTACATTTCCAAAAATATTAACAATAATGAGTTACAATAGAGTTGAAACTAACTGAGATACAAGCTAAACAAAACTAATTAATATAGTGTCACTAATAAATGGCAATATTTTGGAAAATATAAAGGATTTTGCAAGGAGTTCATAAACTAGATTAAAATAATTTAAAAATGACAAATGACAGGTCTATGTAGTATTAATACTTATTAACTTATCTACAAAATTACATATTACAAAATAAAATTGTGTAAGTGGGTTTTGGTTTAGTTGTTGGTGGGTTTTTTCGCTCGCATAAATAAATTCTAGGTTTCTTTTAAGACGAGGAACGAATTTCGCGGAACAACAGTGAAGGATCAGGTTTCAGAATAGAAATATTTTTATAAAAAATATTTACTTTTATTTATTTACTTTTTTATATTAACCTTTTCGCTACGGCGCGCTTTTCTACAAGTCCTGTGTACGGCATACTTGGGGTAGTGCGGATTCGTACGGTTCCCGCAGTTAGGTACTTACTCGTTGCGTTTAAATACGGTTCCCGCAGTTTGTAGATATTTGATTATTTACTTTTCATTAGTTATTTTATTTTTTATTAGTTTTTTATTAGTTATTTTATTTTCTTAATAGGCAGCCAAAATAATACACTAACAACAGATAACATTTTTAATGCAGTTTTTGGTAGGCTTAGCATATAGCATACAATTTAAAGGTGAAAACCGGTTTACCAAGAGCGAATGGTCAAGCTGAGAGAATCAATTCATATATCATCCCCATACTTTCAAAACTAGCTATAGATGATCCCACAAAGTGGTACAAGTAGATAGAGAAAGCGCAGATGGTAATAAACTCAAGAGCGAATAGGATCATCGGCACAACGCCATACCAGTTAATGACTGGTGTTAAACTTCGGTGTAGGGAACATGAAACTATTGCATAACTGATAAAGGAGCATTTTCAGGTGATATTGGACGACAACAGGGATGATCTAAGAAATCAAGCTAGAAAACAAATACTCAAGGTTCAAGAAGAAAATAGAAGGTTATCACGACGGCCCGATGAGGACCACTTCCTGTGCCGAATGTATTAAGAGATGATCGGATGATCATCAGGAGGGCCGAGTTGTAGGATTTGAATTTCAAGTGAAAAAGCCGAGTAGTTAGATACAGATCGAAAGACGGAGTTTTGGTCCTAAGACAAAAAAGTTGTCACCAATATGAATTATAGGCATACACTGTTAGTAGTAGACGCATTTACTAAGTACGTATGGCTTTACCCGACCAAATCGACGACAGCCGTCGAGGTGAGCAACAGAAAGTAATATTCGGAAATCCAGTAACATAATCACTAATAGGGGAGCTATATAAATATATATATATATATATATATATATATATATATATATATATATATATATATATATATATATATATATATATATATATATATATATATATATATATATATATATATATATATATATATATATGTATAAAAATTGTTGCCATATTTAAAAAATACGCGTCAATTTGAGATAGAAACCAAAAAAAATCAGAGGAAACAAACAATTTTATTTTTTTGTTGATCAGTGTTATTTGTAAGCCGATTTTTGAATAAGGTAATAGAGAAAGCAGAGGCGTGTTACGTGATTTTGCTGGTTTCACGTTTCAAGAGGGTTCAACTGAATATAACGAGAAGCTAGAATATATTGACCAACATTTTTCTGAGAATGAACTTGTGGCAATGGCGACAATTTTTTGCGTTGATTTAAATGTGACAAACTACAATTTAATTGGAAGCATTTGTGAAAGATTAATGGATTTAGATAAACTAAGACTAATTTATCAGAGTAAAGACGAAGACGATGTAGACGAAGAAGAAACTGTAGAGGATAATGCACTATCTAACTCGTCTGTATCCGTGTCTAGAGGAACCGCTCCATTTGTGATGAATTTTAGAGATATTGAAGACCCAATACGAATTTTTGATAGCACTAGTTCGTGCTTTGCCGAATGTTGGATTTCTGACTTTGAAGACATGTCTAGGCTTTTCGGATGGTACGATTTACATATGTTTGTGTGGAAAAAAATCTTTAAAAGGATTAGCAAAGCTATATATCGAAGGTGAATCGAGTTTAAACTCGTGGTGTTCACTTAAGACGTCTCTGAAACAAGAGTTTTCGAATCGTTTGAATACCGCGCAGCTACATTGAAATATTGAGGAATAGAAAATTGGAGAGAAACGAGACAGTACATGATTATTTCTTGCATATGAAAGAGCTAGCAACTAGAGGAAATATAGAAACGGAATCATTGCTGCAGTATGTAATAAATGCAATACCAGGAGATTCACGGAATAAAATGATTTTATATGGAGCTACTAGTGTTTATGAGTTTAAGAAGAAACTTAAAGTATATAGTGAGTTTAAAGACAAATGTGATGGAAGAGACGAGAATAAAGAAAAATGCAAAACAAAAATCAGAAAGGTTGTAAGGTTGTTAGTTGTCAGTTATAACTGAGGTGTACAGGGACATAAATCTTCAGAATCTAGATTAAAACAAGTAAAGTGCTTCAAGTATAATGAGTTGGAACATAAAAGCTTTGCCTGCAAATTGGATACAAAATTAACCAAGCAGCAAATTCCTGGAGATATTAACTAAATAGTGATGACTCCAAAAATAGGATGTGTAAAGTTGTTGTAATAAATAGAGTTCAAACCGAAGTACTAATAGATACAGTCAGCTATGTGAATGTATTCAAGGAGGGACTAATTAAAAAAATGGGATCCTAGAAATCAGAGAATCCAACTTGATGTTGAACGCATTTGGAAAATCGAGTATTTAAACCCAGGGAGTCTTTGAAGCCAGTATCCACATAGATGAATCTTGTTACACTAGTCTGATTTACATACCGGACAATGAATGCAATTTTTGGGATTGAATTTATGGAACAAGCGGAAATCCTAATAAACGAAGGTGGATTGAGGATATCTAAACGAAGGGAAAACATGTCTAATGCAGATTCAAGTAGCTGACGAAGGTGAAATGGGTATCAGAGAAACCGCTTCAATCAAGGCTAAGAAGACCATTCAAGACATCGTTTCAGCTTATCACCCAAATGAAATAAGAGCAACTGATTTAACAATGAAGATAGTGCGGAAAGATGAGGAACCCATATTCTTCAGTCCTAGGAGGATACCTTTCATTGAGAGAAAAATAGTGGATTAACAGGAAGATTGGCTCATAATGAGCCTAATAGAACCAAGTCCGAATTGGCAAGTCAAGTGGTGATCGCAAGAAAAAAAGGATGGAACACCCAGGATATGCATTAACTACCGTAAAATCAACAAAGTGATTTATAAAGATCGATAACCGCTCCCATTGATAGAGGACATACTCGACCAATTAATAAATCCACGCGTATTTAGCACTTTAGATTAGAAGAATGGATTTTTTCATGTGGGTGTCGCAGACGATAGCAGGAAATATACCGCATTTGTTACGCACAAAGCACAGTTTCAATTTAGGAAAATGCCTTTTGGACTTTGCAACTCCCCAGCAGTAATTCAAAGAAACATTAATAGAATTTTTAGGACGTTAATACTAGAGGGTATAGCACTACCATATATGGACGATGTGATAATGTTAGCAACCAATGAAGAGGAAGCAATTCAAAATTTGAAGAACATTTTAAAAGACGCAGAGGAGCACAGATTAGATGTAAACATTAAAAAATGCCAATTTTTAAGGAAAAGAATAGAATTTTTAGGTCATATCATAGAAAATGTTGTGAAATTCCAGAACCACGAACGGATAAAACAAGTACAAATTTTCTTAGGTCTCACGGGATATTTTAGGAAATTTATACAATTTTACCCCATAATAGCGAGACCACCAGATTTTGTCCGGCCCGCGGAGAGCTAGCATACTTGAAAACTCCTTTTAGAGAACATATTTTTTATAGCAAATTAAATTTAGTTTACTGAAGTATTCTAATTTTATGTTGAATAATTATTAATATGACATCTACATTGATATGGTCATGGGCTAACTACTCATAACATTGTTGTAGGCTTATTGTTATTGTTTTTCTGATAAGTTGGATAAAGAAACACAGAATTGTAATGAGTAAAGACATGTATAATATGCAGAAAATTTAACTTCTGTATATAATAACTAACAAATTATTGAAATGAATCCAACTAACATTTTATACATTTTAAATAAAAACATAACTTATAACAAGCATAATGACATATGAAATACTAATGAGATTTATGTAATTGAGATTTTACACTGACAATAGTTTGTAGTTGTGGACTAATTTTACTTGTACCAATTATTAAAAGAGATTTAAGATGCTCATCAGTTAATTTAGATTTGTAAACATTTTTTGTGTACTTCATTTTGGAGAAGGTCTTCTCACACAAATAAGTAGTACCAAAAACAGAAAACAGCCCACGAGCAAATTTATGCAAATTATCAAATTGTGTCAGTGGAAGACTCTTATAAAATTCCAACAAAGATGAGTTTTGATATTTGTTCTTAATTATATCACTGCACTGTAGATCAATCATTTCCATTTGAAGTTCCGGGGCTAGGGTTTCAATGTCAGTATCAAAAGGATTCTGAAAAATCTTAATTTGATTCGCAATGGCATCAAAGTCCGAGAAACGAGTATCAAAATTTATTTTCAAAGCACTCAAAGTTTCGATTGCAAAATCGATAGGAAACTCAGTCTCAGTGGTGTGGCTGAATATTTCACATGTTTTAAAATGTGAAAAACATTTACTTCGTAGTTGTGATTGAAACAGTATCAATTTCTTCCGGAATGATTTGATATTAGTGTATAAATCAGGAAGATTCTGGTTTTCTCCTTGCAATCTCAAATTCAGTTCGTTCACATGTTTTGTCAAATCAACATAGAATGCTAACTTCCACAGCCATGCGTTGTTTTGTAATTCAGTAAGAGGGCGATGCTTTTCATTCAAAAAAATTTCGATCACTGCTCGAAGTTCAAAAAAGCGCTGAAGGACTTTCCCACAACTAAGCCAACGTACGGCAGTATGATAAGGTAAGTCATTTTCTCCAATCTCTTCAATAAATTGTCGGAATTGTCGGTGATTCAGCCCAAAAGATCTGATAAAATTAACAGTTGATATGACTGGTTTTAGAACTTCAGACATATCCAAACATTTTCCACACAAAGACTGTTGATGAATGATACAATGTAAGACTAATGGTTTTGAACCACCGTCATTTTCTACAGCCTTTGACACAAGAGCGACCACTCCTTTATCTTTCTCACTCATGTTTTTGCCTCCATCAGTTGTAATACATTTCAAGTTTTTCCATCGAAAGTTCTTTTGATTAATGGCCATTTCAACTCCTTTAAAAATATCTGTACCAGTAGTTGTGCCATGAATACTATACATATCAAGAAGTTCTTCATGCACTTCATAGCTTTTATCTACTCCTCGAATATAAATCAACACCTGAGCAGTATCTGACACATCCGTTGACTCATCCAAGGCCAAAGAAAACCACTCAACATGTCCATTTTTGTCTAACAGTTCAGAGGTTATATTTTCAGCGATGTTTTCTACCCTTCGAGCCACAGTGTTTGCTGACATACTGACAGTTTTTAATAAATTTACCTTTTCAGGGCACATTTCTTCGGCTACTGCAATTATGCATTCTTTGATCATTTCTCCATCGGTGAATGGTTTTCCACGTTTTGCAATTTCAAGAGCCACACGAAAGCTGGCACGAGTTTCAGCCTCTTGTTCAGTTTTGAGTTTTGTAAATGAAGATTGCTGCGATTTCAATCCGCGCTTCATAGCTTCGAATTTTTCTGTCCGCAAACTTCCTGTATATTTTGAGTAATTTTGAAAATGTTTTGTTTCATAATGACGTTTAATGTTATATTCCTTGTGAACGGCTATGCTTTCATTGCAAATCAAACATAGCGCCTTGTTACTGGACTCAATTACGAAATACTGAATGTTCCACTGATCTTTGAATTTTCTGCATTCACTATCAATTTTTCGCTTCTTTTCCATACTACTAAATCACACACAAAAGCAACAATTCAAATCAAAATACTGTTACAAAGATGTCTTAAACTTAAACACGCACAAACAAGTTTTAAGGAGGTAAGCACTATTTTATTTCACAACAGTGTCATAGTAACTGACTTGTGGTTGCGCCACTAGCCTTCTTATATATTCCAATTACTGCCATCTGGAAGTGAGTGGAAGACACCAGAACTTTCTCGAACCAACGAGATTATTCTGTACGTGCTATTAGCGCCATCTGTTAGCGATAGAAGGTACTACCTATTTCCGCTTGTGTCCACCAGATGTCGTTTCACGTTACTCCTCATGGCTCGTACTCTACGACTAATCTAGAAATTACAGATGACAGGAAAATTAATAATATGCAGTGTTGCCGTTTTGCGGACTTTAGTCCGATTTGCAGCCTTTTTTAAACGTTGCGTACTTTTTCGGACTTTTTTTTTCATCAGTGGACTATTTCACTTTTTACCACCGGTAACAATGATAATATGGTTTTGGCCCTCGGAACTTACTGGAGTAATCAGTATGGCCCTAAGGCTGGAAAGTTTGGAGACCCCTTTTCTAATCTATAGTGCTAAATACGTGTGGATTTATTAATTGGTCGAGTATGTCCTCTATCAATGGGAGCGGATCTTTATAAATCCCTTTGTTGATTTTACGGTAGTTTATGCATATCCTGGGTGTTCCATCCTTTTTTTCTTGCGATCACCACTTGACTTGCCAATTGGGACTTGCTTGGTTCTATTAGGCTCATTATGAGCCAATCTTCCTGTTCATCCACTATTTTTCTCTCAATGAAAGGTAGCCTCCTAGGACTGAAGAATATGGGTTCCTCATCTTTCCGCACTATCTTCATTGTTAAATCAGTTGCTCTTATTTCATTTGGGTGATAAGTTGCAACGATGTCTTGAATGGTCTTTTTAGCCTTGATTGAAGCGGTTTCTCTGATACCCATTTCACCTTCGTCAGCTACTTGAATCTGCATTAGACATGTTTTCCCTTCGTTTAGATATCCTCAATCCATCTTCGTTAATTAGGATTTCCGCTTGTTCCATAAATTCAATCCCAAAAATTGCATTCATTGTCCGGTATGTAAATCAGATTAGTGTAACAAGATTCCTCTATGTGGATACTGGCTTCAAAGACTCCCTGGGTTTAAATACTCGATTTTCCAAATGCGTTCAACATCAAGTTTGATTCTCTGATTTCTAGGATCCCATTTTTTTAATTAGTCCCTCCTTGAATACATTCACATAGCTGACTGTATCTATTAGTACTTCGGTTTGAACTCTATTTATTACAGCAACTTTACACATCCTATTTTTGGAGTCATCACTATTTAGTTAATATCTCCAGCAATTTGCTGCTTGGTTAATTTTGTATCCAATTTGCAGGCAAAACTTTTATGTTCCAACTCATTATACTTGAAGCACTTTACCTGTTTTAATCTAGATTCTGAAGATTTATGTCCCTGTACACCTCAGTTATAACAACTGACAACTAACAACATTTCTGATTTTTGTTTTGCATTTTTCTTTATTCTCGTCTCTTCCATCACATTTGTCTTTAAACTCACTATATACTTTAAGTTTCTTCTTAAACTCATAAACACTAGTAGCTCCATATAAAATCATTTTATTCCGTGAATCTCCTGGTATTGCATTTATTACATACTGCAGCAATGATTCCGTTTCTATATTTCCTCTACTTGCTAGCTCTTTCATATGCAAGAAATATTCATGTTTCTCTCCAATTTTCTATTCCTCAATATTTCAATGTAGCTGCGCGGTATTGAAACGATTCGAAAACTCTTGTTTCAGAGACGTCTTAAGTGAACACCACGAGTTTAAACTCGATTCACCTTCGATATATAGGTTTGCTAATCCTCATAAAGATTTTTTTCCACACAAACATATGTAAATCGTACCATCCGAAAAGCCTAGACATGTCTTCAAAGTCAGAAATCCAACATTCGGCAAAGCACGAACTAGTGCTATCAAAAATTCGTATTGGGTCTTAAATATAATATCTCTAAAATTCATCACAAATGGAGCGGTTCCTCTAGACACGGATACAGACGAGTTAGATAGTGCATTATCCTCTACAGTTTCTTCTTCGTCTACATCGTCCTCGTCTTTACTCTGATAAATTAGTCTTAGTTTATCTAAATCCATTAATCTTTCACAAATGCTTCCAATTAAATTGTAGTTTGTCACATTTAAATCAACGCAAAAAATTGTCGCCATTGCCACAAGTTCATTCTCAGAAAAATGTTGATCAATATATTCTAGCTTCTCGTTATATTCAGTTGAACCCTCTTGAAACGTGAAACCAGCAAAATCACGTAATACGCCTCTGCTTTCTTTATTACCTTCTTCAAAAATCGGCTTACAAATAACACTGGTCAACAAAAAAAATAAAATTGTTTGTTTCCTCTGATTTTTTTTTTGTTTTTTCTCAAATTGACGCGTATTTTTTAAATATGGCAACAATTTTTCTCTAACAGCTTTTGTTTTTGAGTTATTGCTACTAATTTTACTTAGATTTTTGTTTTTTATTGGACTCTAAAATATGTTTTGTTGTATTTTTCGATATGGCTTCGTCAAGAAGATGTATGCTTAATCCCGATTGTTTTTACTACATTTGTGGTGAATATATATACTTGCAAAATATCGAAAACCTATATCGGACTTTGTGAAAACTGCGTATGATCAATACTTTACTTACAACAATACTACATCAGCTAGGTATCAACATGAGCATAAAAATCCACTTCCTGTACTCGGATTTAGACCGATTTCCACAAAATCTGGGTAATTTTAGTGAGGAGCAGGGTGAAAGATTTCATCAGGATCTTCGGACAATGGAAGAGCGTTATCGGGGCGGTGGGGCCCACATATGATGGCAGACCACTGATGGAGTTTGCAACGAGATCTACCTAAAGTAGTTCAATCAAGGAAATCTTATAAAAGATCATTTGCTAGTGTTCAATAGAAATTTTGTTAACATAATGTATTATTTTTCTGAATTTTTTTCTCAAAATAATTAAACTGTATATTTCAAAAGGTAGAGCTGTTAGAAATCTCCCAGTATTTTTTTCATAGTCAGGGCCATAGAAATACCCAATACCAGTAAAAAAAGTGAAGGAAACAAAACTTGTGTTGACCAGTGTAATCTTTACAACATTAACCATTGCATTTTTAATGCTGTTTGCGTCGGTGGAAATTTATCCTAGCGTCGTCATAATTATTTTCTTCGTTCATTGGTCAAAACTTCGTCTTTATTTTGAAATATCTTCGTCTTATTTATTTCCGAACGTCGTCTTTGCTTGAAAATATTCCCGTCTTTTATTTTCATTCGTCGTCCTTGTTTAAAAATATTTCCGTCCTTTATTTTCAAATGTCCTTCCTTCTATTTTTTTTCCGGACATCGTCCTTGTTTGAAAATATTCCCGTCTTTTATTTTCAAACGTCCGTCCTTCCCTTTTCAATAAGTCGCGCCAAAACTAATACGAACCCTCTCTTCTTTATTTACTCTCAAACGTTTTTAAGTGCCATCGGTGTCGTGGTACAGTTTAAATTTAATTTTTCTTTGTTCTTAACAGTCTTCACTAAAAACTTCACAATTATTTTCACAAGTTTTATTACTATTGTCTTTATACTATTGTCTATTCACTATCCCGGTTGAGCCCCCAAATTTATAGTCAAAATTTATATAAATAAATTTAATACTAAATAGAATTGAACAAAACAACAGATAATGTATGAAATTAAAAATAAAGTCTAAAAGAACAATATATCTTCTTTAACACTTCAGCTGACAACTTTTTTCGTCTTAACAATACCAAAACTCCGTTTTTCGATCCTTTTCGGCTCCTCGGCTTTTTCACTCCCCCTCCCTGCTCGCCCCTTCCTCGGCTAGGTCACATGATCCAATAGTTTTCGGTTGAGATTCAAATCCTACATACATATAATATTTGTGTGTATTAGGGTGGTTTTCTTCTGGTAATCGGGGAATTTTTGGATTTTTTTTTTCAATAAGGCCCTACCTATATCGGTTCCAAATAAATTAAAAATAAAAATTCCTGCCAAGTTGTAGCTCTTAATATTAATATTAAACCGCCGTAAAAGATTTTTCAAAGCTGTTTACTGTAACTATGCTTTCTCGTTAGATAGTTGAATACTAAATAATAATTATAATTGGATCTCTTGGTGTTTAGGTGACCTGAGGGTCAGCGCTCCCGTGGCAAAATTTTTAAACTAATATAAACGCACAGTGACGAAACCAATGGTTTAATAATTAATTTATTGATTTGAAAATTTTTCATTTGATATAAAAATAATAATATGGAAGTATCACGTTTACGGCAAAACATTGTTTTAAATTGGTGATATTGACGTCCAAATAGTGGGTAATAAGCTGCTATCAAAATTACAGGCTTTCAATTTTTTTCATACACGTATTTTAAAAGCTAATGTACAAGAAGGTATTGCCCCAGTGATTGATGAAATTATTGTGTTTTGGAAAAAAGCAAATTCCAGTTCAATGTGTGAAAAGATGCCGATATAAGTTAGACAAGTTGTATGATGAATGGCGCGACGCGTACTTGTTAAGCATAAAAATCGGAGTGAAAAAGCTATGGAAATACAAAATGAATTTGTCTGATTAAAAGAAAAAATATTCGAACTTGTTGATGAAAAGTCTAAAGAATTTTTAATCAACCAGAGGTTAGATAATCGATTCGGTTTCATTGCTAACATTAAAAGAAAATACGATAACAACGATGAAGATGTTAATGAATTAATAACAAAAATATACATTTCGAGAAACCAAAACAAAAGTGAAGAAGAAAAAACAGCATTCAATCAATAGTTCCGAAATGATCAACCAATCGGGAACCAACATACCGGTAACTATTGATTGATCAATTAGTTATTATTTAATAACGTAAATTTTTATCATTATATTATTCTATTTAATTGTTTTAGACAAAAATGTTGAACTTATATCGAGTCAAGGAAGAGCTTTATCTACATCTAGTGGAGAAATGTATTTCGCTACTACTTCCCAAGTTCTGACTATCAGAATAAAAAACAAATTAAAGGAAGTTATTTAACATTTATAATGAAAGAGTTGCAGCTACTTTTGATCGATGTAAATTAAGTGACAAAGTTGCTATATTTATAGTATCTATCATTCTCTTATTGATATTAATTTACTAGACGTACATATTGGCTCAATAATTATTAATCGATCATCCATTCGATGTTATCAACATACGAGAATCATAATCAATTGAGATTAGAAAACATTTTCAAGATTTAAAATTATGATCTATTGTTGTTAATTGAGACCGAAAATTATTAAATACCGAAGTTCAGTGTTCATCGATTTCCAGTAATAATAACTTCCGAGGATAAAGACATTATGTTAGGTTTACCAACGAGTGAAGATGGTACTGGAATGGCACAAGCTACTGTTGTTCATGAGACATTGATTGGTTGAGGATTTGATACATTTGTTAAACTGATATGCTGTGATACTACTCCTTAAAATTTGCGTATTCGTAATTGTGCTGCTGTATTATTGGAAATTTTTTTGGATAAACATTTGTTATATCTTCCGTATTTCATATCTTGGAAATAGCACTGAGATATGTATTCGAAGCTGCTACTGAAGGCCTAATGTTACAATCTTTGTGTATTTCAAAAAGAGTGGAATACTTTAGATCAACTTGATTACCAAAACAGGATTAGATGATCCGAAAATATATTGAGCAATGAAAAAATAGAGTCCATTAAAACTTTTATTACTGACTTTCTGACAACAAAGCTGCCTCGTGCAGATTATATAGGATTTTAAGAGCTTATTTTAGTATTCATAGGCATCATCCCAAAAAAATTAATTGTTTTCGAAGGCCACCAGCTTATCACCATGCACGATGGATGGCGAAAGCTATTTACGTATTGAAAATATACTTGTTTCGTGAACAGCTATCGTTAAAAAAAGAAAAGACAGTAAACTACGACAAATATGTGTTTTCATAACAACTATTTACTTAAAAGCTTGGTTTTATCATCTCATACTGTTAATGCTCGCTACCATCACAACTGTTTCCTGACGCGCTTAAAAAACTAATTTAACAACTTCATAAAAAGCCCTATGATATATAAAAAGATGCTAATATTAATATTTTTTCATTGAATTGAATTACTAATTAACATTTTTTTACGTGAGCGTTATGAACCGGAGGCGTTCTCTAAGAAAGTATCATGTGAATTTTTACGTATAATATGTTTATTATTTTTAAATCATATGATGAGAATAAAAAAAAAACGTAATGTAGACTATAACTTTGACCTCGAATAACTTTTGTCACAGTAAAGTTAGCGAAAAATCATTAATGACCTTTTCTTGTAGAGCGATAAATTTCCTATAAGAATATGTAATAGGTTTAATATTAATATTAAGAGCTATAACTTGACAGCATTTTTGGGGACCGATTTAGGACCTTCGAAATTTATAAGAAATTTACGATTTGTCTCTTTCAATATTTTACAATCGCTTCGATTCGTGAAAAAATATAAAAACGGCTTTAAATTGTTTTAAATGAGTATTACTAAATAAGGCTGTAGTACTAGTAGGCTGTAGTAGGCCGTGGGAGCAAACATTAGTTAAAACCCGTACCTACCAATCGCAATAAAGCGGCGGAGTCTGGTAATGGCGCCAAATTCAAAAATGTAGTTTAAGTTATGGGCATGTGTTCCTTGTTCTTTTGTGTCGAATAGCTGACATATTGCCGCCCAATTTTTTAGAGAATCTTGAGTGTGGTTATCCCGATTAAATCAGCAGTTCTTATGGCTATAATATATATTTTATCATTTCGCTGAAATATCTTTTTTATTGTTTTAATAAAAATAATTACTATTTCTTTTTCAGTTTTACATTAGTTAGGTTAGTGTTACATCCAGCATGCAAAGGTAATATATATATAATCTTTTAACGTATACATATTTGGACATTCTACTTTCATGTTTTAGTGTCAATAAACTGACCTGTGATGTATGTCAGAAGACATTTGTGACTGTTTCTTCAAAGAATCGACATTTGAGAAATATGCATAATATGCAAGTGGGGAAAAATATGTTACAACGCATTCGTTGCTCCTTATGCCCAGAAGAAAAAAAGGAGGCATTTCAATACCATGAGCTTCTGCTTAATCATTTAACAGAGATACATGGTGTAACTATTAAACATCTGATTTAAGTTTTAGGAACATTGCAGAATTTGAATCGTGGATGTCAAAGGAAAATAGACAAGTTGATTATGCATGTGTTAGAAGAAACAAACTTAAAACTCTTTTAACTCTTAATAGAAAATATTACAATTAAGTAGATTATAATTTTCTTATCTATTGTAGATTTTGGTGGTGCTTTGTTGTACTGTGACCTTCATAGATCTATTGAACCTCTTCCTCTATCATCCTACATCATTGGTGTACATACCCATTTAGTTCTTATCTACTATTACACTAAGCTCTATCTACTTTCTATTTTATATATTTTTGTTCCTCTTACATAAATTAGAAGGTATTGGTATAGCTTTTTTGGGGTTTTCAAAAACTTGAGGGGTTTCATATGGTGCGGGTGTGGTGGTGGAAATAATAATAATGTTGTTGGAGAAAGTCACCCTGACTTAAGTGTTGAAGATTTCGCATTGGGGTACATGAACGAATTCATGGAAAAGAAACTTAGAGATAACCAACATGTGATTTGTATGGATGGGACGCATGGAACAAATCGCTGTAAATTTGAATTGACAACTGTATTAATTAAAGATGAGGGAAATATGGGATTCCCAGTGGCATTTTTGCTTTCCAATAGATTGGATCAGGTGATTCAAAAAGTTTTTTTGAAGGCATTTAAAGAAATATGGGGATGCAGCATTAATGCCAAATATATAATGAGCGACGATGATCCAAAATATTACAATGCATGGACAGAGGCCATGGAGACTGCGGAAAAGCCAAGGAGATTGCTTTGTACATGGCATGTGGTAAAGAATTGGAATACTCAAGGCAGATCGAAACTGACGAAGCCAGAAAATAAGTTGCAAATGAAGACTGAAATGAGAAAAATTTTGAAGGAAACGAAAATTTAAAATTTTGTTGCACAGAAGGACAAATATTTACAATATTAAAAAGATGAAGGGGAATTACAGTTTTTAAGTTACTTAGAAAAGTAGGACTTTAGCATAATACACTTCATAAATTTTGGAATGACTTAATTTGTATACATTTGTAGGTACTATTTTCAGGAAGATAGAATTAAGATGTGGGCTCATTGCCATAGAATCAATGCCGGAATAAACACCAACATGGCAATAGAAAGTTTACACAAAGTTTTAAAACATAACAAAATGAGAGGAAATCAAAATATAAGGTGAAATCAATAATATTTTATCTTATATTGTAATTGTTAAATATATTATAATTGTTATTTATAAATTTTTAGAGTTGAAAAATTATTAGACATGTTGGAAGAGCTTGTTGAGGAGAAGATGTGGAAAAATATTGTAAATCAATAGCGACCAAATGCCAACAATTACTGCCATAGAATAATCGTTGAAGCTCATAAGAAGGCAGAAAAAATTAGTCATTTGGGGTTGTGACGGAGGTTGGCGGAGGATTAAAAAATTCTACTATACAACCTTCAAATCGACATTTGGAACTATAGAATAATAGATATATTATGTATTGTAATTTTTTAAAGTATTATGTATTTAGCAATGTATTGTAATTTATTTATGTATTATGTGTTTAGCAATGTATTGTAATTTATTTAAGTATTATGTGTTTAGCAATGTATTGTAATTTAAGTATTATGTGTTTAGCAATGTATTGTAATTTATTTAAGTATTATGTGTTTAGCAATGTATTGTAATTTAAGTATTATGTGTTTAGCAATGTATTGTAATTTATTTAAGTATTATGTGTTTAGCAATGTATTGTAATTTATTTATGTATTATGTGTTTAGCAATGTATTGTAATTTATTTAAGTATTATGTGTTTAGCAATGTATTGTAATTTATTTATGTATTATGTGTTTAGCAATGTATTGTAATTTATTTAAGTATTATGTATTTAGCTATGTATTGTAATGTATTTAAGTATTATGTATTTATCTATTGTATTTCCTGTTTAAGGATGGAACAATCGTAATTACAATATTACATTACTTTCTTTTTTATGCTTGACAGTAGCATTCTCATTTACGTTAAATTCGTATATATATATATATATATATATATATATATATATATATATATATAAATATTGTGCAAAACGATTTATCCAGGGGTAAAAAATCGTTTCAGCACCTTCACGTGGTTTACCCCGGGTAATGCTAACGCTGAACGTAAACTATTTTGTAGAATTATAATTTCGTGCAAATTAAAAAAAAAAATTATATTTATCAATAAAAGGAAAATGTATAATAAAAATCAACAAATTGATATATGGCAGACTTGATATATAGCGTGCAAGTTCCAAACGGTTCATTATTTCAAACATATTTTTGAATTTGGCGCCATTACCAGACTCCGCCGCTTTATTGCGATTGGTAGGTACGGGTTTTAACTAATGTTTGCTGGCCGTGGGAGGAGGTCCAAGGTCCTAGACAGGACTGTAGCACCATTAGATAATAGTGTATGGATCCAGGGTTATTACCAGAGACGTATTTAACGTAGTTGCAATCGGTGCGTAGCACCGTCGGGCCCCAATGCGGGCGGGTCCCTGTTACAATACTTTACAATACACATTTACAATACACTTCGTTTACAATACACAGGGTCAGAAATGAATGTTTGCTTGTTCTTCTCACACCTACACCATCGTTGAATTCTACACCTAGCGCTGAGTTCGAGTCTTTAGAATCTTTAGTTAAGTTTACTACAAAAACAGAAAACACTGAAATTAGTGAGGGATGAACTAATAATACAGAGGAAGCCAAGGAAGAAACTTTTAAAACGAAATTTCCCTCGTAAAATGAAAATGAAGAAGTATTTTCAAGAAAGAAAAAACAACGCACACTTAAAGATCTCTCCAACACAAGGTGGTCTGCAAGAGCAAAGGCAACAAGTGCTTTATTACAAAATTTTATATCAGTTCTTTTTCAGTCAATCAGTTTTCTAGAAATTGTAGACATAAGGCACGACCATGATAAAGTGGCTATAGCCTCAGGGCTTTTAAATAGTTTCACATTTGATGATTTTAATTTTTTGGAATGATGTTCTGCAAACTATCGATGTTACATCAAAAATATTGCAGAAAAAAGACATTGATTTATTTCAAGTCGTTTTGTGCATGAAAAAATCTAAAGATGAACTTGCATCGCTAAGAACTGACGCTAATTTCAATCAAATTATGGAACTCTCCAAGTCGAAATGGCTTCAATGTGATATAGACGAAGAACGCATGTATCTAGAAAGAAAAAGAATTTAAAGAGTTAAATAATTTCACGACGAAGGCACCAGAGACGATCATGATATAGATCCTGTAATCGATTTTAAAACTAAGGTAATAGATGCAATGGTAAATGAAATGTCTGACAGAATTAAGGGTCTGGAAGATGTTACAGAATTATTTCAGATTTTCTAAAACCAATCTTCATGGAAAAAGTACAATATCAGATTTGAAAAAAGTTGTACATTGTTAAGTGATACATTTAGATTTATTTCCACTATTTTGATAGATGAAATCATACAATTTCTGGACATATATTTTTCACGTGATAACCCTTGTTGTGATAGAGTGTACAGGGTTATCTAGAATATTTAGTTGAACAGAAAATGTATATTTTCCCCAATGTTGAATTAGTTTTTCGATTGTTTATAACGCTGCCAATACGTATAGCAAGTGCTGAGAGATCTTTTAGTGTATTGCGTAGACTAAAAACACACCTAAGGAGCACAATGACACAACTTTTGATTTGGCATTACTTTCAATAGATACTCTCAATAATCAAAATAGAAGTTTAAGCAAAATAGAAACAAATTAGGGAAAATTATAAAAAAATTTATACCTGCTAAAGTTAGGCGAGATAAAGATAGGCGTTCGCACATAAACATCTTTTTAAACCTTTGTTGATTTTGTCTATGATGTATTGCTTACTTTTGTTTACTTAAAAGAAAAATAAATTTTCAGTGAATTTTGTATTATTTGCTGTATTTTTAATAGTTTTACTGGCTAGGTCACTCCACTATGGAGTCAGACGCAAAGATGAGAGACATCTAGAAATAGAAGAACCATCTTTATGGGAGCATTTGATTGTTTGAACGCAAGTAGTGCACTAAGTTATTAATTTTTGTATTAATTTATTATCTTCTTTTCTGTTTTGTTCTGATTTTTCTCACATGTATTGTTAACATTACTTAGAGAGAAATAAACCTAAATTTGAATTTGAAGTGTTTCCGTGAAGAGGCAAGGTAAATGAGCAACTGAATATTAAGGTGTTTGGCTATTTCCAAGCTGTATCACGAATGAGTTCTAACCCCGATAAAATAAATGCCTTTTGTTAAATTTGTTACTTTACAATGCGTGGCCATACAACGCATTATAACGCCATCTGATTTTGGAGTTTACATAACTAGCAGCGTGACGCCACAATATGTGCCAAAACATTGTCCAACAGAACTCTTGGTGATGGTTCTTCTATATACGTTTCTCTTCTCTGAGAGCGGGCCCCGCCAAAAACTTGCACCGAGCCGCTCTATAGCCTAAAAGCGCGCCTGGTTATTACTAAATAAAAACTAGCGTAGAAAATATTGTGTTCGTTTATTATAAGTTCGTTTTATTCGTATTAACATAAGCACAAAAACAAATCCATCACCACTTTTTTTTTAATTCTACGAAATATTTAATTATAAAAGTAAATTTTATAATTTCAACTTTATTTCAAGTTTATGTCTTCCATTTCTGTTTTTTATTTGTTTATGGGAAGCTTATTTCAATGCCAACCTGTATGAAGGTAAAGGTTTTTCAGTTTATACATGGCCATACATGATCATAGTGTTACGTGACATTTTGCAATGTAAATATTTTTTCTGTAAATAAAAAATGCAAAATAAAATTCTGAGTTATTTACGTAACGTAATATAGAATAAACAGTATAAAAAACTGGAAATTTACATTAGGAAATAAACTAAACAGAAAATACAAAGTTAAATGTTTTAAATCAAAACTTGTTTTTGCAAAATTTAACATTTTTATATATTATTGTTGCAGATAAAATAGCCATAGATAAATATGTTAAACAATGGAAATACTTTAGAATTTAGCTTGTTCACTTATTACTTTTCATTACTATATTATTTCACAAAATAATATGATACACATATAACTGGCAGATATGTTAACTAACGAAAATTCAGCTAACGTTCGATTTCATTTTCAACATTTGGATTTCTAATCTAGTTTCTTATTATTTGTTTGGACACATTTTAGGTCATCAGATAAACCCTTATTTTTTTGCATAATATAAATTATATTTAACCCAATTTTGTTCATTTTTTATTATAACCGTCTTTTAATACTTAATTGTTAATTGTCCCGAGTCAGTAAACGAAGAAACCTAGCCGAAATTGCGGATTGCATTATAACTAATTATAATTGTTATTTTCATATTCATTTCCATAAATCACTTTATTTTTAACGCGTATCATATATGAATATGCCATTAAAAGCGAGCATTAAACACAGTTTTGATGTCGAAGTAGATTATAGATATACATATAAATGTTGGCGACATCAAAATTTCAAATTAGTCGTTACAGATAATGATTTCAAAATTATTACGACTATAACTGTAATTTATTATCATAATTTATTGTGTATCTTTGTTTACCATACATTATTAAATATCATTGAACTGTCCAACCGATTGGTAATTATCTTCTAAAGATATACGGGTATTTCTATTGTAATTTTGTTTACGCTAGATTAACATATATGGTTTTTATTGGAAACTGCTCAAAAATATGTTCATTTATAAATAGGATGATTTTTTTCTGTTTTTTTATATGCTTATTATTTATTTTATACTATTTTATTATTATTAATCAAGGTGTTTTTTTAAACCCGAAAGAACTCGAAATTGTAAAAAAATAGCACAAAAAAATAAATTATTATGAAAAAAATGTTTTATTCGAAAGATTATGCGGCCCTCGGCTGTTATTTGAAAATTTTAAATGTGTTATGAAAGAAGTTGTAAAGATTGTAAATTTTATAAGGTTAAATGAACTGAATCACATAATGTTTCAAGAGTTTATGAGAGAGCTTATATCGCAATATGGGGACATGCTTTATTACACAGAAGTGAGATGGCTGAGTAAGGGAAAGGTATTGGAACTTTTCTTTAGCATTCAACATGAGATTACCCTGTTTTTGTCTACAAATAAAAAAGAGTATCCCGAAGTTTATAAGTTTGGTTGGTGGTGTAAATTGGTGTTTCTTACTGATACTATGGGCATTGTGAATGAAACACTGACTCGATTGCAAGGAGACTACAACAAAATTGTAACGAAAATGATGAGTATTGCTTTTTCATAGGAATAAAAGTTCAATATGTATATTGAAGAACTGTTAAAGGGTGATTATTCTAGCTTTCTTTCAGTTAAAACTCTGTTTGATGAAAATGCAGATGAAAAACAAGATGTTTCTGATTTAATAAACCTGTTGACAAACCTAAAAGACGAAATGAATGTGAGGTTTAGTAACTTCAGGAAGTATGAAGAACCATTTCGCTTAGTGGAAAATCCATGGGCAGTAACATCAGCAAATGTAGCTGAACTTTCTGTATTTGGTTATGAAGCTATAGATTTGAAAAATTAGTTAATTGGTCTTCAGCATGATACAGAACTCCAAAGTATTTTTTAGGAAAAAATGAAGGATTAGGCTCACTATGAGTTTGGGAAAATAGTTGAAAAGGACCAATTCCCTAACCTAATTGACTGTGTCAAAGTCTGTGATAAAGTCTTGTGTGTATTTGCATCTACATCTGTGTGCGAATCTACATTCAGTAAGCTAAAGTTTATAAAAAAAAGTACAGATCCAGGTTAAGGTAAGAGTGAAAACGTTGACAACATTTTGAGAATTTCAGTTTCTTCCCAAGCTGCTAATGTGGATGCTATACTAGAGAGCTGTGAAAGATTTCGCCCATCAACTTCAAAGAATAAACGAATTCAAGCATGCCTGGAGCTAAGTAAAAGACATTTCATTACATCTGTATAGTAATATGTAAAACAGTTTTTTTACTTATGTAATAAATAAATAAATAAATATATACATATATATATATATATATATATATATATATATATATATATATATATATATATATATTACATTTTTTACTTGTGGTCCTCCGAAAAATCTGAAAAAACCAATTAGGCTCTCCTAGTAAACCGTACTGGCCAAGGGTTTTAACATTACAATCGCAGCAACAATTCACAACTCCCTACCACATTATCCGAGACAATAAGACAGAAAACATGCCACATATTAAGATCTGCCAAACCACCAACAAGAAACATCTAATACGAGAGATTCAAAGCCCTCCAGGCCCTAAGAGGAAACAATAACATTGTAGTCCTACCAGTTGATAAAGGAAATTGCTCTGTAGTCATGAACAGTGCTGACTATAAACAAAAGATGACCACAATCTTAGATGATCCAGCTTATCTACTCAGGAAAACCGACCCCACAACTTATCTTAAGAATAAAATCAGACAGGAGATCCTAAGCTCGACGATTGTCAAAGAAACAATGAAATATCTTATACCAAGGGAGAAATCATCACGGTGTCACAAGATATATGGTTAACCGAAAATCCACAGAGATGGAGTTCCACCAAGATTTTCCCCAGATTGAGTTCCGCCCAATAGTAAGCTATGTTGGTTCAGCGGTCCAACTTCTTGCGAATCATTTAGCAAAGTGTGTACTTCCATAGGCCGAAGATTGTGATTCCTATGTCCAAAATGCTGAACACTTTATAGATATCCTGAAAAATCACCTCCAGCAACTCCAGCCCGGTCATCTCCTTGTAAGCTTCCACATCGTATCTTTATTCACACAAGTACCGGTTCCTGAGGCTTTAAACATCATAAGATCGAAATTGAAACCAGAAAAGCATGTATCAGATCTTGCGCGACATTGTCTAAAGAATACATACTTTAGGTACGATGTTCAAATATACAAACAAGTGCTGGGAGCACCAATGGGTTCACCTCTATTCCCAATAATAGCCTACATATTTCTTACAGATTTTAAGGAAAAGGCAATTATATCAGCTACGCTTAAACCTACACTCTGGTTAAGATACCAGAGATGGACAAATTCCTTACCCATCTTAACTCCCAACACGACCAAATCAAATTCACAATGGAGGTAGAAAAGCATCAACGACTCCCTGTCTTGAATGTTTTGGTACAGAAGAAACCAGACGGCACCTTGAGTCGCACAGTGTACCGGAAACCAGCGCATATGGACAGATATATGAATGCTTCTTCGCACCATCAAACCCAAACAACTAGCATCTGAAGTCAACCCTCTTACCACCCGATCCAAAAGAATAGTCGACCAGCTTAACTCACCAAAGGAACTGAAGAATTTACGAGAAGGTGTTTCTTCAAATGGATCTCCAAACAGCCTAATATTCAGAGCTTTCCGTCGTACAGAGAACCGTAACCAAAGAACTGAAGAACGCCAGAAATCCATCAGCACGGCATACCTACCATATGTGTCTGGATCAACTGATAAAATCGCCAGAATTATAAAAAGACACATCATCGACACCATTTTAAAATCAAACCAGAAAATATCATCTATGCTACGCAGCGTTAAAGACACCATCGCGTTAGAATCCCATGGAATTTACGAAATACCCTGTGGAACATGTGAACGAACCGATATTGGACGTACTAATAGAAGAATATTGTCTAGGATTCAAGAACATGCGGTTTCAGTCAGACACTAAGATAAAGTTTCATCCGCTCTTGTCCAACACACCAACACCGGTCACCTAATGGATTTCAGTAGCCCAAGGACTCTTGCACTAATTAGCCACGAAATGTCACGGGTATACAGAGAAGCCATAGAGATAGAAAAACGAGACTACTGCCTGAACACTTAGATAATTTCTTGCGACTCCCCCCAGCATGCCGAACGATCATATCCACCCTCAAAATGCAATCCCAGACACCCCGCACCAACAAGACAAACACACAAGCGAACCCAATCACCGCAAACAACGCGCATGACCCGTAGCCAGACAACTATAAGTAGTCGCACCCCACCAACGAGCGCTCAGTATGTGTCTACCGCTTAACCCGCATGGACGCATATATCTCTTGAAAATGGCGAATGTTAGTTCGCCGAAACCTCGAGAATACGGTTCTCTCCACACCAATATATATATATATATATATATATTTATATATATATATATATATATATATATATATATATATATATATATATATATATATATATATATTATTATCGATAATTCCCCATTAAGGAGAGCGCTAAAACACAATCAATTAACATGTCATTTTTTCTGTCTTCTTCTTTCTGCCCAGAAACCTCTCATATATTCAGTGTGTTTCTTCTTCATCTCTTCTGTCCATTTCTTTCCTATTTTCTTCTCTTTGGGAGTTTGTTCAAACTTCTGTTTTCTGATTTTTTTCTCTGTATTTTTTCCTGTTGGTCATGTCTTCTGTGGAGATGTTGAGTATCTTGAGGTCTTCCAAGGTTTTATTTACCCAATTGGTTTTTACTGTATTTGTCATCACTATGTTAAAAATTTTCATAGTCAGTCTGTTTTCATTCATCCTATATATGTGTCCATAGAATTTTGCCCTTCTTTTCCTGATGTTGTTTGTAACCGTCTCTCTCTGTTCGTACAGTTCTTTTGTTGATTTCTTTATCCAGATCACCTCTTTCTGAACCATCCCATAGATCTTTCTTAGTATTTTCCTCTCTTGTTTTTCTATATCCTTGATTTTCGTTCGTTGTAAGTCTGTATGCTTGTTGTAGTTTTTTACCCTTTCTTCATTGGATTTTGTGTTAAGTCCTGTGTTCTGTATAATCTCTCCCAGGTATTTGAAACTCTCTACTTGTGTTGTCTTTCCATACTTAGTTATAAGTGGGTGTCTGTCTGTGGATTTTGTGTCCATGTACTGTGTTTTTTCATAGGAGATTTGTAGCCCTGCTTTGGATGAGATTTTGTGGAGTGTCTCTAGAGCTACTTTGGCTTCTTTTCTACTATTTGTTATGATGGCTATATCGTCAGCGAATGCCAAACATTTTATGTTTACGATTCTATCCTTGTGTCTCCCCATCTTTACCCCACTGACTCCTTTTTCCCATGTCCTGATTATTTTCTCAAAAACTGATTTAAATAGAATGGGTGAGAGGCCATCTCCCTGTCTCACACCTGTCTTGATTTCAAATGGTTCTGAGACTTCCCCCAAGAACTTCAATTTTGATGTGGTATTTGTTAGTGTTTCCTGGATTAGATTTCTGGTCTTGTTGTCTACCTTCATTTCTTCCAATGTGTTGAAGAGTGTTCTTCTATCTATGGAGTCGTAGGCCTTCTTGAAGTCGACGAATATTACTGTGGTGTTCCTGGTCTTTCTCGTGGTTAGTATTGTTTTCAAGCACCAGATCTGTTCACTGCATGATCTTCCTTTCCTGAACCCTCCTTGGTATTCTCCTATCTGTGGGTCTATCTGAGGTTCTAGACGATTTAACAGGGATTTGGACAGAATTTTGTATGTCACAGGTAGTAATGATATTCCTCGGTAGTTATTAGGGTCCGTTTTGTCTCCTTTCTTGTGGAGAGGGTGTATTAGGGCTAACTTCAATTCTTCTGGTATTTTTCCTGTTTCCCAGATGTTTTCGATGATTCTGTGTATTTTAGGTGTAATGTTTTCATGGTCTAACTTCCAGATTTACGAAATCAGTCCATCTTCTCCAGGTGCTCTGTAATTTTTCAGTGATTTTATTATGTTTACAATTTCTGTGAGTATAGGGGGCTAGCCAACCGGGTTAGGTTCTGGCTTTTCGAACGGTAGTTTCTGTGTTGGCTTTTTACAGTTGAGTAGTGTGTCAAAGTATTTTGCTAATATTTCACAGTTCTTTTTAGGGTTTGTCTCCAATGATCCGTCTTGTCTTTTAAAGCATAAGGTCGGTGGTTGATATCCTGTCATATTTTCCATGAATATTCTATAATTTTTTTTATTGAAGTCCTCTTCTATCTACTTCAATATGTTTTTATAACCTCTTTTTTCTCTGCGGATTATTTTGGAGGAGGCCTTCTGTATCTTGTTAAATTCTTCCCATTTTTCGGGTGTTCTGTGGCTGTTAAATTTTTTCTTGTCTTATGTCTTCTATAGCTCTGTAGCATGCCATGTACCACCATCTGTGTTTCCTTTTTCGGTGGATGCCCCAATTTTAACAATTCTTTCCTATATATATATATACATATATATATATATATATATATATATATATATATATATATATATATATATATATATATATATATACACTGCCGAGCATAAAATTAGGGTCACTCCGTAATTTGAAGTTATTTTAAATTTTTTTACTTTTTTACGTGTTTTTTCGGTTGTAACAGTTTACTAACTGATTCCTTGAATTAAACAAAAGGTTTTTCTTTTTCAAAGTTTATTAAAAGTAATGAAAATGAACAATTTTAATTTTATGTGCTAAGTAATGAAAATGAACAAGTTAATTTTGATATGTTTTTGTTGAAACGAAAGAAACTTTAAGGATAGCATAGCCTTTGTATATGTGGTGTTATCTGTCTGTTGTAAATTGTTGTCATTGTTAGTGTTTTGCAATGAGCATAAATCACGTTGTTGCCGCACAAATTGTGGCGGCTTTAAAAGAAGGTCGCGCTAAGCGCGAAACTGCGAGAAACGTTGGTGTAAGTCTTTCAAGTGTGCAACGAGTATGGCGGCGGTTCGAAGAGACAGGTCTGCTCACTCGAAGACCTTGTTCAGGCCAAGGCAAATCTCCAACAGCTAGGGATGACAGCTTTCTCGTTTCTAGTGCTTTGAGAAATCGAACGGTCACGGCAGTTTCCCTTCCAAATCATCTGCAAGAAGTGAGAAATGTAAACATAAGTGAGTGGGCAGTTAGGAGACGACTTTATGCTGCTGGATTATCTTCTCGAACTGTACCTACTGGACCGCCGCTTTCCCGTGCACACCGGATTGCGAAGTTAAATTTTACACGAGAACACATGACTTGGACAATAGCGGATTGGAGACGCGTATTGTTTTTCGATGAACCGCGATTCTGTCTTACGGGCTCAGATAGACATGTAAGAGTGTGGCGACGACAAGGCGAGAGATATGCTCAAGCGTGTATTGCCGAGCGACTACCATTTGGGGGAGGCTCAGTTATGGCATAGGGAGGCATATCTTTTGACACTCGCACGGAGTTAGTCTTTATCGAGAATGGGACTGCGCATAGGTATCTGACAGAAGTTCTAGAAGACCATATTTTACCATTCATTGTTATTCTTGGAGACGACGTAACATTTATGCATAATAACGCACGGCCCCACACTGCTCGGATAGTTACTGAGTATCTTGACGAGTGTGAAATCATGTGATTTGTTTGGACAGCTCGCAGTCCAGATTTAAATCCAATTGACCATATTTGGTATGAGATGGGAAAACATTTACGGAGACATGTGCCGCCCCCCAGAAATTCTAGAGAGCTTCGCGACATACTGGTGCAAGAATGGAACAATCTTCCGCAGAACGTGATCCAAAATCTGATCCAGAGCATGACACGTTGTTTGCAAGCTGTTGTCACTGCCAGAGGAAGGAATATTCACTACTGAAGTCCTTAAACTTTCTTTTGTTTCAACAAGAGCATAACTAAGTAAAGTTGTTTATTTTCATTACTTAGCATATCAATTTAAAATTGTTCAGTTTCATTACTTTCAATACACTTTGAACAACAAAAACCTTTTGCTTTATTCAAGCAATCAATTGGTAAACGGTTACAACCGAAAAAACACGTAAAAAACTAATTATTTCTAAATTAACTTCAAATTATAGAGTGACCCTAATTTTATGCTCGGCAGTGTATAGGTATAGTAGTTTTATCAAAACATATCTGCATCAAGGCTGTAGCTTCTAAATATTAATACCACGTACAAATACGTATCTTGCCAAACTTAAAAAGTTACAGTTAACAAATAAATTTGAAACAATTTGTTTGATGGCCAAGATGCATAGATGATGATGGATGAAGTTATATTGTATTGTATATAGGTATTTTTATTAGAAAATATAGAGATAAATATTAAAATGACATATTTTTCCATTTAGTTTCCTTATTTAAAATAGCACGGGTTACGATACTTCTAAAGTAAATTAAGCTTTTATTTTACTACTTGAAAATTTTTCAAGAGACGCACAGTATTTTAGTATATTACGTTGATGAATAAAGTCCAGAAATTAAACAACGTGTACATATCGTTCGTACCTTGCTTCAATCGTGATGTTAATTTCGTAAACATTATGATATTTTAAATACGAATACCTAGAACTGCTATTATGATAATAGAAATAAATACTCAAATCAAACGAGGAATTAAAATAGGGTCATCAAGAATTAAATATTTATAAATGGTAATAACTAATAACTCTATAATTCGGCTATCTTTATTCTGATCGATATTTTGCTTTTTTCTAACATGCACATGCATGCACAATAACTAAAATGGTACATAGTAATAGCAATAGAGTAAAATGTAAATTAACATGATGTCATCTCAGCATGTCAGCCGCACTGCTTGTTAGCGTCACGTCTTGGCAAAACTTAAGACTTTAAGACTCATTCAGTGCAGTAAATAGTATAATAATAAAAAATAGCCATAAAAAAACTGTATACCCGTTGAGTAGTCATAAACAATTTACATAGATCTTCAATTGGGTTGTTCAATAAAAAAAAATTATCGATTTTTTTAATGTATTTTAAAACCATATTATAAATAATTCGGATGTGCGATGCGACAAAGTTAAAAAAAAATCAATTAATTATAAACAATTTAAAAGTGATAAAATTTTGAAAATAATCACGTGACACCAAACGCGCCATAATTTGTTTGTGCCGAAAGGGTGAAACTTCATTCTAACATTCAACATAACATAAACATTCTTTATAAAATCGTCGTTTTAGTATTTTTTCGGCACGCTGTTTAAAACCATTGGTTTCGACGTTTAACAATGTGGGACATTTAAAACCATTATTTGAGGAGTTCTTTTTGTAGTACTCCTACACGATGGTACGAAACAAGCACGATAACTTTTAATATTTACCTTTTAATATTTGACATGTCTACTACAGCTACTGTAGCCTGTTACTGTAGCTACTGTTACTGTAGTAATGGTGTGCGGCCTGTATACCCCAAGGATGTGGAGAGCGGGTCCCAAATAGACAGGGAAACTGTTGATGAAGAACTGGATGAATACTAAAAGCAGCAAATATGAAGAAAGGGAAGAATAAAGCAAATAAATTAACAAATAATAGTAAAAAAATTGTAATATTTTAGGAACATTAGACGCACTGGATGTCAGGCCATGTAGTTCTAGTAATGTTTAATTACTTAACTTTAACGTAAGTGTTACGAACCATAAAATTTATTGTATATATATATATATATATATATATATATATATATATTTATATATATATATATATATATATATATATATATATATATATATATATATATATATGGGTCATTGTCAAATTTTACGCAGGTATACTTGTCCCGAAACTATTTTATTTTTTTTATTAGTCATAATCAAACAATCCCTTAAAAATGTTACATTAAATACAAAATACATCGGACCAATAAATATTTATTACTAAAATAAAGACTTATTTTAGATTTGTTTAGTTCTTTTTTAAAGTAACATTGTGGTCATTTCTGGTAACAGAGTGGTTTTCCGTACAAAATTTATGTGTCCCTGGTATCACTCCGTTATAATAAAGATCAACTAAATTCGTTTTCTACTATATCAAAGTACCTAAAATAAATAATACCATAAACAAAGTATTGTTACTCTTCATAAAATATGTCTTAAAACCGGTAAGTATCAAAATGTAATAAGTAATAGTGCAAATTGTTTTTATGGCTATTTTTTATTATTATACTATTTACTGCACTGAATGAGTCTTAAAGTCTTAAGTTTTGCCAAGACGTGACGCTAACAAGCAGTGCGGCTGACATGCTGAGATGACATCATGTTAATTTACATTTTACTCTATTGCTATTACAATGTACCATTTTAGTTATTGTGCATGCATGTGCATGTTAGAAAAAAGCAAAATATCGATCAGAATAAAGATAGCCGAATTATAGAGTTATTAGTTATTACCATTTATAAATATTTAATTCTTGATGACCCTATTTTAATTCCTCGTTTGATTTGAGTATTTATTTCTATTATCATAATAGCAGTTCTAGGTATTCGTATTTAAAATATCATAATGTTTACGAAATTAACATCACGATTGAAGCAAGTGTGGCCAACGACGAACGATATGTACACGTTGTTTAATTTCTGGACTTTATTCATCAACGTAATATACTAAAATACTGTGCGTCTCTTGAAAAATTTTCAAGTAGTAAAATAAAAGCTTAATTTACTTTAGAAGTATCGTAACCCGTGCTATTTTAAATAAGGAAACTAAATGGAAAAATATGTCATTTTAATATTTATTTCTATATTTTCTAATAAAAATACCTATATACAATACAATATAACTTCATCCATCATCATCTATGCATCTTGGCCATCAAACAAATAGTTTCAAATTTATTTGTTAACTGTAACTTTTTAAGTTTGGCAAGATACGTATTTGTACGTGGTATTAATATTTAGAAGCTACAGCCTTGATGCAGATATGTTTTGATAAAACTACTATACATATACACTGCCGAGCATAAAATTAGGGTCACTCTATAATTTGAACTTAATTTAGAAATAATTAGTTTTTTACGTGTTTTTTCGGTTGTAACCGTTTACCAACTGATTGCTTGATTTGAATTGAAACCAACCGTTAGACGCAAACGGTTGACCCGCACGGACGCATATATCTCTTGAGAATGGCGAATGTTAGTTCGCCGAAACGTCGAGAATCCGGTTCTTTTCAGAGCCAACCCTCAGCATCAACGCGGAATCCCCGAGAAAACAATACAACACAGGTATCTATCCTCGAAAACCTCAAATACAACATATATATATATATATATATATATATATATATATATATATTATATATATGTATATATATATATATATATATATATATATATATATATATTACTTAGCTTTCTTGTTATTTTTATTTTTGGTTACTCATTCTTTCGTTCAATATAATACTCTTTTCTATTATTAATATTATTCGCCATTAACTTATAAATTCGCAAACTTATAAATTCTTGTACCATTACATCACCATATATCTGTATATACTTAGTAAACAAAAAAATACTTAGTAAGCCGAATTATATTCACTAACTGTAAGCATATAAAAATCTATAGTTCTCTAAATTTATAGCTCTTGAGTTTCGAACCTGAGGGGATTGGTTGACTTTGTTCTTAAAATTCCATTCATTATATTCCTTTTGGCGAAGTATGATGCTCAGGGGTTAAAAAAGCAAACATCATTTCATGAATAAAGGCACAAAAAAACAGCGACTAAACATAGCTCATCTGAACGTTCGCTCCCTGCTGTCAAATCTAAGCGCATTTAAATGTCTGCTGGACGAAGCTGGTTATGGTGTGGTCTGTCTCTGAGAGACGTGGCTATCCGCCGCCATCACTGAGCACATGCTTCATTTTTCTAAATACACTCTGCACCGCAGGGATAGAGATGATGGCTGCAGAGGTGGAGGAGTGGTAATCCTAATCTCTAGTTCCTTAGGCAACAGTAAGGCAAAGGAGCAGATTGGCAAAGGAAAAAATATGTTCATTGCTGGCTCGATTTGCAGACCGCCAGGAGCAAACATAATCGCAGCTATTGATACACTAGAAACAGCACTAATTGACATGAAACTACTTACAAATAGAATCGTGTGCCTGGGAGACTTCAATGTTGATATAATGAAGAAAACGAACATGATAATATGTTCATTGCTGGCTCGATTTACAGACCGCCAGGAGCAAACATAATCGCAGCTATTGATACACTAGAAACAGCACTAATTGACATGAAACTACTTACAAATAGAATCGTGTGCCTGGGAGACTTCAATGGTGATATAATGAAGAAAACGAACATGTCTCTAAACTTTAAAAACATGACAGACGCATATGATTACAGTCAAATTGTTAAAAACCCAACGAGAATTGGAAAAAAACGGTTGCTCACAGTTAGATGCGATTCTAGTAAGTGACATAAGCCACGTAAGAAGAACTTATACAAAAGATGTAGAAATTTCTGATCACCTATTAATAGGATGCCAACTGAGATATGACAATATACATAAGACTTCTTTAAGAATACAAAGGAGAATTTTGAATCAAATCGATATGACGCAATTTACTAACGGCTTAGTAGCTTCTAGACTTGACGATATTTACCTTGCTAATGACATCGACAAGAAAGTGGAAATTCTCACTGATAGACTGACATTGCTTTTTGATACCTATGCGCCTTTAAAGAACTTGACAATAAGCAAATGCAAGAAACCATGGGTCACACCCAATATAAAACTAGTATCAAAACTAAATAAAAAGGCACTGAACAAATACTTAAAAAACCCGAACAGACTCAGCCCTACTGTATAATAAAACTTATAAAAAAAAACAAGTAAAACTCTAGTTAAAAACGAAAAAAAAAACAGGATATCTACTAACTTTGACAAATAATGGAAACCAGAAGGAGTTATGGAAAGGGCGTCAATCCCTTCACAGCACCTACACTAAACCCAGAAATCAAATTAACCTTGGGCTAAGCCCAAACGAGGTCAATGCACACTTCATGACGTCTAGCAGTCGACTAACTAATGAAATTGATGATAATAGCCAACTTAGCTACCAATACTCGTACATACAAGACTTTGGCAAACTATTTTCTATTAAAGCAGCTGCAAATGAGGATGTATGTGAAGCTATTTCTAGTATAAAGTCCAGAGCGCAGGGTTGTGACGCATTATATATATATACATACATACATATATATATTTATATATATATATATATATATATATATATATATATATATATATATATGATAAAATTATGTCTACCGCACATTCTGCCTTAGATCCGGCATATTATCAACTACTATCTTACAGGAGGTCTATTTCCAAACACCTGGAAAAGCGCTTTAATTATACCAACAGCTAAAATGTCGAGCCCAAAAGATCTGTCGTACCTTCGACCAATATCCATGCTACCAGCTTTGTCGAAGATTTTAGAAAAAATCGTTGACTCACAGCTCAGAGCATTTCTGAATTATAATAATGTTCTCCCCTCCACGCAGTCAGGTTTTAGAAGAAATCATAGCTCTGTCACAACCTTACTGGATACTACGGATAAAATAACTACAGCCCTTGATAATAGTAAAGCGACAGAACATATACTACTAGACTATAGCAAGGCCTTTGATACTATAAATCACAAGATGCTACTATCTATACTGCACTATGTAGGGCTCTCTAAGCAGTCCATTCTGTTCTTCAGGGATTATCGAACCAATAGACAACAGATAGTGCAAGTTGGCGATAGTCTGTCGGAACCTGGCATCACTCTTAGTGGTGTCCCCCAGGGATCGGTTCTCCCTCCTCTGTTATTTTGCCTTTACACCATTAGCCTCGGTAAATATGGTAAACGATACAAATTCTACCAATACGCAGATGACACCCAGCTACTATATACCTTCTCGCCCATTAATCAGAAACCAAGCCAAGATATCGCCAATTCAAGCAGAAAAAAGACATTAGGGACGACTTGAGCTCAATCATTGAATTTTCTTTTATATCTTTTCACTTATGCAGATACAGCATATGGTAGCTATATCGGGTTCGATAATAAACAGCGGATACAAAGGGTTCAAAATAAGTGCATACGGTTTGCCCATGGCCTAAAATCCAGAAGTAGAATACCAGCTAAAACAAAAACATTATGGAAAACGATGGAACAGGTCAGAAATTACCATGCCTTATGTTGCTCCAAGAGTATTATAATAAACAAACAGACAGCATACCTGTATAATAAAATAACATACAGAACAGACGTACATAATCTCAATGTCCGCAGCAAAGGCTTACTAACACCACCAATTCACAAAAACAGTTCTTTAAATCCGGTTTCACATATCAAATAACAAAAAAATCAACGGACTAACCGACACTCTTTGGCTAGCGGACATTAAACCGTTTAAAGGATGATGTTAAAGGATGCTAAAGAAAGTAAACCCAACGTGCTAATCAACTTTATGAACGATCTCAACCTTTCTCTTGATTTGTAAGAAACTCAAAGCTGGATTATATGCAAATTTGTTCACAAAGTATATCACACCAAAAGCAAAATATAGTAAAATATTATATGAATGGAACACAAACAAAAAACACATTTTTTCAGTAAATCGGGGCTCGTGGAAGACTAGGACATAATAACCTTATAATGACTAAACGAGCCCGTTTGTTCATTGTTTTTTAAACATATGTATGTACGTACACCTTATGTCTACTGTATTATATTTATAATGAATAATAAATGCTAATAATAATAATAATACAATATAACTACTTTATGATTTGTATAACTATGACTACTTTATGTATGAAGTATTTGTATGTAAAATTTTACGAGCAAGATAAAGATTTGCATAACACTGCTTTTATATCATTTTATTAAGATAAGTTTTCCTTAAATGCAGTTTGAATTTAAAATACGAAGAACAAGCGATTGGAAAAAATAGAAATGGAAAATAATTAACTAATATACGAATGTATCAACCCTTGGAAATCAATCATCACTCATCGTCGCTAAATGGCCCACCTGTATACATTTATAATATGAAACGAATTGATTTCAATAATATATGTAATCAAAAAAATCTATAAATTTTGAAAGGACTGAAATACAATTAGAATTTGTTAAATATTGCAAAGAATTTTTGAAAACACCACATTATTTCATATTCTCGATGACTATACATACACCATTATGTCCAAAGCGTGCCAAATGGAGCCTAAATCAACTATCCTATAAACCATTATAAACACATTTCACCGACCTGTATTTGGCATATCTCTAGACATCAAAACCTTAATGTTGTTGCGTCATTGCATTCCTGAATAATAAATGAGATTTTATCAATTATTGGGTTCTAATTATTACTCAAAAAAATGTATTTGCAACAGTAATTTCTGAAGCACACGTAGTTAGTGTTTGTTTGGTGTTGCCGATGGCAGATTATTACCAAACTGTCAGTCATCTTGCTTTATACGAGGTGATTTCAAAGGTGAGAGCGGAGACACGGCCTGTTTTAAACATGAAACTCCGGGAGTGAAAACGCCCGAGTTTTAATAGATCTTTTTCTATTCAGATTTCTTTTTGATGGATAGTTTTAATTAAAAAAAATCCTTATAACAAATATTCTTACATAGCAATATTGCTTATAATTTGTTATAATTTAATTTGAATTGTAGTGGTCTGAAATGGTCTGAAGAATGGTCGGAAGTGACTGGCCACTCCCGGGAACAGATAAACAAACAGCATATACATAGAGGTGAGGGCAAGAAAATACATTACGTAACATATTTCGTTTTTTTTTTTAAATAGCCTATATCGAAGTTATGTATTTTATTCCAGTTAAAGTTTCCACACTGTATATATGTTTTCATTCAAACATTTAGTATGGAAGAATTATTTACTAGTATAGGGTTTTTTAATAAAAAATATGTGGTTTTGAAACAGCAATAAAGAAGGCAATAATTGCTTTGTTTCGAATAATACATGGATTAAATATGGCCTGATTAAATGAAATTCCATGAAAACAATTTTCGATGACTTATTTAAATAAATGAGGCCTAAAGTTACTGGGGGTCACGTCAAAGTTATCTTTAATAACGGACTAAATGCTATTTCGCGCTAGCTTAATTAGGTGGAATTTTTTATTTCACAATGCGAGGACTATAGTCGATGCTGGATGTTAGAATATAAAAAATTAACAAGTTTAGGTCTTGTCAAATTTTACGTAAACGAAGGACGTCGCAAGTGGAGAAATTGTTGCATTAATGGTCTATAGCAGGAACCATGTCATGGGTTGGGCAAGATAATTGTGTTTGATGGCCACAAGATAAAACTGATTGCCTGTATATATCAATCAAATGTATGTATTGCATGTATTGTACTTTAATATGTACAATATTTGTATTTGCGGATCTAAAATGTCATCAACGTATATCTTGTATACATATTGCACATATTGATTAAAGTTAACAAAAGACATACTTACTCTAAATTGAAAAATTGACTAAGTTTTTACTACTATGTTAATTTTTTAAATTCTAACATAATATAAGATCCAGTATCGACTATAGTCCTAGAACTCTTAAAGAACTAATTCCACCTAATTAAGCAAGCGCGAAATAGCATTTAGGCTTTTTGAAAACTTTGCTATTAATAAAGAACTTTCCTTTCCATTTGTAAGAAGTCAGCGGTGGCTGGGTACTTCCAGGAACAGATAAACAAACAGCATATACATAGAAATGAGGGCTAGGAAAAACAATATGTAAAGTGTTCCTGGATTTTTATTGCAAAATCGCCTATATCGAATGAATTTTATACCAGTTAAAATTTCCACACTGTATGTGTCAATAGACTGAATTTGTAATATGTCAATTATATTTAGATTTTATTCAAGAAATAGGTGTATAGAATGAGGCATTATAAAACAATATAAATAACACAATGACAAAATAAATACGAAATAAAATTTGTTTTCTGTAAGCACATAATTTGCACCTAGCAGTTCTCGATTATATTATTTGCAGATCGGCTTGCAAACGGACGTACAAAGGGACGATATTTAGAAAAATTCAGGATTTATTATATAGACTCCAATCATAGGACAACATAGTCTCCATGAACGAACCTCCGACAATGGTGGGAGACTTATCGAGTTTGCCATTTCAAAAGGAATGATAATTAAAAGCACGATGTTCCATACAAAAATACAACAAATCCATAAAGGAACATGGATATCGCCGGATGAACCATCAACCACATTCTAGTGACAGCCAGACATAGCTCAAATATAATAGACTGTAGAACAATGAGAGGAGCAATATCAGAATCCGATCACATGCTAGTCAAGGCAACACTGACGGAAAAAATCGACAAAGCAAAATCAATACCAACGAAAGGAAGAAGACGTTTCGACACAGAAAAATTAAAAGACGAGAAAGTGAAAGAAATATACCAACAAAGAATCAAGGAATGTATGACAGAGCTAGAGATGGCTGAAACCAATATAACAGTAGAACAAAGGTGGGAAACAATAACAGAAGGTATCACAAAAACAGCAGAAACATAAGTTGGTTGGGTATAGAACGAAAAGGTCAAAGGTAGCATAGTGGGATGAGCAATGCAGAAAAGCAGTAGAGAAAAGAAATGAATCCATAAGTAAACTTATCCAAAGGCCAACAAGAAATAGAAGAGAAGAATACTAGGAACTAAGAAGAAACACCAAGAAACTGATGAGAAGAAAGAAGAAAGCACTGCTGGATTCCCAAATAAAAGAACTGGGAGAATCACATAGAAGGAAAGAAGTGAAGAGGATATATAATATATTAAGAAATACCAGACAAGATTTTCACCCAAGGCCAACTATTTGTAAAAACAAAGAATAAAAATGCATAGTAGAAAAAAAAGAAGTTATGGAAATATGGCGTCAACATTTTGCGAACCTATTGAATCAAGCAGAAACTACGAAAAGGAAAAAAAACTAACGGCACAACCTCTAATAATAGACCCCACTTTCGAAGAAGTACTTAAGACCATACGAGAGCTAAACAACGACAAGGCACCTGGTATAGATAATATCCCGGCAGAATTAATAAGAAACGGAGGGGAAACACTAGCCAAACAAATACACAAACTGATCACCGAGATATGTAAAGAAGAAAGAATCCCAGAAGAATGGAACACGGCGATCACATGTCCCGCTTACAAAAAAGGTGACAAACATAACTGTAACAACTACAGATGAATATCGCTGCTCTTTATAACATATAAAATATTCACAGGTGTACTACGCCAAAGAATAGCAGAATATGGAAAGGAAATCAGAGGGAGCATCAGGCAGGTTTCAAAGAAAGTCGATCAACTATTGACCAGATCTTCACCACCCGACAAATACTAGAAAATTTATGGGAGTATAATGTACTAATATATGAGCTATTCATTGACTTCAAGGAAGCCTACGACGGTATAGACAGGAACAGGCTATATGATATAATGGATGCCTTTGCATACCAATCAAGATTAACCAGAACAACAATGATAGACTCAAAAAGGCTGTAGTGAGAATACAAGAACAAATGACAGACAGACTCTCAACCACTAAAGGAGTGCCGCAGGGAGATGGACTTGCACCGATGCTGTTCAATATTGCATTATAGAAGGCAATAAGAAACACCAGTGATAACTTCAACAGCACAATAATACACAAGTCACATCAAATAATTACCTAAGCAGACGATATTAATCTAGTGGCCCGAACAGAACGGGAACTCAATGAAGTATTCAGCAAAATGGAAACACAGGCCAGTAAAATTGGACTGAAGGTCAACGAAACAAAGACCAAACTACTGCCGATGAAACCAAGAAGAAGACTTGGCCATAATTATACATTAGGAGATAACAACGTCGAAGTAGTGCAACAATTCAAATATCTGGGATCCCAAATCAACAGTGAGCATGACATCAAACAGGAAATACAACAACGCATACTAGCTGGAAACAGACCACCTAAAACAAACCTACTTTCCACTTCATATATCTAAGTCCAAATCAGAAAAACAAAAATCACAATTTACAAAGCCATTATAAGGCCAGTGGTGACATATGGAAGTGAGACATGGACAATCACCAAGTACTCGGAGGCAATATTAGCAAGATGGGAACGAAGAATCCTAAGGAAAATATATGGACCGGTAGTAGAGAATGGGGAATGAAGAATCCGATATAATTTCGAATTAAAACAGAAATATAACCAGCCAGATATTGTCGAATTTATAAAATTACAAAGATTAAAATGGGCGGGACAGAAAGAAAGTATATAATTGAAACTTCATAATTGGAAAACAACAGCAAGGCAAGGAGACGGCTGGAGGCAAAAAATACAGGAGGCCCAGGTCCAAATGGTACTGCAGCGCCACGAAGAAGAAGAAGAGGTTTTGATATGCCTGTGTTCATCTCGTTGTAGGGCACTACCTGAACCGACATATTTCGACTATTTATTTTCCATTGAAAAATCGACTCGCGCTAAATTCGGGATTTAAGTAATGTAATATAAACAAGGACATTCTCCTACGGAGGTTGAAACGCGACTGAACGCCCGACCAATTCCTAGCTTTACCGACCAAGCCAAAACATCCATGTGGTCTAGGCCTGCGCTTTTGTTTGCAGTTTTAGCTCTACTACAGTAGGGATGTCTCTGCTTGTTACCGCCTCGCGCAACTGTGTTGTTTAATTTGTTTTTTTGCTCTAGCGACTAGCGACGGTTACTTTACTTTTTTCTTGATTGCCCATAAAAAATGAGTGCGAGTAATGAAGGTAGTGTTGAGAAAAAAAGGCTCATCAAAGAGTCAAATAAATAAAGGTACCTACGATACGAATTTAAAAATTATGGTGGCAAGCGAGGTAGAAAAAACGAACAACTTGAGAGCTTCGAAATACGGAGTTCCAGAAACAAAACATCCGCCTATGGAGAAAAGATTTAAGGAAATATAAGAATGCAAATTCCTCAAGAAAATCTTTTAGTGGGCCTTAAAAAGGAAGGTTTAATGAAGTTGAGCAGCGAGTGTTCAAATTCGTAATAGAAAAGCGAGATAAAGGGTGCCCAATATCCCGTGAAGTCATAAGATTTAAAGCGTTGGAAGAAGCTGTTAGTTTAAATATTCCTATAAAGGACTTTAAAGCAAGTATGAGTTGGTGTAGAAGAATGATGAAAAGGAACGGTTTATCACTACGACGGCGGACAACTCTCGCGCAAAAACTTCCTGGCGACTGTAATGAAAAATTGTTGGCTTATCAGCGCCATGTTATATTATTACGCAAAAAGCACAACTACAGTCTTGGAAATATGGGAAATGCTGACCAAACACCAGTCTATTTCGACATGCCTTCCAGCCTTACGGTAAATAAGAAAGGTGAACAAACGGGCTTATTGAAGTCAGCTGGTTATGAAAAGTCTAGAATTACTGTTATGCTTGCTGTTACTGCTGACGGACAAAAGCTTCGTTTAAAAAACCTTACGTTATATTGAAACGTAAAACAATGACCAAAGAAAAGCTGTGTCCAGGAATTATTTTTCGGGTCCAAGAAAATGGTTGGATGACAGAGGAATTGGTATTAGACTGGTTGAATGTGATATGGAGAAAACGGCCAGGTTCCCTGAGAAGATGCATTTCGAGGCCACCTGACGACAGGTGTTAAGGAAAAAATTGAGGCATTGAATTCCGATCTTGTAATAATACCGGGTGGTATGACTTCTCAGTTGCAAGTCTTGGATGTGGTGGTTAAACTATTTAGAGACAACCTTCGAAAAGAATACATCAATTGGCTATTATCGGGTAATCAACCATTGAGACCTTCAGGAAAAATAAAAATAACCTTCATTCTCTCTTTTGGGAGAATGGATTGCGACCGCCTGGCAGAAGATCGAGCCTGAATCGATAGTTAAACGTTTCAAGAAATGCTGCATTTCCAATGATTTAAATGGGACGGATGATGACATTTTGTGGGAGACTGAAAGCGTCCATGACTATACCAACGATACCGATGTGACATCAATGAATTCCCATTCTGAAAACCGATCAGATTCTGAATAAGTATTTCCGTTTTTTTGTTGTTACTTACGTAATATTAATTTTGTTTTACATTACTTTATTGTCATGAATGTAACCTGTGTTATTACCTATAATTACCTAAATAAATGGTTATCTGATTGAATTTTACTTTCGTTGAATTCTTTAAAGAGTATTATTTTTTTTCTAAATATCTTTATGAAAATTTCGGAGTCGCGTTAAATTCGGGGTCGCTTATATTCGGGCTAATACGGTATATTTAACGCGACTCCGAAATTTTCATAAAGATATTTAGAAAAAAAATAATACTCTTTAAAGAATTCAACGAAAGTAAAATTCAATCAGATAACCATTTATTTAGGTAATTATAGGTAATAACACAGGTAATATATATATATATATATATATATATATATATATATATATATATATATATATATATATATATATATATATATATATATATATATATATATATATATATATATATATATATATATATATATATATATATGTATGTAAATACATATATATATATATATATATATATATATATATATACATAAATATATATATATATATATATATTTTTTTTTTCTTCTTCTCGGGGATTCCGCGCCGATCTTGAGGGTTGGTTGAGGGTAGGGAAAGAATTTTCGACGTTTCGGCGAACTAACATTCATTCAACTACCATTTTCAAGAGAAATATGCATACCTTCGGGTTTAAGCGTAAGACGCATACTGCGCGCTCGTTCGTCATGTCATGTGTCCTTTGCTTTTCGGCGGTTTTGAGCCTTTCGCTCAGCTATTCCGCCGCCTTGTTGTTTGTTTCGTTTTTTCCTTGGTTTGGTTTGGTTTGCAGTATTGTTTCTCTCATGACCGGTTTTTCTTTCTTCCTCTTCCTCTTCCTTTGTTTTCTGTTTGTATTTTTTTCTTCTCGCTGTTTGTCCTTGGTTCGTCCGGTTATTGGTTCGCCCTCGTGGTGGTTCCTGATTCGTCCTTCGTCCTCGTGGTGGTTCCTGCTTCGTCCTAGTGGTGGCTCCTTGTTCGTCCTAGCGTTGGTTGCTATGTCACTCGGTTTTGTTCTTGTTGTTCCGGCCTGTTTTGTTCCTGGGTGCTCCGTTGGGTTCGGGGATGTGAGGCTTGGATGTGAAAAAGAAAGATCAGTTATTTTAGTTATTACCTATGTTGTTGCGGTTTAGGATGTTTCCATTTGACGTTGATGTTGTAGTTTGCTGCGTTGTTGATTGTTGGGTTGTCATGCGTTTTCGTACGTCCGAAGCTTTTCGTTGCTAGTTTTTCGATGTGTTGCTTGATTGTCTCCATGTTTAGATCGCTGTGCAGCTGCTCATTTGTCATATACCATGGCGAGTCTGTTATTTCTCTCAGTGTTTTGTTCTGGATGATTTGAAGTTTGTGGATTTTCCGTTTTTTCGATTGCATCCACCACATCGATGAGTACGTCATTGTTGGCTGTATTATGGACTTGTAGATTTGTAGTTTGTTCTTTATGTTCAGCTTGCTTTTCTTGTTCAAGGGCGGGTAGAGGTAGCCTTTAATTTGTTTTGCTTTTTTCGCAGTCTGATAAATGTGCTCTAAAAATGTTAGAGCTTTATCTAGGATTATGCCTAAATATTTAATTCCGTTTTCCCATTTTATGTCCGTGTTGTTAATTCTCAAGCAGCTATTGGGTTCGTGCTTAAACTTTTTCTTCGTGAAGATAATTGCCTGTTTTTTTTTTCTGCGTGTAGTTTAATCCTCCAGCTGTTACACCAGTCGTTAATTTTTTCCAGGTGATTTTGGAGCCGTTTTGTTATGGTATCGCTCGAGTATCCCCTTGTGAAAATTGCCGTGTCATCTGCATATAGCGCAATTTCTGTCTCCTTTAGTTTTGGGATGTCTGCGGTGTACATGCTGTAAAGAAGGGGACCCAGGACAGATTCTTGTGGGACATCAGATGTCATTGTCTGAGTTGAGGAGATGCTGTTGTTTATTTTCACTTGAAACGTTCTGTTACGGATAAGTGACGTCACTAATCTGATCATTGTTGTTGGAATTTTAAATTGGTACAGTTTGTATATTAAACCTAGGTGCCATACCTTGTTGAAAGCCTAAGAGACGTCCAGAAAGACGGCTCCCGTGGCTAACCCTTAGTTGATAGCGTCGATTATTGCTTCGGTTATTCTTGTCGTCTGATAGGTGGTAGAGTGCTCTGTCCTGAAGCCGTGTTGTTCGTCGGAGAGAATACGTTTGTCTTCAGTTATTTCTGTCAGTCATTTGTGTACTACCTTTTCTGTGATTTTACTGAGACCTGTCAGCAGACTTATTGATCTGTAACTGGAGGTGAGGTTTCGGGGTTTATTCGGTTTCGGAATTAGGATCGTTGCGTGTTTCCATTGGGCCGGAAACACTCCAAGTTTCAGTGCGGCGTTTATGATTTGAGTTATTCTGTCTATTGCGTTCGGTGTTAGGTTTTTTAGCACGGCGTTGTTGATGTTATCGCAGCCTGGTGCTTTCTTGGTTTTTAATTATTCCTTTTATTTCTTCCGGTGTTGTTCCCTCTATTTCCGTGTTTTCTACACTACTATTTAGTATTTTAGTTTAGGATTTTTTGCCTTTGCAGAGTAGGTGTGTGCCGGCGTTCGTTTTAAACTGCTGTACAACTTGATTTCGACTTTGATTTCGACTTGATTCGACTTTGCGAATTCCTCCGTTTTCTCCTCGTCCGTGCTTGCTACAGTGTGGTTTGTTGTTTTCAGTGGCGGAATTGTTCTCCTCTCCTTGTTTCTCAGATTCTTGGATAATTTCCACGGTTCCTTTATTGTTTCGTTGATGCGTTCTAGTTTGTCTTCCCATTCGGTGTTGTGCTGTTCGCGTAGTTCCGCTTTCAGTTGGTTTTTCAGTCTGTTTAAGACGTTCTTGTCCGTTGGAATACTTTGTTAGCTTTGTGCTTTTCTAATTTCCTGTGGTAGCTTGGTTGTCGTGTTCGCTGTCCGTTTACTTGTGGCGTTGTGGCCTCGAGTGCTGCTTTTATTTCGTTTTCTATCGTCCGTGCCGCTTCTTCTGGGCACGGGGGATTGTAATTTCTGTACAAGTGACGTTCCACAGATTATCTTTAAATTTATTCCAATTTATGATAATTTTCTCGATTGTTTTGGCTATATCCAAAATATCCGGCATTCGCTGAACTCCTGGAAAGCCTGTCGGTTCGCTCAGTGCAATTACTTGTAACTTCCGGTTTTCCGTGCTTAGTAATTGTCCGCCCTTTGTGTTTGTCACTCTGCAATTCCATTGCGAGTGCTTTGCGTTGTAGTCTCCTGCGGATATGGTACCTATATTTCTGTCAAATATTTTGTCCAGGTCGTCGGCGTTTATTTGTTTCTGTGGCGGCGAGTACAGTGCGTAAAGGGCTACGGGTCCGTCGGTTGTCTGTACTTCTACTCCTACCGTTTCCGTGTCGGTGGTTGTTTCTACTTCTGGCAGTTCGTGGTGTTTTATGTCTCTTTTGATGATGATGGCGACGCCTTCTCCGGCTTTCTCGCCTCTGTCTTTTCTGTAGACTTGGTAGTTTGATATATTCAGTAGGTGTGCCACCAATTCCTGTTTCTTGTATTGTATTTCGTTTTCTTTCGAGAAAATAAGTTTAAGATTTTCTCTAGTTCTTCTAGTAGTCATTGTTGATTAGGCAGATGATGGTTGTGATTCTCCGGGTGAATTTTTCTGTTTCTTCTTTGCTGTGTCCCATTGCGGCAAAGTCGAGCATCATTTCCGTCAAGTCTGCTGCGATTTTTCCGTTGTTGTTCTTTTTGTTTCTGCTTGTTGTTGGTTTTGTCACCGGATTGGGGTTGTTGTTTGTACTTACCGGTTTCGGTATTTGGCTGGTTGTCGGTTTTTGGGCTGTTTGTTTCGATGGGGGCTTTGGATTCGTTTCCTGCTGTCGTTGTTCTACTGGTCTCGCTATTTCCGGTCCCGCCGGGCAGTTTCTCTAGACGGAGGTGTGTTGGCCTCCGCAGTTTGCGCATTTCGGCGGCAGGGTTAGCGGTTTCTCACACAGGTATGTGCTGTGGTTCTGTCCGCATTATGTTCTATTATACATCATATTCGGCGTTGCATTGTCTCTGCACGTGGCCGAACAGTTGGCATCGGTGGCATTGTTCAGTTTCTCCTCGCGTTTTTTGTGGTTCCATTTTCACGCACAATCCGTAGAATCTTTTCATTTGATAAATGGATTTGTATTCTTTCCCAATCTCTATAAGGACCATTTGGATTGGCGTGACTTCTCTCCCTTTCATCCTGGTCACTTTTATTTCTTAGTTCTTCTCTTGCTTAGTTCTTCCTTGATTTCCTGCTCAGTCAGCCCGCAGGGAACTCCTTCACTACGACCTTCAGGTTCTTTTCCGTGCTGAGTTGGTGGGTGAGGAATTCGTAGTTGTCCTCTTTCATTAACTTATACATTTGCTGGTAGTCCATGATTGTTTAGGGCTATATTCTTATCCCGTCCTTGGTCGTCGCTGCCCTGGTGTAGTTGATGTCCTTCTTGTTGAGCTTTTTCGATAGCCCTGCCCATTTGTCCTTGTTTCTTAGCACGTGTTTCAGGTGCACGTGCACCTTGTTTCTTGGTGTTTTGTTGTTGGCGTTTTCGGTGGGGGTTTCAGTTTCAGTGACTACGTCGTCGTCACTGTCCCTTGTGTTTAGACATGCATAATTGTTCATACTTACCTGCACTCCTGGCAGGCTTGACCTGCTTCGGCTCGCCAGTTACGCAGTTTTCTTTGGAAACTAGAAAGTTTCCTCGTCCTCCGTGTCGGGTTTGCGCTTGGGGGGCGGCTTCGGTGAGGCTGTCCGTGTCCATCTGTGAATATTTCCTCCTCGGGGCGGCTTCGGTGGCTCTCTTCGGTTCGGCTTCAGTGGTTCTCCTTGGGGCGGCATCGTTTGTTCTCTCGGCGGCGGTCCTTCTGGTCGCGGCGGTATCCTGGGGTTGTTCGGCGTCGGTGTTGTTCTTCTTCATCCTGTTCAAGAGGTGGTTGAACAGCTTCTCTAATCCGTCCTCGCCGATGTAGGCGAAGTGATTGATTTCCTTGGCCGCGGCGTTTCCGTTGGAGCTGGTTTGCATGATTGACTTCTTGTTTCTCGGTTGGGTTTTTGAATCTATTCTGTCAGAATAAATTGTTTGGTTTAACGTATGCTTCTTTCGAAGTTCGGTTAAGCTATGATTGTGCGCTCGTTCGTGGAACGCCACTACTTACGGCTGTATGGCTTCGGGTCAGGCACGATGTGTGCGGTGCTTCGTTTCTTTTTGTGTCTGACTGAAACTGCATGTTCTTAAGTTCTAGCCGATATTTTTCTATTGGTACGTCCAATATAGGACATAGGAATCACAATCTGCGGGCAGATGCTTGTGAACACTTTGCTAAATGTTTCGCAAGAATTTGAACCGGTGAACCAACAGATATTACTAGTGATCGGAGTGGAGCTCTATCTTGGTGCATCATGTTTCTATCCGCGAGAACCTCAAATATAACAATATATATATATACATATATATATATATATATATATATATATATATATATATATATATATATACTATAGTTAGATCTTGGCCTTCAGAATATATTTTGAAGTATAGTGTAAAAGTTGTTCATTATTAATAATTATACATTAAATTGTTGGCAGTATATTTTTAATCTAAATTATTCATCCGAAAAATTTAAAACTTCAAATTGCTGACTTCAATGGACTGGCATAGCTAAAAAGCTTCGTTAAGATTCACATAAATTTCTTTATAAATTAATCAGTAGAGGTCGGACTTTAAGGTCGCAAAAACTATCAGAAAAGGTAGGCAAAAAGGCAAATAAATTAATGAAAAAAGGCTTCAAAGTTACAGTTTTAGGTCGCTAAAAAGGCCATTACTTACTCAAAATTTTATTTATAAATTTTAATTTTTGTTGGAATCTAGGTCAGTTCTTGGGTATTTGGAACAATGATTAATACTCTTAGTCTTTTTTACAAGGTTTCGTCCATTATTTTCGGACTTCTCCAAAAAAGCTACAACATTACATTATATTCCACTTACCGAATTATTTCTATAAAATTAAATTCACCGTCATAAAATTCAAATTATTAAATTTTGAATTTTATGACGATGACATTTAAATAAGTCATTTATTGTAAATATGTAATATTGTAGCTTCCTTGAAGAAGTCCGAAAATAAAGGACGAAACGTCGGAAAAAAGACTAAGAGTATTAATCATTGTTTCAAATACCCAAGAACTGACCTAGATTTAAAAAAAAAAATGGAACGAGAACCTGAAAACATTATAAATTTTAATTTTCATTAATTGTTATCTGTGTAGCACACCATCAGTTTTTCAAAATTATCTTCCGTCAGCCGTTGACGACGGTCAGATAATATGGTCTTGTAGATGGAAAATGACCTCTCCACATCGCACGATGTTAGTGGTGCAAATTTATAATTTGGGATGTGTGATATGGTCAATTTTTCTGGCATTTCAGCATTTTCGCCAGCCAATAATTTTGAAATATTATTCAGAAAAGCAAATCCAGTATTTTTATTTATTACTTTTGTCAATTTTTCGTATGCTTTTCGACTTGTCCTGGGGTTGACATCAGGGACTCCGTTACATTATTGATAATGCCAATTGTTTCCACCAAAGGTGAGGTATTTGATTCAAGTAGCTTTATACCATCAACAAGAATTTTGAAATTACTCTTGATATAAATTAAATCGTTTTTGATGTTCGGTTTCGCAAAGTACATTTTTGCATCTTTTATAGCCCTAGCCGCATCAGAATCAAAATCTTGTATTACCTTAACCATTTGAAATTTACTAGCAGGAATATTTTCAACAAATAGAGAATCAAGTCTTTACCTGTTTAATTGATTCAAAATTGTCGCAATAAAAGAAGGCAGCTTTCAGCCAAGTGCCCCATCGTGTTATTATTGGCTCAGGAGGCAGCGGTAGGCCAGGTAAATGGTTTCTATATACTTGATTTCTTAACGGAGATTTGAGAAATACCTTTTTTGTGCTGGCAATTAGTCCGTTTACGTTTTCATATTCGTTACGTAATACTTACCAAATGCAAATTACATACCAAATGCAATGCGTGAGCTAAGCAAGTGACATGTATAAGATTTGGGTAAAAAATCTTCAAACTTACAGCAGATTTCACCATATATGCAGCTGCATCTGAATAATATTAATTTAACTTTATAATGCTGGATACCATTTGGCCATAATAATGCTAAAAACAATGTAGGTAACTACCAGTAGGCAAAATTTTTGATTCGTACCTACTTAAATTATCGTTAATAAAACGTGATATTGTAGCATGATTTGCTTTTTCTAAAATTTTGCAGGCCAATAAATGAGCTTTTGAAGGGCCTTCATCGGTTTTCCTACTATCAAATTTGCAACATATCGTCCCATGGCATCAGTTGGTTCGTCTACGCATATGTATATATCATGGAGACCAATATATAATAATATGGAGATAAATAATATGGAGACGTATGTTTTCAATAGACTAAAATTTTAAAATATTTATAATTTTTTTATATTAGGAGCAATTTTGTCTTTTTTAAACTTTAAAGGTACCTACAGTTAAAAAACACAGAATTGTCCCTAACAGCAGATAATTTAATTTCATTAAAGTAGAAATCAAGATTTATGTAAGTATCCTATGATTTAGGTTTTCAAGGATTGGCTGAGAAAATTAAAGAGTGGAGGGAATAGTTGGTTGCGTAAGTTTCGCGGTATTTTAACAAAAGAAAGGGGATGATCAAACAAATCGGTCTGTGACACCGCTAAAAGCAAAAAAAAACAATTTCGTCTGGTGAAGGTAGGATGGCTTCTCAAAGACTGGTCACAAATCTAATTTATGATGAATAGACCTAAATTGCATAAGAAAATGCCAAGAATACAAAATAGACACAGAAATAGGCAAATATAGGTAAAAATAAACGAAAATAGGCAAAATACCTAGTAAAATAGGTGATAAAAAAAATAGTACAAAAAAGGCAAAAAAAGGCAAAATCAAATAGGGCTCTAATGATTCAGAATTTACTAAAACAAATTTGTGTATTATTAGAAAGTCGATGCCTGAAAAACTGACGATAGGTGTTTTGCCTAAAATCCGATCTCTATTAATCAGTGTAAAATAATTATTTCTATATTTGCCTGTCAAAAATGATCAAATAAAATTCGTCGATTTTCTATGACGAGTTGGAAACTTGATTGGAAAAATGTGCCGCAATGGATTCTCGAGATCATGCATTTTTTTGACACGCTTGTACGTTTTAAAGCAACTCTGTTTTATTACGCTTGTATTTTTTTAAACATGTCTGTTTGGACACGCTTTATTTTTTTAACACTCTACAATCATGAAATTTATAAATCATTCAAAAAGAGTCAACATCTAGCACAGCTAAGATCAATTTTCAAACATGCCAACTATGGCACGCGCCCTATGTCTGAAAGTATACAAGACACTAAGAAATAACCCCCCTTATCATCCCCGCCTGAGAATTTGAAATTGATGATTTAATACGTATTCGGTATAACTAGGAATATTTATTAGAAGTCCAATTTAAATAAAATATTTAATAACTCGACTTCAGTAGCAATAATTTTATTTATGAACATATGTTATTAATGCTACAAATGATTCAAAACTAAGATCAATTCTATTTAACATAAAATAGCAATAATGTTAGAGATAATGTTAGCATGCTAGACATAAAATCACTTTAATTTATTTGTACCTGAATATTTAATAACAAAACTTCTTGATTCGTCCCATTAACTTGGTTATCTCAAATTTTAGAACGAAATGCCAGCCAAAATAGATTCGATAACTCAATTTAACATATGAGTTTTATTTTCCCTTTTAGAGCACTAACGCCCGATAATTTGAAGAAATCAATTCATGCGAAACTGGTTTATTCAATCCGCAAATTTATAAGGGTTTTAAATGTATGTTAGGTAAAGCATAAGGATTTGCCGCGTACCAATAAATCGTGGCGAAGGAAAGCCGCCGCGGGGGTATGCATACTATCAGCTTGAAAATTGTTTACTCAGCAGGACTCTTTGCGGAGTCAATAATTTTATTATCGACGCTGTGCGGCTGTAAATATATGACATCAATATATTTATATGTTCTACAAGTCGTTGGTCAATTTTTGTAATATATATATATATATATATATATATATATATATATATATATATATATATATATATACAAATTCATGTTATAGTTAAGATAATAAAATTAAAATGGATATTTACGTTATGGGACCAAAATATATGCTTATATTATCAAGATTAAATAATAATATATTGGTCCTATACAAATCACTTTGTATAGGACAGAAAATGTAGCATGGTATGTACTTAGTCAAGACCGCGGGTTGGAAAACAAATATCACATCAAATCGCGGGTAAGACTTATAATTCGAATTTAGAAGGGGTAGCGTAAAGAGAAAAATGTAAAGAGAATATATATTTCAAGGAAATGATCTTAAAGATGTTTGAACACAACAGGATTGTTGTAACAAATATATATATATATATATATATATATATATATATATATATATATATATATATATATATATATATATACGAAGGTTGGGGCAAAAGTCATGGCAACTTTTATTTTCTTGAAGATACCAGTCCGGTTGGAAAATGTGACATATACAGACGAAAGGACAAGGTCTTAACTACATGTGTGGACAATGAATAGCACTGAAATATCGTAACACACTTATTTATTACGGCAGTATACAGGGAAATATGGACAAAAGAATGATAACACGGTACACATACAGTTGACATGACAAACCTGGGCCTAAAGACCCTCAATGTAGGCCCCTGCTAGTGTCACCACACGCTGCCAACGATGTGGCAGGCGCTGAATACAATCAGCCTCGTATGTGTATACAGTCGAACTTCCCTAAGTCGAATTACCATAGTTCACGAAAAAAAATGGAGTTATAGAAAATTCGAGTTAGGGATAGGAAAATACATAACTACAAAATGAGTAAAATTTACACTTTAGAGAGAACACTTTATACAATTTATTGAAAGTAAATATGTACATATGTATGAATTTATAAACAAAAAAGAAATATACATTATTAATATAATGTTATTTTATGAATAGGATGGTTGCGACAGTTACTACGTGGTAATCCATACTTACATTGAATTGAAAAATTCACTTTGTTTTTTACCACACTTATACCACATAAGTGTGGTAAAAAACAAAGTGAATTTTTCAATTCAATGTAATGTTATTTTAATTAATTAAAAATAATTATCATTAATATATTATTTTTTGAAAAAGTTAGTAATTTTTATTTGTTTGCCATTAAAAAGGTCTATATCTATAAAGTTCTCCAAAGTAGATAATGCGCACTTCGTCTATAAGATTGTCTTTAGAAATTCACTACACTTATTACGCATTTAAAAATAATTACGCATTTCTTTGTTCGTGGGTGGAATTGGCACTGTTGCTAGATAAGATATCTTCATCTTCTCGTTTTGTAATCTTGTTTAAAATATCAACCACATCTGCATCTACAGATAAATAATCATTAAGAGACACTATCATAATCCATGGTATGCTGATTATGTGTCATACGCGGACTTCAACGCGGACAGAAGAGTCTATCATCTTCTTCACTCCACTTGCCTTGATTTTTAAAGCTAGCCATTCTGAAACAATACTTGATGGTTGCTTGCAGAATATCGATGTCCCACGTTTTTGTCAAGTTTGTAACAGCATCCCATAAAGTAATATTTTCGGGTTGATTGTCTTCAAGAACTACAGTTTTCCCAGAATTCCCAGTTAATAGTTCCTTGGTCCATAGGTTGTAACTTTAACGTCATGTTTGACGGGAGAAGGACAACACGAATCGAATTAAGTTGCTTAGTAATTTTTGGGTGTGACGGACAGTTATCCATAAACAGCAAGGTTTTACTTTTTTCAGTAATGAATTTCTTGTCTAAACTAGAATGGTATTCTTTAAAAATTGCGCTTGACATCCAAATTTTTTTGTTGCTTCTGTACGTCACTGTTTTAAAAAAAAAGTTTACATTTAAAGCATCGTTATTTTTTTTCCAATCACCAACGGTTTCAGTTCTTCAGTACCACACCTATTGGCTCCCACCATGGCGCTGATTGTCTCTTTGCTGTGTTTTCCACCGCAACACTTTTCGCCCTTAAATGTTAACGTTTTATTAGGCAAACATTTAAAAAATAAGCCCGTCTCGTCCGCGTTATAAATGTCTTTCTCATAATAACATGCTAAAAATTCCGGCAAGATATTATTGTACCACTCTTCACAATCATGTTCATTAACGTCTGCACTTTCACCACACATAACCTTTTGAATAATATTATGCATTTTCTTAAACTTATCCAGCCAATCTGCACTCGCGATGAAATCAGTGTGTCCCAGAATCTCGGCAAAATAAAGAGCCTTTTCTCTAATAAGCGGTCCAGGCACATTTGGCACATTTTTATCCCGAGCTATTTTTAACCATTCCAAAGTAGCTTTGTCAACGTCTTCAGTTGCACCATTTCATGATCATTAGTTGTACAATTTTCGGATTGTTCAGAATTTCATCGAGGTTTCTTATAATTGAAGAAAGTTTGTGGCACCTTTACTATAACAAACAAGATACGGTTTATGATAAGCAATATCCGCCACCATAAATTTTGGAAAGTACGCAACGGTTAAAAAATTGGAGTTATAGAGATTATTTTCTATATAAAATTTTACCATTGTACAAACTTTTACTACTGTAAAATGCTATCTAAACGTATGCATTTCATATATATATATATATATATATATATATATATATATATATATATATATATATATATATATATATATATATATATATATATATATATATATATATATATATATATATATATATATATATATATCTCCTCCGAAAGATAACTAGGTAGTGCCCCAATCTCGTGCAATTGTCACCACATGCTTATAGGAAAGCTTTTGACTGTAGCCCCTCCATACGGCGTCCGCGACCGGTCGATAAACTTGTTTTTAAATGTGCTTCTGGGAGGGGGAGTGATCTTACGGAATAGGCTCTTCATACAATTACGATAGAACTTCAATTAGGTAAGATGGTTTAATCGTTAAATTATATTTCGCGCCTCTTCCTCAGATCACTAGGTAGATATTTATAACATATTCGGCAGAGTTCTCTAATGATTCTACGGCGGTTTAGAAAATTTATCTCCAGGATTATGAAAAGAGGACAAAGAACGCATGAACTAGTTAAACTAGTTGAGATTTTTTCTTCATAACATTTTCAATTATATCATTTATACCTGGTATTATAGTCTCTTCGCCAATAGTATACCGTTTGCTTTTCTTTGCTATATTAAGAGACGTGCTATAGGATGTCTTCAGTCCTCCTTTTCTTTCAATACTAGCAAGTGACTTAAAATATGTATGCAAATTTTGACGAACTTTTTTCCTTCATAATCGTATTTCATTTTCGCCGGATTCATAGCACCATCGATGAAAGTTTTTTCACATAAAAGGAACATAGGAATAGTTTTATTAGTAACGATGGCACAGAACCATATTTCAAATACTCCTGTGAATACTGTCTGCATTTCTTCTAAGCATTTGTAGCCGCCATGGTGGGTATTAAGATCAGATTTTTAATATGAAAAACAATAAGTTTGCAGCACAACAAAAAAGCAGCAGTAATAGAATCAACTTATTCCCGCAACAGTTGTAACCCGCAATATAACCCGCATAATAAATGCCTGTTTTTAGGGTTCCGTACCGAAAACGGAACCCTTATAGGATCACTTTGTTGTCCGTCTGTCTGTCTGTCTGTCTGTCTGTCTGTCCGTCTGTCTGTCTGTCAAGACCTTTTTCTCAGGAACGCATAGAGGTAACATGTTGAAATTTGTATCAAATACTCGAGTCTGCGGTCTCTTTCAGCTGTCAAAAAATCAAACTTGCAAGTCAACGCGATCAAAAGATATGACCGTTTATGTCGCATATTTTGCGATTTCACGAGGGAATCAAAACCTATAGGGTACTTCCCGTTGACCTAGAATCATGAAATTTGGCAAGAAGCGGTGTCTTACAGCACATGTCAAGGGAAAAATCTGAAAACCGTAAATATGTAGTTTAATTACAAGAAAAAAGCGAATTTACTATTTGAAACTTATGAAAATTCACTAATGTTGTCGTAGTGGTATTGTCAGGCTCCAGAAGCGTATGGGTTGCATACAGTAAGGTCCTATTCTAGGTTTATTCTGAATTTTCTTTGTTTATATTCGTTATGCATTTCATCACGTACGCTTTATATACATAATATATACAGGGTATAAATTATGTCTAAATTTTGCTTTTTTATAACCGACATGCGACATACTCAAGTCCCGTAACATCCTGTATATATTATATTTCGTCTAATTTTTCTTTATAATCTACATAATATGTTAATAATCTACATAATAATACTATACTATACAAGTTTGTACGGAACCCTCGGTGCGCGAGTCACAACTCGCACTTGGCCGGTTTTTTTCTCTAACAATAGATATTTAGAATTGGAAGAAGTTATAATTATATCGAAATTTTATCTATTCAGTACCTTTATATAGGAAAAAGATTATCAAAAATTATCTAAATTTAATGGTCTTCAACATATTACGTTATTTTCACTGTAAAGGAAAAAATATCTACATTTAGATATAAAATACTTAGAGTGCCAACTCTACTCAAGTAATAACTAGGGTAGTCACTAGTTGATTATATTCGTATTTCGAATTTTTATTGTAATATTATTATTTTTATTGGAATATTTTTTACTGGACAGTTGAATTGATCCCCTTTTGGTATTAATCGACACCCTTTCGACCCCGTGTATTAATCGACCCCCTTCCGACCCTCGTGTATTAATCGACCCCTAGAGAACTCTTATCAACATCCTGGGGTCGGTATCGACTACTTTGGTGACCACTGATCTAAACTAAAGTTTTCAAAATTTAGTCTGATTGTATTTACTTATCCTCCAAACTGAGTGCGTAGTCTATACTTGAGAGAAGGTAAGTAGAATATCTACCGATGATGCCCCAGTTATTAGTAGAATCAAATTGAAACTATGTAGTAAGAATATAGATACTGATACATACCATTGTGTTCTACCCCAGTAAAATTTGTGTACAAAATCAATCAAAGTTACGCATGTTATGAACACAATAGTTTCTTGTATACATTTCATTAAGTCTGGAGCACTAAATCACAGTCAATTCGAAGAATTTTTAGGAGGATGTTCAGTGTTTTATGAAGACCTTAAATTATATGGTGAAGTGCGTTGGATAAGCAAAGAGAAGTTACTAACACGAAAGGCTTGTTGATTTGTACAAATCATCTTCATAAGAAGAGTTTCTTAGGAATGTGGATCCCTCACTATGTGACGAGTTAAAACAATGTGAGAAGCATCTGTTCTATTTGGCAGACCTTTATTAGAAATTCAATATAGTACAGAAGCGTTTGCAAGTTTTAAAACGTTACAATTGTTCAAGCTCGAACGGTCATAATGGCCTTTCAAGTAAAAATGGAGCTATTTAAATTTTCTCTGGCACAATACGATTTTAAATATTTTTCAAACTTGCAAGTACTAAACGAAAATAAAAAGATTTCCGATCGTGATTTGGAGATTATGCATGTTCTCGAATGGTTTGGTACTGCATATGATGCAAAAATTGATAATGAAGCTAGTGAACCTGGCTTCTAAGATGAACTAATTAAACTATGTGTAGATCTCGACGCTAAAGCGTTGTTTAAAAATATAAACCTCAGTGAATTTTGGAGCAATAACAATATTGCCACCAAATATCCGAAGCTCAGAATAGTAGCCGAACCTTTCTTACTTGCATTGCCAACTTCATATATAGGTAGTTGAAACTGGTTTTAGTTTCATATTTTACGCGAACGCAAATTTTTCCAAAACAGAGGAACAGATTGAACTTGGAAAACCGTGGGGGAATAGAGATTAAAACTTATGAATTTTCAACCAAATATCAATAATCTTGCTGCTTCTTTTCAGACACATCCATCCCTCTAATATCAACTATTTTAATAAAATGGTAGTCGACATATTTTTAAGTAGTCGCAAAAGGACAGTAATGCCAAAAATGAGTTAATCTTTTCCTTAAATACTTAATCTGGGGGTCGATATGAAGGCAAATATTTTATGAAGAGGTCGACGGGATAAAAATGTTTAGGAGTCCCTAGTGTAGATGAAACCTTGAGGACGAAGTCTAGTCCAGCATTTCTTTAACTATGGGTCGCGCCTCAAAATTGGATTGCCTTTAATTTATTTCGTGTAAGTGAAACCTTGAAGATCGAGTATAGTCTACACACTCAGCCTATTTCAGGGGTTGGCGGACTGTAGCCTGTTGTATAGGCTTTTGCGGTCCTTCAAACACGAAGCACTCCGTCGCCCTTCGTTAAAGTGAAGTAATATAAAAAAGTAAAGCTTGTTTTTTCTTGAAATTTTCAGATTTTGATTAAACTAACTAATTGAGGTAGAATGTGAGATACAATCTGAGATACAATGATAGGAACTAACGGAGATACAAGGATAGGAACTAACTGAGATACAAAGATATGAACTAACTCGTGTATAAGGATAAGAACTAATTTAGATACAATATAGGAATTAACTGATACACAAGGACTAAAACTAAGGGAATTTTGTAATGAGAAGGTATTCAAAAATTAGATTAAATTTGCTTTAAAAGATATATAATAAGTCCATGTAGTATGAATATGAATACTTCGCTTACTACTTATCAAGGTCGCTTGAAAACTGACTATGATTGCGTTTGAATTAATAGAGATACAAGTTAAACAAAATTATTTTTTTAGAAGTCTTACAAAAATGAAGATATTTTCAAAAATATTGGCAAAAATATTTAGAAGTCTAATTTAGATGAAACCTTAAAGATCAAGTCTAGTCCATACACTTAAGCTAGATTAAAAGTTAGTCTAGATTAAACCTTGAGGACTAAGTCTAGTCTTTACAATCATATTAGATTATTATAATCTAGTCTAGGCTAGATGAAACCTTGAAGAACAAGTCGAATCTACACACTAAGATTTCTTAATTCAAAGTCTAGATGTCACTTTGTTGACTATGTCTTGTCTACATATTAGGAATAGATTATCAAAAGTCTAATCTAGATGAAACCTGCAAATTAGATATTGGATTAAAAATATTCCTATTATATACTTTTTTATGATGTAAAATTTAAAAATTTAAAAGTTGTTGCCGGATAAAATCCAGTTGAGGGTCGAATCCAGCCCTGGAAATGTATAATTTGGACTGAATTACTAGATTTTAATGTGTTTGAAACATATGTGTGGTTGAAATTATTATGCATCACAATTAACATTATTGTTACTTTAACTATTAAAATATTTGGGACAAACATTTATAATGTCTGGTTGGATACAAAGAGATACCTAATTTTCTGAAGAAGACCAGGAATTTAAAGTTTCTACTCCTTTGTAAGTTTCTCTGTAAATATAGAGTTACTGCCACGACTATTGGGAACTACGTTAACGGCGAGGCGTCTCTGCGACGCCAAAACGATATCGTTAGCAAATGATTCATAAGGAACTCTTTTTATTTGAATCGGATAACAAATAGATCTTATTAACATTACATATTTATTTTATAAAGAATATATGAAAATATGGAATAATGAAAAAAAATTAATATTTTCTATCATCTTTCTCGTTGTTTTGATCAAACATGTTTTTTTCCATAAAATAAACCGATATTGAAATTATTAACTTTTAAAACTAATTCTTAACTTTTAAACAATTTTTGCAAATTTGCGTCTGATTTTGAGATCAGAATGTATTGCTATTTACTATTTAACGTTTTAAAATTAAATACTGTTCCATTTTTTATCGCATCATAGGGAACAATTAGGTAGGTGTGTAGGCGGGAAATATCTTTAATGTAAGTATGAAGTAATGAAGTAATGGCTGAAACACTCTAGTCGAGTTACTAATTCATACGTAATATTTCTATAATAAATATTTTAATGATTTCCTCCAGAAATATAATGTATATTTTCAAATCCAAAATCAATAATCCATGTAATAAATTATTACAAATACCCATCACTTGAATACATATTCTAGTAGATTTAACGAAAATAAAATCAATATAAAAAATTCAGTAAATTAGTAAATCGTAAGAATAAATCTGTTGACTAATCCAAGGGGATTATATATTCCAAGATTTTATTATTCCAAGTTGAATTTCTGTTACAAAATTTAATAATATGTTATATAATAACAACCTTATATATCTGATCATATTATTGGAATTACTACAGATATTGATTTCCACCATAACACGCTTATATAAATCACAAACCCATTTTCCTGCACTGTTCATCATTTCTGTCAGTACATTGCGTGTTCTATCGAAATCCGTTTTCATTACGCGAATGCAATAACACGAATTATAGTCATTTTTCAGAGGAAAGAGTCTGGTCCTTGAAGGCAGTTCCGTAGAAATTTATTGTACATTTTCCGTTCCGCAGAAAAGTTAATTACAGAGAGTTAATTTATAAAATAAATACTTTTTGCTCGAAATGGCATAAATGAAATGTTTGTGTTAAAGGAGAAAAAAGTTCATAGAGTGAAATAAAATCGTTTGATGACTTGACATGAAACTCATCATGTTCCGTGAATCTATTATAAGACTACAAAGTTTTAGGTACTTATTGTTAGTTAACGACGTTCTGAATCTTCAATTAGCAAGTATAAACAAATGTATGTTTGTTTAACAGGATTTTTTAGGATTATCAAACCAAACTGAACATACAGATTAAGACTGAATGGGAACACATGACTAGGCGTATTAGATTAGACGACGACCTAAAATTAATAGGATAAACAATTAGTAGTTTGGCTAGTACGAGTTTTGCCTAATAATATGAATAGATATATTATGTTCATGTTCTTCATAAACAAGGCAGTAATAGGAAATCCCATACGTGACTAGACAAAACAAGTCTAGACTAAATAGACAAGACTAGATGAGTAACAGAAATAAGTGTTTCGAAAAAAGGAAATTAATGTTTTGCTTAATGCAGTGAACGATGTTATAATAGCCGAAGGAGAGTGTATAAACAGAACTGTTTAATTAAAAGCTGAGGAACTCGTGCATTAATTCTTATTCCGGTAAATTCGTTGTAATCAAGTTGAAGAAGTTACCGCGATTCTCATTTTTCATTCATCCTTAGTCCTCTTGACATCATTTATTTTTTATGTCGGTCTCTCCAGTGCGAGAATAATGCATTCTTGATGCTCTTATAAACTGAATATCCAGCACTGAATACTCGCTGAATAATGGAAACTGTTTTTTAATTGGGATTTTAAGCCATAGCATTTTGTAGAAATAGCATAACATGTTTCAAGTGGATTCAATTTCGTTGAATTCATGCCTTTCTATGTAAAATATATATTTTTTTAAAGGAATTCAAATGAACGTATTAAAAGAATATATGTCAAACAACAGATCAGAAATAATAACAGCTCTTAAAGATCCTTTGCATCTAAAATATCGATGTTGCCCAATAATAAGAAAAACACTTGCTAAATTGTCACTCTCGCGAGAGCGAGAACGTGTGTGGTCTCGCTCTCGCGAGACACGAGAGTCTCGTTTCTGATCTTCGTCATGCTTCTTCTTCAATCTTTGCCTTTAAGGCCGAGGCCGCACTACTTTTTTTTCCCCGCGAGCGTTAACCGCTGTAACCGCGAAACCGGTCGAGAGGCACACAATACGCTATTAAAATCAGTCGCGGAAAAAAAAACCACTATTGAGGCCACTTGTATTAACTTACTTGGCTCAAGAAAATCACGCGATTAGAAATAGCGGCGGTTTAGCCGTAGTGCGGCCTAGGCCTAATACGGGCAGCCGTGATATTTTCTTGAATAAATTTGAACTACTGGCTCGGGCATGTTACATTTCATACACAATTAAAAGAGTGGATTTCGTAATATGAAATAGATGTCGTAGACAATTTCAAATTATGTTCGTTTTTATTATGAATTTTAAATAGTCAACACAATAGAAGGTATATATAAACAGACATTTATGGTTTGTTATTACACATTTTCATGTGGATGGAACAAGACGAATTTCAAATAGAGTATACAAATAGAAATTGTATGTAAACAGACATTTTACACATTTCTACATTCATACATTTTTATATTGTGACACAGACATTTAATGTTTCTTGTTCTTCTTCTTCTTTCGAATAGGTCTACTTTGGACCACGCTTGTTCAACTGTTGGGCTTTGACCTTTGCCCAGTATTGTCGCATCTTCTGCCGGTGTAACTCCTTTCTCTCTTCTGTCCAAGGGGTACCTTTGCTTCGCGGTTTTTCCTGCAATCCACGGACTTTCTTTAGGGTGCGTCTCACACACCGTCTGTTTTTGAGATCTGTTATTTCCAGCTCTTTAATATCCTTCTCGGTCTCTGTCAAACAAGTGGTACGAAGCTTCTTGTTTTGCCAGAAGGTGAACAGACGGTTGGTTAGTCGGTTTGGAGACAATCTTGCAACGTGAGCATAGAAAGCTACCCTTCTTTTCCTTGCACAGTCAGAGAGCATCTCAATATGTTCGTAGAGCTCAGATTTATGCAGCCTTCGGAATTCCCCATCTTCCCTTACCGAGCCTAGGATCTTCCTGAGGATTCTCCTCTCTCTGATTTCCAATTTCTCCATTAGACCCCTTCGGTTCAAGGAAAGACACTCCATGGCATACAGGGCTTCTGATCGTAAGACTGATGTGTAGTGCTTAAGTTTCAGGTTACGTGACAGGCATTTCTTATTGTAAGTGTTCTTAGTCAGTCGATAGGCTAGTTCTAACTTGCGGGCTCTCTTGGATAATTCTGATAAGGTGGGTTCAATCCATTCGCCGAGATACTTAAATTTCTCAGTCCTCTTAATGTTTCCCTGTTCTAGTAACATCTCTCTGTTTGCTTCTCGAATGTTGGTGAAGAATTCTATTTTCTCCAGCGAAATTGAAAACCCACTATGGTAGCCTGTTTTCTGAGGCAGTTTACCTGCATTGTTGCCATCTCAAGAGAATCAGCAAACAGTGCCATGACATCTGCAAAAGCCAGGCAATCTACAACCAGTCCATCGTTCTTACGTCCCAGGTAGATACCACTCTGAGCACCCTCATTGTTCAGTTCCTTGCGCTATTCTCTCATAACCTTTTCAAGGACACAGTTGAAGAGAAGTGGGGAAAGTTCATCTCCTTGTCTCACTGCAGTTTTTATTTCGAAGCTTTCTGTTTCTCCCGCCTCTAAATTTAACCTTGGAATGGGTGTTTTTAGGGTGAGTCTGCGTGTTTTGTTGTCTAGTGCTAGTTCCTGGAATACTTTGTTAAGCGTTTCTTTATCAATGGAATCGTAGGCCTTCCTAAAATCAACAAAGGTGACGACCACCTTGCGGTTTCTCATCTTGGAGTATGCAGCTACAGTTTTAAGATTGAAGATCTGTTCAACATAGGATCGGGTCTTCCTGAAGCCCCCCTGGTATTCTCCCAGTTGACTATCCAACTGATTTTCTGCCCTTGTTTGTAACGCCTTCGAGAGAATCTTGTATGTTACCGGGAAGAGAGAAATTCCACGGTAGTTGTTCAGATAAGTAAAATCTCCCTTTTTGTAAAGCGGATGGATCAGAGCAGATTTCCAATCGGGTGGTAATTTCTCTGTTTCTCAGATGTCCTGGATGATCTCGGTTAGCTTGCGCACGGCATTGTTTCCAGCAGCTTTCCACAGTTCAGCAACGATAGAGTCCTTTGCAGCTGCCTTATTATTCTTAGGAAGTTGAATGATCAGGCCAACTTCTTCCAATGAAGGGGGAAGTGTGTCCGGGTTTGGTGTGGTTTGTTTATAGTCGAAGTCTTCGCTGGATGGGTGACAGTTGAGTAGATTTTTAAAGTACTGAGCCAAAAGGTGGCAGTTGTCCTTGTCGTTATAAACCAGTTTGCCTTGTGAGTCTCTGAACTGGAGGCTTGGCGGAGCGTATTTTCTGAGTGACTGCTTAAGGGTTCCAAAGAAATCTCTGGAATTATTCTTAGCAAAGCTCTCTTCGATTTGGGTTAGTTGGTGATGTGTGAAGGTTCGTTTGGTTCCTCGAATTATCTTGGCTGTAACCTTTCTTTGTTCCGAAAATTTATGCCAATTTTCCTTGGTCTTTTTAGAATTCCACTTCACCCAGGCTATCTGTCTTTGAGCTATTGCATTGTTACAGTCTTCAGTCCACCACGGATGCTTCCTTCTTCTAGCGAGACGGAAGAGTTCATTGGCCGCCTTGACAAGAGTCTCCTTCAGTTGGTCCCAGTTGTTTAGGTCTGTGTTGTTCAGTGTCTGACTTAGTTCTTGACTGTTCTTGAGTCGCTCGACGTCAAATCTTACCATGTTGGAGGTTCTGTATAATCTAGTGTTTCTAGGCTGGAGTCTCATTTTGATTTCTGAGAGGTAGTGGTCTGAGTCCAGATTGACGCTTCTTAGTACCTTCACGTTTTGTATTTCCATTTGAGATTTTCGTGAAATGGCCACATGATCTATCTGGAATTCACCCAGGTGGGTATTAGGTGAAATCCAAGTTTTCTGCGCCAATTCTGTCTTATGAAGATATTTTTGATATTTTAAATGTCGTTGAGTGGAGGTGCTGGTAGTGAAAACCCCGATAAAATGTCAAGATGAGATGATAGGCTGACGTACTAAGTTAAATTGAACCAGTTAATCAACAGTGTTTAATAAAAAATACATCAGTGACATATTTTTTTTTTAATTTGAAATAATTAACGATGAGAAAAAGAGCAACAATAAGTTTAGTATGTGAAAAAACTAGAATAAGAAAAATAATTAGAATAAAAAACAATTATACGACAGGCATGAAAAGACATTTATTAACTGCTCATCCGAAGGCCTACGAAGAAGTTTATGGCACATCTACATCGATTCAAAAATCAGTGTCATCAGCTCAGAAAAAGTTGATCAGCTCAGAAAAGCGTGATAATTTTCTGAACAGGTAATTTAAGATAATTTTGATATAACCATTGTCATTAATAAAGCTACAACTCACTAGATATAAACCCTATAAAATTTCAAGTCAATCAATATATCATAAATCTGGAATATTTCGTAAGACCGTTTTGGTTTTAATTGAAATTATGTTGTGATTAATTTCATAAGGTTAAAAGGGATGTTTCTTATCAGTTTCAAATGTTGATGACTGTTCGCTATGTCTCGTGGCAAAAATATCGTAAGTCTACGATTGATTTTGAATAGATATTCTAAAACGACTAAATTAATATTTTTTTGTAATGCGAATTACTTCAACGTTAGAAGTAGAAATATTCTACAGTAATATTTGGTACATATAAAAATTATAGTACATACAAAATCAAATGTGTGTTAAATTTGTAACAGGTTTTTTTGTATATCCTGTAAAGTTTGACTTTTCGGACTAGGTTATCTAGATTTATAAGCGATATTTTTCACCGAAATGTTACGAAAAATTAAAAAAAAATTTCATTATGTATTAGAGAAAGTTATCAACAAAGGATTTAGATGCTTTGATAGTTGAGTGGATGGCTAAAAAAAATTACCATTGATTTTTTTTAATATATATGTCGTAGTCACATAGTGAAATGCGTCAGATTGTGTAAAACAGAGTCATTTCATGATCTGACGGCAGATCGTGTAGTTTTGTAGTTTATGAAACCACCGATTTTAGGCGGCATTATATTTAGCAACAATTAAACAATCTGAATTACTTACCGTTTTGACGTTTCACGAAATGACTAAGTGCAATCAATTGATAGTATAAAACTACTTTCCCTAATTATCAAAACTAATTAAAAAGAGATAAATAAACAAATATATGTGGCAGTTTCATGAACTGCCTAGTACTATCGTGTAATACATGAACTGCCGTCACATCATGAAATGACTCTGTTTTACACAATCTGACGGATTACATCATATGACTACGACATATACATATTTTGAAAATGAGTGATGATGAATGATATGAATAAATTTTTTTCTAAAATAGTATCAGACAACATATGTGGCGAAAAATGCATAACATTACCATTAGTACTTGTAGCCATTAATTTACTTATATCAGAAATTGAATTGAATCAACAGTTTCTGAATTAGATAATATGCCAAACCGTAATGTCGTGGATGAAACTCTCTTGATTGCTTTTCAAGCATCAAGAGATAAAATGTTAAAACATTATAGAAAAATAAATTGGGTTTATGATTTATGTTTAATTCTAAACCTTCGACATAAAATCGAAACATTTGATGCTCCAATGTTTTGATAAAGTTTATAAAGAGTATGGAAAGAATACCAATTTTGAGAGGGAATCCGAAAAATTAGTTGTTCGTACGGAATTGATTATTCAAAAAAATGTGTTGATAGCACAATAATTCAGTAAAAATTTCAAAACATTGGAAAGCTGAATTTGGTAAGTATTTACTAAAGAGCAGATAGAAATTAAAATATTTTAGAGTCGTGGAAGTCTTATGAAACGATTTTCCCCACTCTTTCCAAGGTGGTTAAGGTTTTATTACCTACACCTGTTGAAAGATTATTCTCTACAGCAGCTGCTATAATGATCAAAACGTGCACATCATTAAAAGATGACGAGATGCAAGCATTATTATGTTTGAATTCTTGGTCATCTTGTGACTTAAATTGTAAAATTTCAGATAATTAAATATTGTAACCTGTATGAATGAATAAAGTATTGTAAAATTGTATTTTATTATATAACAATTCTCTATATAACAATTAATCACGCATTTATTAATTACAATAAAATTAATGATTACCTGGTTTTGGACAATAAGTTCTAGCGAAAACGATATTTGACGAGAGGAGACGAGGCGAGACAAACGGTTTCGAGAGCGAGACGAGACAAACGGTTCCTAGAGCGAGAGCGAGACTGAGACGAGAGTAACTTTATTTAAACTAACGAGAGCGAGACGAGCATTTTAAACTTTCGCTCTATCTCATCTCGTGTGAAGCCCTAGTGTACTATATCCGTCTTTCCACTGCGAGGACAATACTTTTTTGATGCTCTTAGAAATTGAATACCGAGCACTGATTGATGTTATCTGATTTTTAATTGGGATTTGAAGCCATAGCATATTGTAGAAATGCCACAAAATAGCCATAAAATATCGATCTTGCGCAATAATAATGGGAACACTCGCTAAATTGTCACATCTTTTGTATCTATCGAGAGTAGGGTTTTTGAATATCCGGACTTTTTCAAAACCGCGGTTTTTGGTTTTTGAAAATTAAAAACCGCGTTTTCGGTTTCGGGTTCGGTTTTTAAGATCTTTTATTAGTAGTGTCTGATATTCGAAGAGTGATGGAACTAGATATTTTAAATATATATCTGGGCCGATTTTTCAATCCGCAGTTAAGTCGTCGAATAACTATCTGGAGTGTAATATTATCTGTCTGTTTATCAGACGAATAACTATTTTCAATTTTTCAATCGTAAACTATCTAGCGAATAGCTATCAGTGGTATATACTAACCAACTTCACACTATATCATGAGCAAGGGAGATGTACAGATACAGTATTCAATATGTTAGACAAGAATAGCAACAAAACGTCTATTTACCATAGTTTTAACCGCCAGATTGGTGTCAACAAATAATTATTCAAAAAGTATCCGCTATCACCAAGTTCAATCCCATTACCAAAAGCACCATAATCATACTGATATTTGGCGGCTGAATTTGAAAATATTAGACTGTCGTGAGTTGAATCTGGCCATCGTGTAACAATGACGACAATTTGTTAATCTGCATTGAACATTAGCTTGAACACATAGCTTGAACATTTATAGAGAAGTATGCTTTGCCGTTCCTGCAATTGGGCTCCAAAATTCATTATTGTTTCATGTGCTAAAATTATCAGGTGTTTTTTATATTTTAATTATCTCTCTTGTAAAATTCGTTTTTTTTCTCTCGAGTGGGTGAAAATAATTAAGGATTTCACGATCTTCCTCGATTGCTAAGTCGTCATTTATTTCAAAGGAGAGATAAAACCCTAACTGCCGCTTGAAGTAGCTGGTAACTTTATTCCTCTGTTTATTACAGTAAAGCTTATCTGGTTATTTATGTAAGGATTGAAATCGGTCCTTCATCGGCCATTCATCCGAAGAACCACGAATGCTTTTACTTGTGGTTGTTGCTGGATGTTCGTGGGCCAATATCCTTTGAATCACTTCGAACTGTCAATGGTGCTGTGTACCCAACGTTTCGTGCTGCATGTCAACAGCTCGGGTTAGGTAAAGAATACGGCATTGTTTTGAAACTTTGTGTTGCGGACTTTTTACCTGGTGTAACTGTTGTTAATCGTCTTTGGCACTCTTTTACTAAGATCCAAAAACAAAAATTAAGCTTCTACGTTGTCTACGTTGGTTCAATAAATATTCGTGTTTTTGTTGAAAATGATTGTTGACATTTTCAAGATGACAGATAGTGGATGCGAACGCAACTAACTCGACGTTGCCACGTTTATTTTTGTTTATATGTCCATTTATACGAAAAACTAAAAAAAATCATTTTGGCAACATATATACAATATTAAGCGTCGTATTGAAGTTGCATTCATATTGCAACGAACAGCCACGCCACAAACAGCTACAATGTCCCGAGTTAATTATTTAATGGTTGTGTCCTGGATATCCACCAGATTCTTGTTTTATTTTTTACTTTTTGTAATAAAACAATTTGTATTTTCAACCAAATAACTGACGTGCATGACTGGCCACATAACTGCGAATGTAGACACAATTGGGTCAGCGTTGCCAAAATTAATTTTGACAACATATAAATTATTTAAATTTTTCTGCATCACATGTTTGTGTAAAGTATATACAAAATCGGCTTCCAGAAATTATTTGTTTATTATGAATATTAAAAATATTTTAAGAGATACCACCTTAACAATTCAAAAAATACTTGAATGTAAATTGATACCAACAACTCGGTTGATTAAACCAATGGTCTTTGCTAGATTGCCCTGTATTAGATCGTGAGTTCGTGCTACCGCGTGTATGTCGTCTTGATTTACCTAATTTACCGTGATTAAACCAACGGTCTTTGCCACATTGTCCTATATACACTACCGCGCGAACTCTCGATCCAATATAGGACAATGTAGCAAGTAAACTAACAAGTTTACTAGCATGTTTACTAACAAGTTAGTTTACAACAATGTAAACTAACGGTTAGTTTAACTCCGGTTATATTAGGTTGCCCGCCGCGAAGCGGGCAGATAAATCAAGGCAACATACGCACGGCAGCGCGAACTCTCCATGCAATATTGGACAATATGGCAAGGACCTTAGGTTTAACCCCGGTTAGGTTAGGTTGCCCGCCGCGAAGCGGGCAGATAAATCGAGACAATATAGGACAATGTAGCAAGCACCGTTGAATCAATCAAAAACAATAAGCGTGGCAACGTCGAGACAGTTGCGTTCGCATCTACTATCTGTCATCTTGAAAATATCAACAATTATTTTCAACAAATACACGAATATTTATTGAACCAACATAAACAACGTAGAAGCTTAATTTTTGCTTTCGGATCTTAGTTAAAGAGTGCCAAGTTTCAAGAACAATTGCATGGTAAAGAATACGGAATTCTTTACCATGCCCCAACAGCTCAATTAGCTGAATCAGTTGTTTCTGCGTTTGCAATTTAGATACGCACATTATTTGCTATCATTATTTCGACATATTTCCCATCGAATCCAATTGAACTCTGGAACAAGTACAAGGATGACATATCAGAAGACATTTTACATCAAAGTCATTTCACTTCAGGGAGTCCCGATCTCGAGGTGAATGAGGAAATACATAACCAGGCTTTGCTTTTAATAGAAGACATGTGTTAGCACATTGGCGGCAGTTGGTTAGTAAAGTTAGGAATGGCAACGCCAAATCGTGGCGAACAATGGCGCACAAACGTTCATTGGAAGCACTAAATCAAATTATGAAAGATATGCGCGATGACTCAAGATGTTTTGGAGGCGCAATGATTATGTCGATTACTAGCGATTTCCGGCTAAAACTACCAGTAATTCCAAGATCCACCGCTGCTGATGAAATAAACGCTTGCCTTAAATCATCTACTCTGTGGCGCTATATTAAGAAACTTTAGCTGACGACAAACATGCGAGTTGTATTGCTAAACGATCCATCTGCAGAAGATTTCTGCAAGCAATTGTTGTCAATCGGTAATGGGCGTCTTCCCATCGAAGAATAGAGCAGATTGATTTCATTTCCGCATAATTTTTGCAATTTCGTCTCAACTAAGGACGAGCTCATAGACAAAGCGTTCACGAATATCATTGATAATCACAAAAATTACAATTGGTTGAGTGAATGAGCAATTCTAGCGGCAAAGAACAATCACTTAAACATCATAATTCAGAATAAAATCGTTGGTCCACTGCATTCTTTAAACTATATCGACAGTGTTACAAATGAATATCTGCCTGGCGTGCCACCGCAAAATTTACAACTTAAGTTTGGCTCGGTAGTCACCATGCTTCGAAGTCTGAACCAACCAAAGCTATGTAACAGAACGCGTTTGGTGATGACAAAACTCATGAACAATGTGATTCACCCGACGATAATTAAAGAAAAATTCAAAGGTGAGGAAGTTCTCATTCCGAGAATTTCATGATCCCAAATGATGCCATTTGAAATTAAACGAATTCAATTTCCAATTCGTCTTACATTTGCCATGACGATCAACAAATCACAAGGTCAATCCTTGAGTGTTTGTGGCTTGAATCTCAAGAATCAATGTTTCTCTCACGGTCAATTGTACGTAGCATGTTCATGTGTCGGCAAACAATCCGTTTTGTTCATTCTCGAGCCAAACAACAAAACGAAAAAGTCGTGTATCACAAGGTGCTTCAATGAAGGTTATCTCCTCGATTTTGGGCATTTTGATATTTAGATTTTGAACTTTTGGATTTTGTACTTTCATATTTTGAAATAATTAATCAGAGGCATTTGTACTTTTGGATTTTGGGTTTTTGAATTTTGGGCTTTTGAATTTTGGGCTTTTGAATTTTGGGCTTAAGGATTTTGATATTTTCCACTTTTGAATTTTGGCCTTTTTGACATTTGGATTTTGGGCGTTTGGATTTTCGACTTTAGGATTTTGTGCTTTTATATTTTGAACTTTCGTTTTTGGGTTATTGAAATTTTGGATTTTGGACTTTTGTATTTCGGGCTTTTGGACCTTTGGATTTTGCTTCTTTTTATACGGCGTACCGCATGCGAGGGGGAGGACAGACACGATTATATTCCCATCTGTTAATATGATCGTGTGAGATTATATTGCCGATATCGCTACGCAAAACATTAAACTGACTTTAATTCAGCTATATAAGTTATTTTTTATTGATTATAGATTCTGAGGCGATACGAAGTTTGCCGGGTCAGCTAGTTGGAACAGTTGAATATAATTGGAACAGTTTATTTTCAATTTCAAAATTTCTAAACATTTATTTACTTACTATATAAAAATTCTATTCTAGTTTCTTGGCTATGAATCTATTATCGAACGCTTTAAATGTAATTCAAGTTTGTAACTAATATGGTAAATAATGAAAAATATAGAATACATATTGAATAATAATATAATGAATATTAATAATAATATTTAAAAACACTAAGCTATTTAAATGTTTGTCGTTTAAACGAGATCTTAGTTTTGTACAAAAGTTGGTGCTTAGGGAAAATCTTTCGGCGTATATGGATGTAGATTTAATTGTTCTTTTTTATTTAGCAAACTGATATTTCATAGAATTAGGAGAGGGACTTTTTTGCATATAAGTATTTTTGTTTAATACTTTTGTTTAATACTTGAATAGCTTTTTGATCTTCGTCTTGCCAAGTATAGTTTGCAAAGTATTGGTCACATCTTCGAATTCTTCTGATTTTGCCGTACATTCACCTTCAACCTTATTGCTGTCTGGATAAAATCAATCAAAAAGATTTTCGGTCAATATCAAAACAGATTTTGTTGGAACTTTCGAAGAATTTCATAAGCATCAAGCCAATTCTGACAATTACAGATTTTCACAGGTCTTCAACGTTCCATGATATTTCATTTCAATCATTCACGCTTTGCTTATATCAGAACCAATTAATTTCTTTTCCAAGAACCCTATTACACCTTGTGCCGTAAATATGTTAGTATCATCGCGGCTTAATGTTGTTACTGCTACGCTTACTGAAGTTTCTTTTAAATTAAATACCAATTGAAAATAAACATTTTAAATTAAATGCACTGAACTTAGTTTTGTTATAGACTCTGTAATATTGGGACTTTTTGAAGAATAAATTTTGATTAAACCAATTAAACATTACTTCAATAGAAGACCACCTTGTCTTGATATCCATTGCTAATTCAATTTCTTTTTCAAAAAGAAACAAGTTCCGCCAATTCGCAACAAGCCTAAATTAACAACAATAAATTGTCATAAAAGTATCTATACCGCAACGTGAGCAAATGTATAAAACCAAACTTAGCGAATACATATGTTTAGACTTTTAGAGTTTGTAAACATTGTAGTTCGAAAGAGCACTAATTCAATGTATTTTATTTTTAGATATTTTTAGACAAACCCGAAAACCGCGTTCTTTATGACGGTTGAGGGGTTTCGGGTTTTACACAGAAAACCTCGGTTTTTCGGTTCGGATATATTCGGATATTTTCTGGTCCGAACCAGAAACCCTAATCGAGAGCAATTTTATCTATCGAGAGCCTTAGATTGAGAGCCATTCTAAGGAATTTATTCTGAAAGGTTACTCCACATAATAGAAGCATGTAAAATAGGTCCTGAAACCATTTTATTAAATATCAACCCACAGATTATATTATATTATTCAGCCCACAGATTTCGACTAATGCTGAAAATAAATTTCGATTTGCTGCATATACTTTACATATAGTTATTTTAAAATCTCGTGTACGTCGTTTTTGTGTTGAACGTCATATATTATTTAACTTAAATTAATATTTTGAATGGATATGGTTTGCCATAAAATTTCTAGTAAATTTCTTCTTCTAGTAAATTCTAGTATTAATTTTCTATATAAGTTATAGGCCTAATAAATTTTAAGTGTATCCAGATTTTGCCAACAAATATATAGCACCAAAACTATAACTTTAAATTACGGTACTGACAGCAGTGGCGTTTCCGTTTGTGGTATCGTAGGTAGGGTTTTTTGGGTCCGAGTACCCGGACTCGGACTCGACGAGTCCAAGGGTAATTACCCGGTACACGATACCCGATCTAAGACTCGACATGTCTCGGGTCTTGAATGTTTGGCATTGTCTAATAAGCCGCGTCGTAAAGAAGATCGACGATTTAGTATTACACTTGATGAAAGGACGAGCATCAAAATTCTAAAATATCAATTTGCATGGAATTGACTCTGAAGTATATAATCTAGGTTTATAGAGAATTTTTAACTCATGTGCTGCTTTACAATTAGTTGAAAAAGTAGAACAACACTTAAACACATTTAATATAAAAAAAAAAAAAACATGTAGTTGGTTCAACCGGCGACAAGTTTAATGATGAAATTTGGACGAAAATCTTCTAGTCTTTGTGGGTGATAAGCGGTAGAATAAATATATCACTCACGGTTTGCAGAGGAATTCATTTACAATTATATAATATACAAATATACAAAAGATACAAACACTGTATTAAGTAAAGGGCGGAGCTTCACGGATTCGAAGAACTTGGATATAACTGGAACAATCTTAAACTATTCACTTGCGTGGAACTGATGTATCGGAGGCGTAGTTAAGGTACGAATATAGTCCGAGTATCTTCGTACCTTGACTGTTGTTTATTCGGGGGTCCCAGTATATATATTTCGTCTAGGTATCTGGTCCCTCCTGTAGGGGTTACTATTTTTCTTTCTTCAGGTAATTGTCTCTTTTGAGATTACCAATTCTCGGGAGAAAAATATCCTGTCGTAATCTTCCGAGGATTACACTATCGACCCTCTCAAAATATTTTCGGAAATTCGTCCGAAAGTATTTGGGTAATTATTGTAATGCCCTCGTAAAACTAAAATAGGTTTGAACGGCCCGTTGCCGCTACATCTTTATAATTTATGTTTGAATCACACTAAACACATCTGTTTGTGATGTATATGTTACAGTCAAAGCGGTAACTCAGTCGGTGTATACAGTCACTGGTAACAGCATACATTAACTGAATCGTTCAGACAAAGTATACATAAATTAATTTATAAATATTACATAGAGTTAAAAATCACCTATAACTATATTAACAGAAACGATTTCTACAATGAAGTAGTTGAATCTTATTTTAGATAGGTTAGTTAATTTATAATAACTAAAATTTAGTAATTATAATAACATAAGTGAATTAATCTAAAGGTATTAGTTTTTTTCCTTGTTAACATAATATGCATAATTTTTACATTTTAAGATAAGAAAATTGAAACCACATTCAAACTTTTACTAATGCTCCGCCGTGAAAGTATTCATTATCGCGGTGTTGTATACTTTAATTGGATATATTATGCATCTTTATTTTACAATTGGTACTTTGTCAAAAAATATAACATATATAAAAAGAAAAATATTACCGTCATGCAAGATGAAGATGACCATGGTCTAGATCAGGGGTCCTCACTAGGATTTTCAGAGAGCCTAATTGTTTTTGTCAGATTTTCCTGAGGGCCGCAAGTAAAAAATGTAATATATGTAACATATATGTAACAACATATATGTAGTACAAAAACCGGTTTTAGATATTACTATACATATGTAATAAAATGTCTTTTACTTAGCTCCAGGCATACTTGAATTCGTTAATTTTTTGAAGTTGATGCGCGAAATCTTTCACAGCTCATGATATATCATTGATAAAACTTTTATTGATAGAATTACCAAAATTAGCAGCATAAATAATTTTACAACGCTCCAGCTAATGGGGAACTCGCCTTTTGGGCTCGTTTCCCAAACGAGCTGTCGCGTTGTAAAATTAACTATTCCTCACTCTAATGTAAATAACTATTCGTTAAAAGTGTGTAACTTTTTAACAAATAAACTTATTTTTATGCGTTAAATGGCATTTTGTAATTTTTTTATGAATCATTCGGATTTACCCCAGAACACAGCAAGATAGTTTAGCTAGTCTTTTGCTGCGGGGCAAGTTCGCAGTGGCTACAGTTTGTTACAATATTCTGTGTAAATGAAAATTTGCAATGAAAATTGATGTTTTTTTTTAATACAAATAGAGTATTAACTTTACTTCGTGCTGACACCAATATATGTTAAATATTTAAAAAAGGACATAAAAATAAATGTGGTAAAAGTGGAACAAAAACCGGTCCGATCTTACCACACTTCACCTTAGGACTCCATGATGTGATTCATGAATCTGCGGATGAGTTTGTTGCAGTTTCTTCTTCTAACTGACTTAAACTATGACGAATAGTTGACAGAATAAATTAATTTTATAACCGCTCTTGACATTGAAATTTAAATTTCGTTTGCTACTTCGCTTACCGAGATTTTGTCATCTTCGATACATCTTATAGCATTTTAAAAAGAGCTGCTTGATTCTATACATACTCTAGAGTGTAGACAAATTTATTAAGATATTCTTCCATAAAACTTTCTATTTAAGGCATTAAAAGTGGAAAATAGTGTATTAAAGGATAACCAGCGTGTACCAAACACAGTATATTTACTATATCCAAGTTGGTGTGGCGTGTAAATAGCCATAACCATGTGTACTTGCGTACGATTATGGGAAAAAAATATTAGAAAATTCTATGTGGAAAATCAAACAAATGAAAACACCATTGTATAAAGGATCCACTCACCACTTCCAACAATCCGTATATCTGGACCTGCAGAGTTCGAAGGTTCCACCACGTGGTTGAGCCAGCTGGGTTTCCTTAAACAGGAGATGAATGTTGAATCCCGGGATTTCCCAGAAGACAATTCGTCCTTGGACACCGAGGTGTATGTCACTTAAATATTGTCCAGATTTCACAGATCTTTTCTATTTTTCAACTGCTTGTTTCAATATTTTACAAAGAATTCAAATGTCTTACAGTAAGTGTGAAAATTATCTACACCAGTTTTAAATTTTGATAAGACTGGGAACAAAAAATACAATAAGAAAATAAGTTCGTATTTAAATAAATCACAGAACAATACGGGCGGTACCATCTCTTAAAGCTTCGATACATCCAAAAAATACATGAGAGCTGGTACCTGTACAGCCGGTGTTTTCATAATTAAAATATTATTTGAATATGAATCCATATTTATAAAAACGGCAATGACGCTTGGCCACAAGTTTTTTTATGATTTCCGTCCTTCACAGTTTCACAAAAATTCTTTAAGGCTTTCTACTCGCACCTTAGTACTCATACGTGTGATACAAAATGATAATTTAAACATAAGACTAATTTTAAACAAAAGACATAATATTTTGAAACATAATTGTTACAATAGAAATCTTTCCAAAACCCGGGGCTAATTGTTGAAAATGATGAGGGTACCGCCACAAGCGGAACGCCTGGTAACTTTACCAAAAACTTTATTTCTCTACATTGAAGTGAAGCAATAACAATAGACAAAAATACAATGAGTAATTACAGGTCATTCTGCGATTCAAATTTATCTTAGATTTCAAATTTATTTTTTTACCTGTAGGGTCATATAAATTTTTATACCGTGTGGGTAAATAGAAGGTGCCATTGATTTACTCCAGATTTACACAAACTTGAAATGAACTGACAAATTTACACAAAATTTTAAAGATTTTTAAATTATTTTTTTCAATACACATAATTAATAAATCTCCCTACAGACAGATTAATAATAACATAGATTTATTCGAAGGCACCAATTTTATCACTTTCCTCCTTTCTATTTTTTTAACTTCATTTTGAATACAAAATAAATCGTTATTGCTCATCGAACTGTACGATAATCGCGAAAGACACACACGATATTAATTTTAATCTTTTCAATATTCATAATCGCTTAGAGCTGCTACTAAGAGATTAATGAAATTGTTTAAGCCGTTGTATTATGCGTAAACATGCTTTTAGCACAAGTAACTTTATTAGAAAAACACACAGCGCGATTGTATGGAGAAAAACTGGGATAATATATTGGACATGGCCTCTATTAAAACTTTCACATAAGTTTGCCAACTCAACAACCCTTATCATAAAAGATTTTTCTTTTGGAACGGACGAATGTCGAAAGAAATGGGAAAGTTGGGAAAATTGGATTTTGTGTTAATATATAGTTTGTAGCTATACAAATTGTTCACTATAAATAGATACCTAAGATTTAGATTATTTTTTAACAAGATTGGATGGATAAAAGTTATATGTGCGGTATTGTTTATCTAAAACACTTTACATTTACTCTCCTCTACATATACTCTCCTATAATACTTTATTCTTCTGATTTATAAAATAGAAAAATGTATTTCAACCATTTCCAATCTGTTAGTTTGAAATTTTAATCGAGTTATTATAAAATGACATTGCAGTGGAAATTTTTAATTAAAATCGTTTTCATTAAATTATGTAAAAAATCACCGTTGTGTGTCATATTGAGCACGATAATGTGAGAAATTAACATAAACTGAACTTGTGTTTTAAATTATTTCCTACTCGACGGAATAATTGACCTATATCTGGAAAAATGAAGTTCTGTCGACATGTAACAATGCCGGCTGCCGCCTCACAAATAGTTTATTGAGGGATTTCTGCTCAATTGTGAATTGCCAGAGAATTAAACTTTAAATATTATCAACAAAACTATTTTCGTTAACTTCTTCAAATATTGATCTTATAGACTCTATTAAACTTAATAGATTAGAAATAGTATAGCATATATGGAAAATACTAGGTCGTTATATATAGACTCTACTAGGCAAAATTAGAGAGGCAATATAAAACAAAAGACATATACAGCCGGACTGTTAAGATCAGATAAACCGAAATCAATTAAATAGATAAATATGATGATAAGATTCAACACACAATACTAGATTGTCAAAACTAGATATAAAAAGCTAGAGACAAAACTAGACAGACTTGACTATATAGGCATGACTGTATGTACAAAATATTTGTATTATTTTTGCATTGTATGACAGTTCTATTGTACGACAGTTGTATATGTATGCCAGTTATACTATAAACATTATCTATACAAACTAGACATGAAGCAATAAATATTGAATATAGTAACTACTTTTTTAATCCAGCATGAGTAGTTACTATACTGAAAATGTATTAGTGCCGCTTATAGTTCGATTTAACGTCTCTTGGAGAAAACACTCGATGAATATTTCATTTCCACACGTGATCCATACCAAATCAGAATTTTATAGTCGCTCCTGTTGTTTATGTAACGGTCGGCATGTGAGTTATGTTGTGATTTAATGTGGTCTATAGAATATTGAGGAGGTGTTGTGGTCGTACGTAATTTGTTATTTAGAGTAAGGATAAAATGTGTTTGCGGTGATAAGCTCGCTGAATGGGAAGACATTTATTAAAAATTTCGTGTAAGAGGTGCTTAAATAGTTATGGCCCTCATATGTGGATGGAATTATTGGAGGTGGTATTAGTTGAAAGTTTTTAGAATGGGGGTTTTGGTTATGTAACCGTTTACATTTTTTTTTTCGTTGTGGTGATGGTTTAGGGTGGATTTGTTATTTATTAAAATCGGGAAACTATTCTGTGGGGAGGACGTTGTTGTAAGGGCTTACACCATAATGTTTTAAATTTTAATTTGTAAACATGTACATTTATTTTCGTTTATATTGAATTTATATTGATTTATATTGAATTTATTCCATTACAAAATTTTGTTTTCTTTATTAAGCGTACATTTTTTAAGCGTAAGCCTAATTTGCGGAAGCTTTAAATATTTATATGTTATTTTATATTTGATAACATTTTTACTAACTCGCTTTCTCCTGCGTTCTCTTATTTGCTCTTTGCCCGTTTCTCGTTTGTTAGGAGGGATTTTGGCAATCGATTTTAAATTTCACCATGAGCTAGAAGCTTGAAAGTTTAAACATAGTCCAGAACTGGATTACTGTATGACTGAATGCAATATTTTAATATTGTAAATACTTAGTTTTACTTTAATATTTTAATATTTATTCAATATGCCGGGGACCGTATATTATTAACAAACATATGGACTATGTAAAACAAAGTTCGAGAAGATTGGCTTATAAGCAGAATGGACACCAACTGATCAATCTATTAAACACATGTTTAAAATTTTATGTATGTTAAGACCTCATCATTTTTGTTATATTGTCGTTTAATCTTGGAAAATATTTAATAAAATAAACCCAAACGTTGGTAAAATATCGATATTAGTTGTTAAAAAATTCAAAAAAATCTTTTTCTTAAGAATAAACTACAACATTGTATATTATGTTTAGTTGAAAAATTATTTGTTTCGAAAATTCCTACATAACTTTATATATACAGGTATGTTGTATAATTACGTCCAATACTCAAAATTATTGGATTACAACAAAGTCTGAAGGGTCTTTTGATATAAGTTTATGTAAAAAGTCTTTGTTAATACATTTGTTAATGCAAAAATTACAAGAGAGCAATTGTTGTGTAAACATGAATATTGATTAAAATCAATAATTTTATTTTGGTAGTTAAATCGGTATATGAAAACTAACTTCGATAAAGAATGGTTGCCCACGGTGTGCTCATGTCATGTACTCATGCCCACGGTGTGTCATTATATCCAATTAAAAATAAACTAACCTAACCTAACCTACAGGTATTATAAGAAAAATAAAGTAAAGAATCTTTGCAAATAAAATTAAATTGCAAGTTATAATGCAGAGGCAACACAAAAATTATTTAAATTTAGATCAACCTTCACTTAATGTCAAAGCAATACATATTGTTCTTAAACCGGTGCTATATATATATTATTATCGGAATGATTTTTACAGACGAAATTTACACAGTATTCACATTTTATCAAACTTATTATTTCCGCCCCTTATCACTACACCACCTCAAGCAGTTCATTACATCACAAAAGACACACTATGTAATGAGGTCTTACAAGCGAGAAGACACAAAGTTTTCAAAAATCTCCCGAATTGACTTTTTAATACCAATTCACATAAAAATTCTAGATTTTTTAATGCTACAGAGAACTAAGTCATAGAAGATTTGATAACCATGATTGCCATTTAAACTACTGTAAGTGAATTTGAATACTCTTAATAGTAAAAAACATACTAAGGGATTACCATGACAACAAAATGTTGCCTTCCCTTGAAAGGTCTAAAATGAATAAAGAACTGTTTAAACTTTACGCCGGTGATAATACAAAAGAAATTCCACGAAATTGTCAACAAAATTTGCCAAGGACAAAGAGCAATACCAGAGAGTTGGAGAAAAGGATACACTATACCAATTTTTAAGACTTTCCAAGGAAAACAAGCAATACCAGAGAGTTAGTGGGAAGGAGAAACGGAAAATTACAGAGGTAGCACGCTTATGCATACATTATATAAGATACATGCCAAAGTAGTCGAGAAGAAAGTATTGGAAGAAATTGAAGAAGAGAAAGTGATTCCTGAAGGACAAGAGGGATTTAGAAAAGGAAGGGGAACAACGGACTAGTTGATTACATTAAAATACGTGATAGAGCAAAAGCTGGCACAGCAATGTGGAAAGGTATATGCGTTATTCAAAGATCCCAATGAGGCATATAACAAATTAAAACCGAAAGATGTTGTGGGAATTGATCAGAGCAATAGTAGTACAAGCTGGAGAGTAAGAATGAGTCAGAAAATGACGGAAACAATCTGGGTTTTAAAACTGTTAAAGCAAGGGTACCATCTTAGTCCTGTCCTAATTAACGTTTTCATTTCTAAACTAGAAAAGGTTTTAGAAAATGGGATGGCAAGAGGAAAGTGTTGCTTGAATATGCGGACATTGTTGCGTAAGCAAGAACGAAAGGGGAAATGAAAGAGACGATAGGAAGGTTTAAAGATATCTTGAGCATAGAAGGTTAAATGTGAATGTGGAAAACACTAAATGGATGGTTTTTAGAAAGAAAGTTATTAAGAAAGAGGAAAGCTTGATGTGAGGTGAAAGGGTTATAGAATGGGTTAGCATCTTCAAATACTTAGGATTTATGTTTTGTAGTAATAAGTCCAATAAGGAGTACATTAAGTTTATATGCAAGACATATAAACTTAATGTACTGGCTGGCTGCTAACCGGTTTTCGAATGCATGGAAAGACAAATTTGAAGAGAGTTTCGTTGCAAGTCTGGAAGGCGTGTGTTCGGAGCATTTTGATGTAAAGATAGAACGAATAGTAAAGGTATCTACAGCTACAATTTATAAAAATAGCGCTACAACTAGAAAGGAGTACGCCGGGGTATCTAGTTACAAGAATTTAATAATTATAAGTAAGGTCATAAAATCTGCGGTAGAGGCTGCAGTGATAGTAGCAAGATATGAAAGGAGAATGTCCTGCTAATTTTAGGGAATGAAATATTAGTGAAAGGGGTTTTCAGAAGCCTAAAAAAGGAAAGTAGTGGAAGGATCAGAGTAACGAAATGGGGAAATAAATGGAAAAAAAATATTAACAGGCAGGGTGGTCGGAAAGGGATGTAGAGAGGATGGAAAGGAAAACGTGAAAACGCTTACTTCTACGTTACACGAGCAACACAACAGGGAATATTTGGTCTATACTAATAATAATATACTAGACTAATATACTACCATGCATACAGTAACAGAGAATACCACATGGAATACTTCTTGTTAATACTTCTAAAGTTGTATGCTTCTTTGGGATGTAAATATATTTATCTACGAAATAGTGTTGAATGACAAACGTGAATGAAAAAGGTTTCAAAATTTATGATAATATTTGAGGACCCTTTATTTCTGGGGGCCTAGAACTTAACCCCTATGTAGTCGCGTCCCTATGAACAACTAGCATAATGTTACATTTATGGTTAAAACTTGTTTGTGGGACCATATTGTGATTCTTTACATTTTGGTTATATCTATTTACATGTATTATTAAGTCAACTAACAACAGGGTTGCTGCGGGTTTTACAGCCTGAGGTGGAAAGTATCACAATGTTATAATACTAGTAAGACAAGTTTTCTTGTACATTTTTATATATCATCTATTATCACCAAGAATTAGAATAATGGTGGAATTTAAACAAAAAGGTTAAAAATCTCATTTAATACAAAGTACGAAAAGTTTTATATTATAAATTAGTTCAGTTTGTATTTTGTGAAGTGGAACTACATGTTGTTTATAGAACATTATAAACAAATGAATTTTTTCTTCGTAAAACCATTCGATTCACTTGTTATAAAATGCCTATTTTGTGTTTTCGCAATCAGATTGTCAAAATCGAAATCATCTAATGTCACAAATCAAAAAAAAATACTACTGGGTTTATTTCATATTTTTTTAATTTATTTTTACTTTTGTAGTGTTGGTAGTAATAATATAGATTTCACAGTTTTCATAGATATAGTAAAATGTTTCTTTATTCAAACACAAAGTGGAAAGGGGATCTAAATTTTGAAAAACATTTGTTCAAATAAAACTTTTAGAAAATTAAATTTGCCATAAGCAAACCTGTTAGTTAGTGACCTTTCGTCTGTCAAGTTGCTAATAATCAACCTTGAAACAAAGTCAAGTTTTGTTTTTGAGATCTTAAGAACTATGTTGTTTTCTAGTACTTGTTTAGTGACATGAAAATGTATTCAGGGCTGGTAATAACATGCAAATACGTGTTGTATAATTCAATATACTGCTTGGCATTAACCAGGGAAGCGGTTGCTTCAACTTGGGATTTGTTTTGTGGTCTGGGATTTGATTTGTTTTGTAATATTATAGAGCTTCGAATAGGTTGAATATATTTATATATTCTGACTACATTTCGCTCTTAATAAATTTATATGATTGTATCTATAATTAGTATGGTTTCACCAATATATCAATATTTTTTGATAATTTTCCAGAGGTATGTGTATAAACACTCTCTGTTGGACGAAATTATATGGGCGGTTTCGATCTGTTAGTTGAAACAAACGCTAATAAAGTTTTTCGGAGATATACTGTAATTATATGTGCGTCAGTAGGAAAAGATAGTTCCTTCTGGTCCAGCCTTCTTATGGAAAATTTACATGGGGACCAGCCTTCTTATAGGAATTTACATGGGGCAGCCTGCTTATGGATGTTTTACATGTACCAGCCTTCCATATGAAACTAAATACATGAAACTAGACAGACCGGGCTAGATATATGAGACTAGATACATGAAACTAGATACATGAGACTAGACAGACGGGGCTAGATATATGATATATGGGACTAGATACATGGGGCTAGAAACATGAGATTAGATACATGGGGCTAGACACATGAGACTAGACAGAAGAGGCTGGAAATACAGGGTTAGATGAGACTAGGGGGTAGGTATATGAGGCTTGATACATGAGACTAGACGGGGCTAGATATTTTCATAGACGTGACTAGAAACTAGATACATGGGACTAGAAACAAACCGGACGGGGCAAGAAGTAAGCCCTATGATGCTAGAGACTAGAAACAAGCCCGACAAAACAAGAGGCCAGATACATGAGACTAGATAGATAAGGCTAGAAACACGAGGCTAGATACACGAGATTAGATAGGACTGAATTAAATCATGGAGAATTTAACACTAATTCTATCGAAACTAGATACATGAAGCAAGCCCCATGATACTAGAGACTAGAAACAAGCCCGACGAAACAAAAGGCCAGATACATGAGACTAGATAGATAAGGCTAGAAACACGGGGCTAGATATATGAGATTAGATAGGACTGAAATAAAATATAATCATGAGGGCTTTCTTTAGCATTAATACCTAATTATATGTAAAAAAATTTAAAATATAAATATTTATTAAATAGAAGTGCTGCGTAAGAAAATCCGACTCAGCATTAATAAGAAACGCCGCGCGGTTTTCTGTTCATAGTTACATATGAGATAAGAAACAAGCACAGTGAGGTTAGACAGAGAAAACTAGATACATGATAAAATAAATCGAACGAGCTCTGATTCATCACTAATACCTCTAATTATAGCTGTTTATAAAATGCTTTTTAATGTAAATATCTGATTGATATAATATGCGTTGCGTTCAGTTGTATGAATTGGAAGACACATCTGGCGACATTGATAATTTTACGCAAATATTAATAAAATCACCATGATGCGGTGTAGCTGATAATCCATCTCCATTGAGAAATCATTATACACCGGCAGATAAATGGAGTAAAAAAGAACTATCGCAACACTATCTGAAAGTTGCGGAAAAGGCGTTTGAACTATGAGAAAATAATACTAATCTGTCTTTTAAACAAAGCAGCGCTTAATCTGGGGCGTATGATATTTTAATTTCATTCAGATATGAAAATTATAGGGTAATTAAATGCTGTCAAAAACGATTATGTAGTCATCCTCTGGCACATCACATACTAGGACACGCATTTTTTCCAAATACAGCAAAACCCGTTGAAATTCATATAAATAATAAGATTGGCTGATATTTTGGATTTGGAAAGGTGCCAGAGGGAAAATACAGTTTCCTCCATGTACTTACTCATGAGATAGGTCATGCGTTAGGATTACATCATTCGTCTGATGAAAACGCTTTGATGTATGCTGTATACTCAGACAATTAATTACCTCCAACTCTTAATTCGGATGATATTAACGAGCTCCAGCGTTTGAATGGTGCTAAACCACTTAATACGAGTACAATTCCATCATCAACAACAACAACAGCTGCAACAACAGCATCATCAATTAATCATCAATTAAAACAACAGAGGCAGCGGTAGAACATCAAAATTCAAATAAAATAGATACCCCTCCCGATTTATGTGAAATAAAAAAAATTGATGCTTTATTAATCATATAGGAGCGAATGTATATATTTTATAGGCGGTGGGTATGGATAAAAGATATAGGAAAAGATGTTTATGAGCGCCCCCGCGTCATTACTGATTGGTTGCCAGGACTTAGTAATTTCACAAGAGTGAAAGCAATTTATCAGAAGCCTGAAGGTAATGTTATACTCTTAACAAAATATGAAAATATTAGGGGCTTTCTCTAACACTAATCCCGACACTAATTCCTCTAATTTTATGTAAAATTATAGGTATTTCTGAAATAATTCGGTGTGATAAGAAATGTACCGATCTCGATTGTGAATACGTAATACAATATATCTTCTTGTGGATGTAAAGTGGATGGAAAGTGGGTGCAGGTGGATGTAAAGTGTATGCATGTGGATATAAAGTGGATGGAAAGCGGATGGAAAGTGGGTGTAAAGTGGATGCATGTAAGTAGGCGTAAAGTGGACGGAAACTGGCGTGGGGTTACATAGACCTCACACCCTCTTAACCTATTCTTAATCTGATTAAAAACTCTACATAATTTATGGTTTTATTAAATTCTAAATAATACATTTAAATTTACTTCAATACATTTACATGCTTATATAAACATTCAACATTTCTGACACAACACATAGACTATTCATTAATCTGATTTAAACATGTAAGTAATAATAACATCTTAACGACAACTGACGTCAATTAAGAAGATCGTCGCCAAATATTACTCGATTATGTCGGCTTCTTTTAAAGGGTTTTCGATAGTTTGAATCTCATAATTTAACAGCAATAATCGTTCAACCTACTCGCTAAGATGCCATTCAATAAACGGATTAAAGCGTGCCGTTTGCAATTTTTTCATTGAGGAGAGGTATGTTCCCTTCGAAATCATAGTCCGTGAAAACACTTTCTTCATCTTCTTCTCTCTTATTAATGCAATTTCTTGGAAATCCTGTGGGGATGTTCTGTTTGGATGCTTGAGAATTACTAACAGCAAATCGATGTTCCAATAAATCCAGATAATTTAACAGCTCTTTAAAGGAGTCAGCTAACATTGAGACGTTTATGCTGTTTTCTCTTATTCCCACCATTAAGTCATTGTATGTATCATGATCTTTGGGTACACCTGCTTCAATATCTTCAGCTACACTTTTATCCAAACTGTTTTGTTTCATTAAGTTATTGTCTATGGTATGATTTTCAGGTACTTTAGCTTCCACTTTCTTTACTTTACTTTCAATCAAACTATCATCGTTTTTTGATTGTTTCACTCGTACTTTCTTTAATATGATATCTCTAAAATTATTTTTGTCATTTTCAATTACAAGATCATCATTATTAATTATTTTGATACGTTTTTCTTTTTGGATTATCTCGCCATCTCGCAATTTTCTAAATGCGGCTTCATTAAGAGTGTCCTGCGATTGTTCTTCGAGGCCTACCAGTTTACTCATCTTAGTTGCATAATGTTTAGTAGACAAATGATAAGATTATATATATCGCGACGAGAAAATATTTTTGCAAAATACTCGCATACAATTTGAAAGTTTTTGTTGTGACCTCTTTCATGTCTGCTGTAAATTTTGAATCAATGAATATCGTTTAGTACACTCGTTATATTTAAACATGATGTATTCTCACCAACGTCCAGTATTACAATGAAAAAATGATTGTGCAATGATCCACAATCAAGTTTTGCTCCTATTTATATCGAATATGCAATGCAATAGATATAGAAGATTTAAAAGCGGATGGAAAGTGTATTGAAAGTGGATGCAGGTGGATGTAAAGTGGCTGGAAAGTGGGTGTAAAGTGGATGCAAGTGGGTGGATATGCTGCTGAGTGAAAAATTATAAATTGCGGCGTAGATCTTTGTCTGTTGATGAGATTCCAGAATCATTGGCATACTAGAACGATACACGCTACTGGATACAATGTGAATCCATTGACGTGAAGACATTTTCGTATAATCCATTGTGATAATGTTAGTATATAATATTAGAATTGTATCAATAGGAAATATATTTTATTAAATTGTATCTTTTTAATATATCCAAAAACCTTCTTCAGTTAAATATTACTAGTAAGTTTAATTGGGTTATGCGGGGTAAGGTTAAATTAGGAGTAAGTTTAATTGGGTTATGCGGGGTAAGGTTAAATTAGGAGTAAGTTTGATTTTATTATTTTCTCAAAATACAGTAATTTTGACTGAAAATATGTATAAAATAATTAAAATGTTAATTTGCTTTTTCTGCGATTCTATTATCATTTGTTATGTCGTTTGTAAATTTCCTTATCAATATTACATTCCGTTCACACTCAGACTGAAGACATTTAAAGCGGGTAGCATAATAAAAGAAGAGATCAAGAGAATACAGATAAAAGAAGAGATAATCATACTTTTTATTAGTATAATCAGTAAATAAAAAACAATATTCACAATTACAAAAAAAATATTATTTACAAGCACAAAACACTTTTCACAATTATAAGAAAAAAACATTATAATTACAAGAATAAACAATATTAACAATCAAATATGTATGAATTTATCACAATGGGGTTGAATTATTTTTTTGGTATTTTGGAATGGCCCCACGCAAGAGTATGTACGCCATCGGGGCAGATGTAACGTTTATCGTCATTGCTGCTCAACGCAATTTTATTTTGCTCGATGGTATATATGTCGTGTTTGTAGCTCCTAATAGTCCTTTGTTTACGATATATTTGCTCCCCGGTGAGCATGCATTGTTTATCATCCTCACCACTACTGTCTTTATTCACAACACATTTTTTCACACATTTAGCCTTCTTCTTCCAATTCGCTTTATCCCTCTCTGTGCAATGAGCATACATTTTCGCTCTTATCTCAACATGTTCAAACATAATCTCGTCCCCCAACTCGTCCTTCATTAAGCCTAACACACCTTCATTTTTTAGCGGCATATCGAAAACGTTATCAACCCCGAAATTGCTAGTATCAAATGTATCAATGTTCTCCTTGAGAACAACTGAACCACTAAACAACCTTGAGGCAACTAAATTTTCCGTGAATGTGGAAACGCTTTTCAAATTAGGCTTAGCAAGAAGCTAACGCTTACGCTTACGCTTCGGGTTTACGGCCTATATTTTCCCAATGAAAAACAAGTTTTATATAAACTCGTTTATTTACATTTGCCATTGTTTTGCCAGACACACTGTTATTCATTAATTTAAAGAAGTATTTTTCGAAATCATTTCTAACCGCCTACCGTAGTAGTGTTTAAATCAATAAATTGTTTTAGCCAAGCAGATTGCCGGAATTCAATAATTCTATGGATTTTTGTAATTTTGAGCCCGTGATTTATTGCCTGCTTTAAATTTCGATAGTGAACAATATACTTTTCTTTCTTTTTTAAATTTGGAATAAGTTTTCTGTTATTAAATTCTAATTCTGGTGGAATCATGCTTTCAATGAGGAATGGTAAATCATTATGTAGGATCTGTAGTGATTGACAATAGGTGATTCATCGCCCATTTTCGTTATCTCAAAGTCTAAAATTTCAGTCTCCGTCAACCATTTAGATCCGCCGTAGGGCATAAGTTAGGAAAGTACCCAGCCATACAAATTATTAGCATCCTAGTAAGCTAAATACGTGCTAGGTTGATTGGGATTATACTCGGATAAGTATTTATTATTTGCCTTAGCATGTCTCAGTGAGGCATGACAAATACCCCCTCTAATGCCCTTCGAGACGAAATGGTGCATGTCTATGTAGGTGCAAAGTTCTAAATTTATATCTGTCATTTTCCACATAGCATCCCAGCTCAGTCCGGATGCCGTATAATAATAGGCCGTATCAAGCTGATATGTCGTGGTGTCGTATGCTTCGAAACTGTTCTAAAATATCTGTCAATAGCAATACGTCAGTCGTTATATACAATTATATATATTCTATATTCCACAATTAAAAGTCGCCCAAAGACTGTTTGGGCGACTTTGTGCAAATTTGTATTCTTTGTCGGTGATAGAGTAGTTATTTAAAGAGTCATTAAAACAGTCATTTTGGGGTATAGATGTTTCAGTCAGTCTATCAAATGAGTCCACGTGTTTGTATGGGAAAACACCTTTTTGTCTTAATAACATAAAATCCTCATTGTCGGGGTAAAATTTTCTAACCTCTATGCATTGTTCATCGCTTAAATTTTTCGCCAGTTTTTCCAAAGAGCTAGCCATAAATGAGAATAAATCGACAAATCTCAGTTTTATGTAAATTTTATTTTCCACCCCGTTTTGTCTACATATTCGCTGATCGGATTAGATCGGAAGATTTTTGGTGATTGAAATATATTTTTCCTTATTTTGAGGAATAATATCGATTTTTTCCTCATCGCGACCAAATTCTTTAACAAATAAATGCGCGTTATAATTTGATACATATATGATAATATATTACATATATGACAAGAAGTGGCCTTATCGTATGAATTCTGCTTATCTGCGGTTAATTTAATCATCGGAAATGAAATTGATCGGAAATGATTGCTATATATTTCCTTAACATCTGCATAGAGGTTATCGCAAAATAATTTCAGGCAAATCTTCTCCGGTATAAGTGACGAATTTATTCATTGAATCATCAAATGAGCATTTTATGTTACAAGCAAAACTGTACAATACGTTAATATACGTTTGATTGGTATAACTATTGTCGGGGTTCGGCGAGCACGTATCAATTGGTTTTAATAGTGCAAACTTTGTTGCAGTCATTTAATTTATATCGTTTAAAAGTCGATTCCGCTGAGAAGAAGGTTAGACAGCCATCACATAAATATTTTTTCTCGCGAAGTGATGTGATCTGACATTTTACATGCCGTGAAATATTTTTAATATATACATAATGGCCTTTAACCCCATCTTCCAAATATAATAAATTTAAATGTCTTTTCCAAGTCTCTTTAGTATGGTAAATTGGTCCTACTATGGCTGTTGTTTAGATTTGATAATAAATTGCAAACCATAAACGTTGATGGTAATATCATTCACATCTGTTCAAATTTAGAAATGTCTATAATTTTAAGCGGCAAATCTAGTCTGTCATATTTTAAAATTGAAGAAAAGCGGACGATCTGATTGTTTTCCCGGGGTGAAATGCGGAAACAAAACTCCATAAAAAGCAAAACTCATCGTTATTCTGAATATTGCTACATGATTTCCTATTCCTAATCTCTTTCGGCATGCCGCGGCAGTTCAATGAATGATGATCCTCGTATTGGTTTATATTAATTTCAATTAATTTCTAAATGGGAAATGTCCCCTAGTGACCAGCCCGAATCTTTCTCCTGAAACTCACTACATTTAGTTTTAATTTTGACACACATACTGTCATAAATTTCGACAAAGTTACTCATGTTGGGTGTAATGTATTTTTTTCATTTACATAAATACCAAAGAGTTCTATATTAAACTTGATATTTGAATTATATGATTTGATAGCGCTTTCAAGCACGCTACCAACAGTGCCCCTCGAATTGTTTAGAAAACTGTCTATAGTAATACCTGAACCGTTAATGCGATAGCTAGCTATCCATTTCTTGAAACTACTAGAAATTTTAGTAATTCTTTGCTGGTACGGCTTAGCTACTATCTGGAGGTATCGGGAATTGTTAGTCACAAATTTCACAGCAATGGGTTGAAGGGGTCGGCCGATCTAATTTAACCCTCTTCGAGGTGGAGGGTGCGTCGTCAGTATTTAGGGAGCGTTTCGAGGTGGAGGGTGTGGCATCCTTCTTCTCAACGATGTTATGATATTTTTTCATATGATGTTTGTAGTTATCACTCCTCGTAAATGTTGCGGCGCACAATTCACATTTAAGGCTGATTTTCTGCATATCAACACAGGTTTTTAAATGGCGTTTAAGAGTATCTCTGCTTGCGAAAACTTTTTGGCATTTACTGCACGAGAACATTTTTAAGCTTGATAGCGACTTGACGTGGTGGGGTCTAGTTCAGAACTAATAATTATTTAAACGCTTGAACAGCTGAATGTATAGTGATAAATAGGAAACTGCGGCGCGTTTCTTATCATCATTTCCTGTAGCGGCTATTATAACTAGTTATTCAGTCTTAAGACAGTGAAAATTAGTTTAGATTAAATCGACTAGATCATCTGTAATCGTAGAATTTGTGCAAGTCATCATGGAATTAGTCTAGCTATTTCAACCTCTTCTTAGTCCCGCGCATCTACTCATCTAGTCTTATATATCTACCCACGTCTGCCTAGCCCCCATGTGGTGGATGATTATACATAAGCTCAAATAGGAATGGTCTTAAATTCTCCATGATTTTAGTTCAGTCCTATCTAATCTCATATATCTAGCCCCGTGTTTATAGCCTTATCTATCTAGTCTCATGTATCTGGCCTCTTGTTTCGTCGGGATTGCTTCTAGTCTATAGTATCATGGGGCTTGCTTTATGTCTAGTTTCGATAGGAATAGTGTTAAATTCTCCATGATTTTAGTTCAGCCCTATCTAATCTCATGTATCTAGCCTCGTGTTTTCAGTCCTATCTATCTAGTCTCATGTATCTGGCCTCTTGTTTCGTCGGGCTTGTTTCTAGTCTCTAGCATCATACGGCTTACTTCTTGCCCCGCCGGGTTTGTTTCTAGTCCCATGTATCTAGGTTCTAGTCACGTCTAGGAAAATATCTAGCCCCGTCTAGTCTCAAGTATCAAGACTCATATGCATACCCCCTAGTCTTCTAACCCCGTGTTTCTAGCCTCTTCTGTCTAGTCTCATGTTTCTAGCCCTATGTATTTGGTCTCAAGTTTCTAGTCCCTTGTATCTAGTCCCATGTATCATATATCTAGCCCCGTCTGTCTAGTCTCATGTATCTAGTTTCATGTATCTAGTCTTATGTTTCTAGTCCCATGTATCTAGTCCCATGTATCTAGTCTCATATATCTAGCCCCCTAGTATCATATATCTAGCTCCCTAGTACCATATATCTAGCCCTGTCTGTCCAGTCTTATGTATCTGGTTTCATATGGAAGGCTGGTATATATAAAACGTTCATAAGCAGGATGCCCCATATAAATTCCCATAAGAAGGCTGGTACCCATGTCAATTTTTCATAAGAAGGCTGGGCCAGAAGGAACTATCTTTTCCTACTTGGGTCTATGAATTTATATAAAACTTGTTTATTGGACATTTGTTCTGTATTAACTAATATTTTCTTTAATTTCGTTTATGAAATTCTTTATAAATTACCAGTGGCGTCCATTTATTACATTCTTGTAACATATTTCTTTTATCATAAAGAATAGCTTAATGGAAAACTCACGATTCATGAATAAATATGTTTACTAATTATATCGTGTTTGTTTCAGGTGAGTGTCTAAGAGTTCGGCTATAAATTCGAATGCAACTTTAACCACCGGATTGTAAGTACACGCTGCGAATTATTAATTTGGATAAAACGCTATAGTACAAATTGAATTTGTGCTCTCTACTTTTAATTGATTTTTGTACGCCGCTCGTAATACGAAACATTGAAAACCTTTTACCAATATTAACAACAAAAACATAATCCCATAAAATATCAATTATATGTCAATTACTATTTTTGTGCGTTTATATCAAACAACCGATATATTTTTTAATTGGTCTGAACAACACGATAATATTTATAGTAAACAAGTTCATTACAAAATTGCAAATTACGTATTTTATTCAAATATGTAATTGACCTATTACTACACATATATTTCATTTTATAACTACAAATATATTCACTACATCTATTAAATTAGTAAGTAAAGCTTGAAAATATAAGCATTTATTTATATTATTAATAAAAAACAAATAAATAATATACTGTTAATCCTTCTACAGCATAGGTTCGCTTTAAATGTAAGCTAATATTAATAAAAACGAAATCTTTCGTATAACACGGAAACCTAAAATACTTTTGCTCTCATCAGCTTACTTTTTTTCGATTGCAAGCATAGAAAATTAGTAAAAAAAACTTGATGCCATGATTTTTTTCACAAAAATCTATATGTTATATTTTACATATGGCTTACAGTCTCAACACTTAATTGTGATTTATAAGATGTGAAAAACTTATTTACAGTAGAAAAAACAAGTTCCTTATTTCTTTGCATTTGTAGTCTGCATGGAACATAATTCGTTTCAAAATGATGAACTATTTCTTATCATTTGTTCTGTGTTTAGATTTTTCTCTGATACCCAAGATTTAATCTTCTTCTTATCAATATATTTTTGTAATGTTGCCTATTAAAAAGACCATTTTCGGAAATAATTCCTGGTAAATGTTGACTAATGTATTAGAAGGATTTTTACACATATTCCCAATTAATTTCTTGTTTAAATAAAACTCTATGAAATTCACTATCATTGTAATATATAGTGTCATTCCACACTTCTAAATAAGCTTTGCAGTTAATGGAGTTGAGAGTTGAACTTTTGAGGTGATTCATGAATATGCGAGGTTTATCATTTATTGTACTATGTTCTTCTAAATGACTTATGCTATTAGGAATGGCTAACTGAAGAAATTTAATTTATACAGACAATCAAATTTTAAATTTTGCTGCTACTTCGGTTAGCGAAATTGTGACACCTCCTGTATATTTTACAACATTTTTAAAAGAGCTGTCGGAGTGTATCCACTCAAATTTTGTAAGATTGTCTTTTAAAACTCTTTATTTAACGCATTAAAAGTAGAAAGTCAGCTTACATTATTTTATCTACCAAGCATGTTAAATATAGAAAAAATAATTGTTTCTTACCTATAATATTAAAAAAATTAATTTGGACACAAAACACTTCAAATCACTGAAACAATAAGTCTAGAACGTTCAGCTCTTCCGTAGCAAAAATTGCTAACTACTAAAAACGCACAGTGACGGGAACACTATTTGGTCTTTGTCGATGTAATGTAGGTTAACCTAGATTTAATCTAGATTAGTTAATTTCTAGGTTATGTTAAATTAGAGCTAGATAACTCCAGACTGAGAGGCCGAAACTTCTTGATTCAAAATAAGCAAAAATTAATTATATTTTAATAAACGTCAGAAAATTTATTTTTACTAAGTCTGTTAATGACGCGAGTTGTTGGGCACTTGAGTTGTTGGGCACTTGAAAATGGGCACTTGAAAATTACCCTCATAAGTTGAAACTCGAGTCTTGTTAAGTGTTTAAATTTATATAACTGTGAATAGCAAGTTGTATAACGTTGTTACATATTAAGTATTGTTAAGACATGGTTAATTGTTTAAAAACATGGATTACCACCCATTAACGGTAGCAACATTGCTATATTTTCATTTATAAATAAGTTACATTATATTTTTACTTTTGCGCGAAAATCTCGATGGATCTGTCCACATGCCCATCTATCTAAATTATTTCCTGAATTAATATCTAAAACTAAATAAGTGAATGTATCCATCCTAATTAGAACTGACGAGTCAGTGTTTTAATAGAAACACGTATGTCGTTTTTATTTTACAGGGCGCATATTGTCAGTTTATAATCATCCCTGTTTTGAAAATCTTAAAGTTTTACAGCTACTTGTTTGTATCCATTTTGAATTCTTACGCGTTCGTAGACTACATCGCAACCTTTGTAGATCACAGCCATTATTTTTATTACATAAGGCTGTTCTTACACGTAGCTTTCCACTTTTTTAAATAAAAATATAATATTTTTGACTTGATTCTCTAGAAGTAAAAACATAAATAAATATGTACTTCATATTATGTTGGGATAAAACGTTGGATTTTTTTCTAAATCTTAGCTGGATACTGAACTCAATATGTACCTTCAAATGGCCTTAGCCAACAAACCTGGTTATACAAATTATCAAAGCCTAAAATCTTAGTAGTATCTCTAGTTTTTTTTTGACTTTGTTTCACAGTACGGCACTAAATTGGTAAAAGAACGTTTCTATTTTAAGCACAATGCATTGGATATTGTTGTAAAATCAAATAGCATTTGTTATTGATATTGTTAAATCATTTGATTACATCGAAAATGAAATGAAACAGTATATTTCGTGCAATTGAATATATTTTAATAACTTCAGTAAGAATATATTGTAATTCTAATACATATTGTATAAAAGGTATGTTCTTTGAATATTGAATACCCAAATTTCAAAACTCATTCAAAAAAATAATTTAATAGCTCATTTAATATAATCAATAAAATGTTTCGTAATTTACCGCACGAGAAGGGTAAGCTGCCTCAAAAGCAAATTTTATGGTTAAAAATGAATTAAGCTGCAGCATTCATTCAAATTTTAATCTCATTTCTAGAACAGTCTATAATTGTAAATTAAGGATTGCTGCTAGTACGGGAAAAAATAAACCAATGTTCATACTTTCTGACTATATTATTATTAAAGAAGGGACAGGGCTCTGGAGATGTATTTATTTCGCCGCATGCCAAGTACAACATGAACCCAATGAGTTACAAATGAAGAAATACTAATGAAATACTAATGAAAAAGTTGAAAGAATTGATAGATACGAACGGCTCAGACTGATACTTTACGGAAAGATTCAAGAGAAAACCTCTGCCGGAAAACGCCAAAGTCGTTTGGATGTAACTCAATTGCAATCTTTCGAGCCACCGTATCAAGGACAATTTGCCGTATCCAGGTAGGGATCACTTTTTTTAGGGAGGAGGGTAAATGCATTTCTGCACGCATGGAGCCACTAGGCTTTGTGGAGTGTGGGGCTCTCTGGTCGAGAGAGCCCCCCCCCCCCCCCCGTGTAAGCAGTATTCCACTTCGTGACCGCGTTAGCATTACTTCAAAGTGGTGATCTTTTCCATTACGGCTGCCCGTTCCTGGGCAGCAGCCTGACCTTTCTTTTCTCTTGTTCGAAGTAACGTGGCACACATCGTTGCTACTGCTTTCCAGTTGTCCTCGCCTTTGATCATTAGCTGTACCATATTAGAGGAGTTGATAGGCTCTCCCACCGCCCGCTCTGTTGTGGTTCTGAGTTCAGCCCATTGCGGGCATTCGAAAACAGTATGTTCAACTGAGTCTGTCCTTTAGCAGTATCTGCAGCTGTCACTTTATGCCTTTCCCATCTTTTGAATATATGGGCCAAAGCTTCCGTGCCCGCTTAGTACTTGTGTTAAGTAGTAATTAACTTCGCCATAAGTGCGCATCAACCATGGCTCAATTTCTGGGATGAGAGTTTTAGTCCAGTTTCCTTCCTTGGCGTCAGCGTTTCCGCCATCTGCTCATGAGTGCGCTTCTGTGTCGAGCCCTCCCTTCTGTATTTGTGCCCTGGTTGCTGGTCCATTCCTCAGCCATTAGGTCAATCGGCGGGACTCTCGATATGACTTGTAGCGCCACAATTGACACCGTGCGTCAAGCGCAGCATATGCATATTAACATGCTGCATTGCGTTTTTATTAATCTGTTTTTGTTTGTGGCTGATTTTAGCGACTCCACCCAGGCCGGTCCAGCGTAAAGGAGGATGGAATTGATCACCTCATTTAGTAGCCTTTTAGAATGTATATTTGGGCCATTTATTCTAGGCATCAACTTACGAAGAGCTGTAGGTAGCTGCACGTTCGGCTTTCACTGTTACATTTTGTACGTGCCTGCTCCAGGAAAGCCTCTGGTCGATATGGACGCCGAGGTATTTCATTATCGGTGTCGCGGGAACCAGCCTACGGATCACGTACGAAAGTACGGATCACTTGGCCACCAGAAGCCTAAAAAATAGCGAAGGAAAGAACTGGAATCGCTATGGCGAACACAGCTGAATGGGACGTGGCGTGGTAGATTGCAGAGGATCTGCACGCCCATAAAAACGTGCAGAAATCTGTAGTCAACGCCTATGCGTGCCCTAGAGAAAATGCAAAGCAAAAAGTATTAGCAGGAAATGTGGTTTTCCTACGGCAACCCATAGAAGCACCTGACGAAAACGGGGACTTCACAAACATTGATCGTTTACATGTATCAGCTAGTAACCCGTAAAGTAAGTACAGACCTAATAGACATCCGCCACGTTTTCGATGGCTTGAAAAATAAGAATCCAGTGAGAAAAGACCAATAAAATCAAACTTGCTATACTCAAGCCACAAACAAATGACTGGGTTGTGATTAAGAAGATGATAGAATTCACCTTTGCAAGAACCAACGTGTACATTAGAATATATAACATCAAGGAAAGCGCCGGAAAGCCAGCAATTACTGTAAACCAAACTAGAAAACCTCGAAAGAAAACCTCTAAGGACCGAGGACTTAGGCGGACATAAACCAGCCGCATATAAAACCATGAGGCCACTAAACATAGAAATTGTCCTCATTAAACGGAACTCCTGAAAATGGTGAGATCGGATACATACAGACCTAGTAACGGACAAGACCAGCGCCATTAAAATGGTGAGAAGGACAAATACAGGGGAACTACTCCTACAAGTCAAACCCGGCAAAGCCAAAGAACTTCAAGAAGAACTTGAAAAGAAATGCCCACTAGCCAAAGTCCGGGTTAAGACGACTAATATGGTACTCCATATCAGAGACCTGGACCTAATCACAACTAAAATCGAACTAATGCAATAACATATGGAATACGCTAATGCTAATGCAATACGGAAGGAACTAGGCGACCCAGAGGCTGCGATAAATATCACAAATCTTCGATCGGTGTAAGGGGAAAACCAAATGGCAACAGTGGTTGTTTCAAAAAAAGAAGCTGCCGATTTGGTAGCAGTCCGCAGAATTAGAGTAGGACTCACGTACTGTCGGGTCACTGAAAGATTCCAGATCGTAAAGTGCCAGAGATGTTGGCTGACTGGTTACACGGCCAGCAACTGCAATGGCCCAGACAGGCAAAAAGCATGCTACAGATGTGGTAAAAACGGACACCAGGCAACCGAACGCACAGGGGAAGCATATTCATCTGCCAGACCATCGGGCATAGAGCTGACACTGGAGCGTGCCCAGCTTTCAAGAAAGCGCTTTCGGAGGCTAGGCGTTTCCAACGAACCAGAAATGGCTAAAATACTCCAAGTCAATACAATGCGCTGCAAGACAGCTCAAGATATGATAGAAGCTACGGCTGCAGAACTTGTCCATAGACATCGCCATCATTAGCGAACCAAACAAGAAAAAAGTTTTGGGAGCGAATGGTACAAAGGTCAAAACTGTGACGCAGCCATTAAAATATATACCACCAAAGAAATAGTAACAAACAGTGACAATGGTCCTGGTTTTGTCTGGGTAGCGCTCAAGGAAGTGGTAATATACAGCTGCTACTGCTCACCCAATGATACTCCCACACGTTTCGAAGCTTCACTATGCGAGCTGGGAAATAGCATAAGAGGACAAACCAGCAAGTAGCTAATGCGGAGATGAGCTAATGCGGAGGGCAAATGAAGCATTGCTACTAACAGACAAATGGATGGAAGAAAACAGCTAAAGCTGTCACGTGAAAAAACAGAGGCAGTTTTATTAACTGGCATGAGAAGAATTGTCGACGCATCATTCAAACTTAGAGACGCTACTATCACATCAAAGGGGACCATAAACTATTTAGGCGTAATAATAGATGAAAAGCTGTCATTCAGGAACCATGTCAAAAAAACTGCCGACAAAGCTCCCAAAACTTTTTCTGTACTAGAGATGCTCATGCCTAATGTAGGATGACCCATGACTAGTGAGAAAAAACTGCTGTGCTTGGTGGCCCTGAGTGGACCACCGATGCATAAAGCATTGTGGAGTGCAATGCTTTATGCTGCCCCTGTATGGGCCAGGGCTATGAGCGTGAAAGCCACCAAACACAAGCTGGCAGCGGTCCAGAGAATGCTAACAATTAGAATTGGTAGCGCTTACACAACTATATAAAGGGAGGCGTCCTTGGTAATAGCAGGCATTCCTCCAATTGAGTTACTAGTGCAGGAGAGGCTTAGCATCTACTCAGCTAAGCAAATGAAACCAATTGCTAATAAAAAAAGAAGCCAAGAGGATGGCACGGACTGTACTACTATGGGCATGGCAGATGGAGTGGGTAGCAAGCAATAAGGGACAATAGACAAGGCTGTTAATAAAGGATGTGGAAAAATGGGTAACTCGGAAACACGGAGAACTAAACTACAATCTAACACAAGCACTAAGTGGACACGGATGCTTTCTAAATTACCTCCACAAGATAGGCAGAGGTGTTGATAGCTGCTGCGAATACTGCGGGGAAGAGAACAGAATGATACATACCATCTACATTTGTAGTAGGTGGGGCACAGAGATGAACACCCTACCAAAGGACCTAGAACCTAGAACCACTATACTCTTCATGTTAGAATCCGAAAAGAACTGGAACATAGTCCCTAAAATATCTGAAATGATCAGTTATACGGAGCAGGTTGAAGAAAAGGCAGATTGTTGAAAGACTACAGCTAAATAAGAACCCCTAATCAGCATGACTGGATGGGGGAAGTAAGGTACATCATAGACAAAATTGTATAACAACCGGCATCTTGAAGTTGGCAGGAGATGTGTGGATTTCAGAGGGACCACTTGAAAAAAAGGTACGGATCACATAACTTTGTGCGGAAAGGGCGCTTTAAGAAGAAGATAAATTTAATAAAAACATTATACAGTAAACATAACTAGTTAAAATGTGGATACAAAAATAAAGCAATCTTATTAATACTGAATTAATTTATTGCAAACATGGAATTTTTTTGTCCCAAGAAGAACTAAAAGAAATAATAAATTGCTTTACATTCCTCCCATAAAGTATAACTCATATGGTAATTCTTCTGTGATAAGATTAATGACAACGTACAATAATCATTTTTAGTATTTCGACTTCTTTAGTTTAAGTCTGGTTTAAGTCTTACTTCTGTAACTGAATTAATCACATCTTCTTTATTTTACTTATTTACTTATTTTTTGTCACGATATCAATTATTTACCACTTTGTGCTTTGTCCATAATGCTAATGTGTTTTTCAATATATGTATGTATACAATATGTAAGTATGTGTACATACAATACCTTGTATTATATCCATTAGATTCCAATTTGTCTTTCGGATATTTTATTGGACAGAATCCTTTTTTTTCATTTCAATGTGGAATCAGGGATTTGCATCCCTTACAAACACTGCGGCCTTACGCCACCTACGCAAGCGTAACTTTGTTGTGTTGTGCAATGGCGTTATAAGTTCCGAAGGCACTCCCTAACTGTCCTAGATTTTATTTTATGACATGTTAGTGTGTTTATGGCAGCCTGACTATCCGTGAAAATATAGATGTTTCTACTTTTGTAGTTAATACTTAAATTCTCCCGGACACATATCTCGATTGCAACAATTGCCGCTTGAAAGACCGTAGCGTGCCTCTCTACTGGCACAGTTATGCTGCACCTAGGAGACAGTCCACAGATTGCCGCGTCAGCTCCACTGTCCTTCTTGGAGCCGCCCGTTTACCAGAATAGGAATGAGTCTCCTTCCTTGTTAAGGATTTGCGCTTTTATTACTTCCGATATAGTGGTATGCTCTGACATTTTCATATTTTGCCACGTAATGTTGCACTTGCAATTGAAAGCTCCGATCCTTGCCTCACGTGTGATGAAAATGTGCATGGGAGGGAAGCTTAACATTGCTTCCAGAGCAGCTGAAGGTGCGGTTCTAAAGAGTTTGTTTATAGTCTGTTTCTGCTTCCGCTTGATGTCATATCGACATCATGGCTGCCGGCTGCATAACTATCCTTGCGAACGACATATTCTCACCCAACCTGCGCACCTTCGTACCTTCGATGTCAGGAAAGGCTCCTAGTGCCATTTCCTTGTTTTCTGGTTTGTTTTGTATTCTCACCACTAGTTGGTGGAGTGCTGATTCACACGATTTGCGTGGTTGATAGGCATGATGATTTGGATGCAGGGGCTTGTTTATCAGAGAGGTCCCCCTCAGATGCCTCTCAACTAATTTTTCTAGCGTTTTCAATATGAAAGATGTTACACTGATGGGTATGTACGCTTTTGCCTAAGTTTAATCTGGACGCCCAGGTTTTAACACCACTTCTACCTGTCTCCAGGAGGTCGGAACTTATACTACAACACAACAACACAATATAAAATACTTTAGTTTTATAAAAAATGTTATTGTTATGTTATTTGCTTAAATAAACATAGTTTACTAATTATATATAACAACTTACATTTTTATCTAATAAATGTATGTGATTAATTTTTACAATTTCTGTTATGTTGCAATGTTTTTAATTGTTTTACATTTATATTTACTTTATTTCTGTTCTATGTATTGTAAATAATTAACGTAGTTGGGAGAACGAAATTGTATTTAACAACAAGAACATAATATGCAAATTTATGTAAACTGCATTCTCTAGCGATTCCGTGTTTGTAACGCGAGACAATTCGTTTTGCTTTAAACAAATTTAAACACCAAACACCCCTGACTATATAAAAAATACTTATTATAACCGTCGCAATGCGGGCGGGTGGATCGATTTGTTGTCTGTGCGATTCTAAATTCCACCAACTATGTAAACATTTCATCCTTCGATGTCAAATACGATACGGTTTTAATTGGAAACGAAACTTAATTATCGCAGAAATAGAAACTCAATTTTCAATGTAATTGGAACATAATTCCTTAAAACTATGTTCCTCTATTTTAGTTGACTTCTCTATGAGATTGGGCTTTAGTAGTTGAAATTTATGTGTAGTATGTAAATGTCGTTTATTAAAACTGAAGGAAATATATATCAGCGGTAAGAAGATTCGTGTAAATATACAGGCAATTATACGAAATTTAGGTGAATGGTAAAATGAAAATGTCAAAGCAATTTACAAAAAATAAATGGTTAGTTCAAAACTACACCCGAGAGACAATTTTCCCACTTGATTTATTATCCACAAAATATCATTTTTTATAAAGTTATTAAAGACGAAATGTAGCTTAAATATGTAAATATAATATTCAACCTGTTCGTAGCTCTATAATATCCTAGTCTGTTGATAAGATTATATGATTGTATCTATAATAAGTATGGTTTCATATTAAATTATTATTTTTTAATGTTTAATATATTTTTCCGTAAACTGCCTTCTATCATATACTCAGATTTTTTTTAAAACTGCTAGCAATTATACTTTAATATTACAAACTTTCTAGACATTTATATTTCGAATTACTGTGTCAGGAACAGAAGCAGGATGCTCGAGAGAAAAGCGCTTACATTTTCATCTCGAGCAACATAATTTCTATTCGAAATCCGCATAGCTTGCAATTATTTCGGTAATTATATAATCGATTGAAATCATATCCAGACTATTAAAAGAATACAACCCCCTTTCGGTTTTATACTCTCTTCTTCTTTGGTTTCACTGTTCATTGAGTCGATAATTTCATTTTGATTGCTTTTGGCGAATTATGGTAATGGTATTAATCGAGATTACATATTTATTGCGATTGTAGAAAATCATCTAATTGTGTCATATTAATGTAGAAGTATTAAGATATTATTAGTTAATAATCAGATCCGTGCAAGCATGTATTGCTGATTTTATATATCGACTTTATATAACGATTTTATATATCGGCTTAATATCCGGGGTACTCAAACGGTCGATCGAGAAAGGTTTTTAAGTCGATCACGTTAGTCAAGCAGCTCAGTGTCTACCAAACTTTCTACCTCACGGCCCAAGACCGAGAAAAAATTGTATCGCGAAATAACATACAACAATTCCCAAAAAATTAATTATACTAGCACAATTGAAAATAAATATTAAATGATTAAAATTAATCGGGAAAGAATTATGTCAAAACGCGACTATATATTAGATAAACAAACAAGAAACTTTCATCTATTATATGTAATTGTTCCCGTTATCATTTAATTTTCATAGGCATTGAGAAACCTAATTAGTAAAGAAAAAGAAATTAAATAAATGTAGTAGCTAAATCCAAAATTCTAACAACATTTTTGAAATCGATTTTGTTTTCTTTTTCTTTAAATGCTGGTATGTCCTATAGTATCTTGCGAGCAAATTGATGCTCCACACGAAAGTATGAAAACGATGTGATGAAAAATAGATGGAAAATGGTACAGACACGTTTTATAGAGTTATACTAGTCAGATACTAATACTAGTTTAAATGAATTTGGACATGCCAATAGAGCTGCGTGTTTTTATATTTCCTCATCCACAGTTCTAACTTGTTGGAAGTCTTCAAACATTCAACATTCAACAGATAGCAACCAGTTATCTTAGTTAAGAAATTCAGATCAAACATTTCCAGCATCGAAAAAATATATAATTTCAGTTTTCAAAGAGATAATTCGTATCACTCACTAGGCACAGAACGTTATAGGTGAACGGAAAGATTTCCTTTCGTGACCCATAGCACATATGTATGAAGAAGTAAACCTTTTACTATCTAAATTCATAGTTCGACATGGGATTCTAAACAATATGCATTGTATAGAATTTTATTATATGTAATTTACAACTTTAACGATGTTATCCGTTGTGATCAGGAGCCCATCAAGTAGAGCTTTGAAGCAAACGATGCAATGTACAATTTTTACTCATGATACTTTTATAATACATCAGTTATGAAACCTGGCATGTATCTTTATTGTCTCGTGAAATATCTTGATTTGGCGAAATGTTTTGGGCGAACAAATGGTAGACAATATAAAAAATATACATTATATAATGAAAGTTAATGGATGGATTTTCTGATCCAGCTCGGTTCCTATGATCTAGTTTAACTTATTTCATATAATGAAGAGTATGGTTGCGACACATACTACGTGGTAATCCATACTTACTTTGAATTGAAAAGAACACTATGTTTTTACCACTGATTTTGTAAAAATATTTTATAACTTGTTTTAAACTAAACCTAAATACTTAATACGACTCGAGTTTTGACTGGTAATAGTTATTTACATTAGAGTGCGGAAAAGTTGATTTTACAACGCGACAGCTCGTAGCGTAGCGTCCATTAGGTGGAGTGTTGTAAAATCATTTACGCACGAAAGTTTAAAGTTTTTTGACCGATAATTATTATTGTAGAAACAAATAGATTTAGATTATTTAGAATACTGGATATTACTTAATTTTTTTTTGGCACAATATTGCGGCGAAATAGTGAAATAGAAAGAAAAAATTGGTTCGGTTTCAAAAGATTCGGTTTCAGAAGAAGATATGCAAAAAAGATGATTGAAAAGTTTTAATGGGCAGGAAATGGAATAGAACAACTACATAGCATTTTCAGCTTCATGCTAGCAGCTACGAATACCTTGGATTCATGTTTAGCCAGCATAGTTCTTTTAGGGAGCATATAAATTATATAGTAAGAAAATTTTGGGTGCCTACTAACAGATTCTGCAGTGTATGGGAGAGTGCATGCAAGGAAAACTTCAGATCAGATACCGTTATATGGAGGGCGTACGTGTTTAGAATTTTAATGTATATTCAGAACTGTGGGGTGTGATATATGAAGAAAAGATAGAGAGAATCTATAAATGTTGAGAAGTGTACATAGTGCTGCAAGATACAAATGCCTTTAAAATTACCAACCAGGCTGCAGCGCGGTTTGCGAAGTATGCTTGTAAGGAAGAAATAATGGGAAATGAATGGATCGTGAAGGAAGTGTATAGAGCGGCTAGAAAAGCTAGGTAATGCTAGGAAAACTAATTGGGGGAGTAAGAGAAAGAAAATGTTAAAAAAAAACGAAAATTCGACGATCCCACAATAATGATCGCTAGATTCAGGTGCGGTAGTGCCAAGAAGGGAAGGAATATGCGGGACGGAGAATGAGGCAAGGGACTACTGGGTTGCAAACTGCACAGGTTGTGTGTGGAGTGAGTCCGAGAAGATCGAGCTGGAAAAGGGGTGGGAGGCAATATTTGACGAAAGCAGTCAGGGTTGGCCGCTCATGAGCGAAAATTGTGCAGTGGAAAGGGAGCAAAAGTGTAAGAGTTTAGAGTAGTGTATAATGTCAGAATATAAATGTAATGTCATAATGTCTGTCTGTGTTTAAATAAATGTCGATTGTCAAGATCGTAGAATATAAGTTTTGAAAAATAGTAAATTCAAATAATGGTCTTATATGGGGCGATTTTTTGGGCCGTTTGGGTTTTGAAAATTGAAAAACAGAAAATTTGCAAAAGTGAATTAATTATTTATTTGGGCATATAAATGAATGCCTGCCATTTACTGTTTAAAGATTATTTTCTATAAATGTTGCCCGCGGCTACGCCGTAGGACCTACGGCGTAGCTATGAGTATGGGTATCCGTGAGCGCCATTTTGGAATACTTTTTCTAGCATTTCGGCCGGTATTTCATCAATGGCAGCTGTAATGTTGTCGTCCGGGACTGGAATTGTGGCTGAACGAACTTCACGTATCCTCAAAAAAATAGTCTAGTGGGGTCAAATCGGATGATCTTGGCGGCCAATGAACTACTCCAAATCGTGAGATTAATTGCTCACCTAACTCGCCTCTCAATAGGTTTAAGGTATTGCGTGCCGTGTGGCACGTGGTACCGACTTGCTGAAACCACATCGCAACCAAGAAGATCTTCCTTTTGGAGTAAAAAAAGTCAGTAATTATGGCATTGTACCTTGCTTCATTGACTATAACCTTGCGATTTTCATAGTTCTTGAAGAAGTGCGGTCCAATGATGGTGGCCCACAAACAGCACTAAACAGTGCATCTTTCAGAGTGCATTGGCAGCTCCTGAGCTGCCACTCGTTGCTCTTCACACCAAATTCAACAATTCTGTTTGTTGAAGTACCCATTGAGTCAAAAATGAGACGAAGCTCATTTTTTCTCCATAGAAAAATGGATCTTTATCCAACTTTCCTAAGGCCCATTCACCATACAAACGACGTTATGATACTTGACCTGGCTTTAGTTCTTGCAGCAGCTGTATTTTGTATGGTTTCATACCGAGGTTCTTACGTAAAATCTTCCAGTTGGTCGAATAACACAAGCGCAATTGTTGTAAACGGCGACAAATTGACATATAGCGATCTTCATTGACACTGGCCGTTACAGCAGTAATATTTCCCTTGGTAGGCACTCTTCGCATACTGCTTGGTTGATCAATGTCCAATAAAGTGAAACTGGTACGAAATTTGGTCACAACAGCAAGAATAGCCTGTTCGGTAGGTGGATTATGACGACCATAAAACGTACTTAATTTAGGAATATTGCTCATACATTGACATACACTGCATGAATTTTGATAATACAATTATATGATTTGCAAGCGTTGTTCGTTTGTTAGTCTTTTCCTAGTGAAATGGAAAACCTTACTGAGCATTTTTGATATTGCCACATGTCACGAATCTTTTTTTACACAGCAAAAAAAATCACCCGTTATATGTCGTTGTCATATAGTGAAATCAGGCAGATTGTGTAAAACTGAGCCATTGCATGATCTATGGACAGTTTAGTTTATCTAATTCATGTAGCTCATGAAATCGCCAATTTTATAACACATATTTAACTCAGATTTACGCTTATGTACTATACTATCTTACTTATCTACTTACTGATTCGACGTTTCAAAAAATGCCTTAGTGCTGTTATCTGACAGTATCTACCTGTCTTAATTATCAGACTTATTAATAAACATATTTGAGATGGTTTCCCAGACTAGCTAGTCATATCGACTATTTCAAATAGAATACACGAACTGTCGACAGTTTCAAACAATTTGACGGATTTCACTATAAGACTCACACATCACTACGACATCAATATATAATATTCCTTTATTGGCATAAATGTAAATACACGATAGTTCGTACTTTAGTGTGACATCTAAAAGAATAAAACAAAAAAGAAAACAAAAGAAAACACCAGAATGAAACGGAAAATAAAAATATCCAAATTTATACAGAAAAAAAAGTTCTTAGATCCTGTTTAGGTAAAAAGAACGTAAGGAAAAAAAAACATAAATAAAAACAAACAAAAAAGCCTATAACCCGGTCCTTTGCACATATATATTTTTTTCATGTACACAAAACCCGAGCCACTCTCACCCATAACCTACTTTCAGTTTTTCGCCACTCACTTTTCCTCTTCGCTCCATTCACATTTCTTACAACCTAACACCCAATGTTCCTACAGCTCCTCCCCTTCTTCACATGCTGGACAAGTCCTATATGTTGCAGCCAATATCTTCTACGCCTTTCGTCAATACCGCACCTAAACCGGACAATCGTTACATGTGGAGCTTTAGGATTGACTAGATACTCTGGGCATCTGTCAAAAACTCATCTGTTGGATTTTGCTGTAGTCTCTATTAAAGGTGCCCTCATATATGTGTCTTTGTCTCTCTTGCAGCTCTGTCTCCAGTAGCTCTGCCAGAATCCTTTCCACTAACATTCCCTCATTCATCATTCTCTCGATCTCTTCTTGGTTAAATCCACCTCTTTCATACATTCGCTTGCGCATGCATCCCCATTTTGTTTCCATGTTACTCCCTTTACCCTCCTTTCTTGCCACTTTCAAAACACTTTTCTTTCTTTATTCTTTTATCTCCCGCACTATTCACTTTCCTTTCTAATATAGCCACTCTCATAACCGCGATGTTTGCCACCTTGTAAGAATTTGTTTCTTGTTGGACGATGTACCAGGGGGTGGACTTTTCTAGCTGCGGCCCTCTTTATGAACTGTAACTACACTCTCTCTATGTCGTTTTCATCTTTCACACCCCAGATTTCTGCCCCATACATCATAATACTTCGTACGCAAGCCTTCCATACAATCATTTTCGCCCTGAAATTTTCCCTCAGGTATACTCTCCATGTATCCCAGAGCCTGTTAGCAGCCACCCACGCCTTTTTTACTATATACTTGATATGTGCATCGCACCACCCATTTTATTGAAACATAAAGCCTAGGTATTTAAAACTGCCAACTTGTTCTATTTCACTCGCTTCCCATTCCAAACTCTCTTTCCTTGATCCCTTTCTCTTCTAAAACAGCATCCAATTTGTTTTCAGCACATTTACCTTTAACACCTAACCACCTGACATACGTCTCTGAGATCCAAAGTAGCAGTAATTTTCTCACCTGAGACGTATGGCAGGTGGTTAAGGGTTAACATACGTTTTTTTTTTAATTCTATTCGTACCAAATCCTCTTTTATTTCCACTTTCGAACGTGCTAAGACAACGACGTTGTCCGTATAAGCCAGACTCCAAATCTTTCTCGTCGCTATTACCACTCTTCCCGCTTGACCCAAGCTTAGCGTTCTCTCGAGGTCCGCAGTATGTAGATTAAATAGTAGCGGACTTAACGGGCACCCTTGTTTTAGCCCTTTCCTAACCTCAAATCTTTCAGATAGACTTTCACCTATCTTCACTCTACACCATGTTCTCTCATATAGATGCTCCATGCTCTCCCTGATCTGTTGCGATATACCTTTCTCCCTCATATATTCCCACATTTTCTTTCTCACTACTGAGTCATATGCAGCTTTGAGGTCAATAAATACCGCGTATAATTTCCCCTTTGGTTTAGCTATTTCTCTTTGTATGATATAATTCAGTATGTATATCTGTTCTGTTGTTCCGCGTCCTTTTCTGAAGCCAGCTTGTACTTCTGGGATTAGATTCCTCTGCTCTGCTTCTTCCTGTAACTTTTTTCCAGTATCTTAGCATAAATCTTGTATTACGTGTCCGTTACAGCTTCCATTAGAGCAACATAGCTTCCTAGTTCCTCCTTGTTACCTTGCTTAAAAACTGGCACAATAATTTCTTTCCTCCAACTGTCCGTAATTTGTTTGCTACCTTTGAAAAAGCTGTTAAGTTCGCCACGAAGTCTCTTTAAAATTCTGTTGTTACAAAAAACAAGTATATTTGTTAAGCATAATTGTTCTAGAAAAATCCTCTTCGTTTAATTTGAGGTCACTTTATTTAAACATTATATTGTTTGAAAGATGTTTTGTATAATTGGTAACATTATCAATACAACTGTATACATAAAACTAAAACATAAATATTAAATTTAAATTAAAACTTTCTAAGACATTCGTCCTAAAGAAGAACAAGGTTTATTGTTCTTGTCAAAACTAAAATGTTAATATTTGAATTATTTGTACTGGAATAGCACATAATTCAGTAGTAATTCACACAAGATCAATTTTATAAACAATAAAGACCCGGCCTAGTCAATTCAATGTCAATAGTTGCTTTAAATTAAAAGGATATAAGGATATAAGACAGATTCAGATAGCAAGGCAACTTTAACTTCTTGGGAGTTTTAATATACTGATTATAAAAGTTTTTATTTTTTTGTTATTACGAATTTATAATAAATCAAATTGTTGTATCTATGTTGAAAGTTGGCTTTTATAGACTTTTTATTTATTTTAAAACCTTGTAATAAATAATTTTGATAGATGATTAGAAAAACTTTAAAAGTTATAAAATTTAAAAAAGAATCATGTGAATCGTCTTGTTTGGCACGTTTGGAGTAAACGTGCCAAACAAGACGACCATGCTTGTGACGTAAGAGTTGTACAAAATAATTCCTCAATAATAAAATAGTTTAGTTTTGAGATTTTACAATATATAAGATTTACAATATAAAGATTTACTAATATATTCACGAAGATTTACTTCATGAAAACTTAAAACACGGTATCAACTGCATACAATAACGAATAGAAAGCTTGATGTCAGGCGCGCTCGGAAAATGTCGGACTATTTTCGGTACTGATTTCAAAACTTTATTTTCAATTTGTCATAACTTCTTAATGGAAATGAAAAAAGAGAAAAAAATATTTCTATTATGAAACTTATGTGATCTTTCTATTTATGACAAGAATATAAATTAATTTGTAAAACCCAATTAATCGCTGATATAAGAAATATTTATTTTACTATTTAAATCTCTTGTTCTATCTTTTGAACCTTAGTAATCGACTTTGATTTTTTTGATTAACCTAACTTCCCAATGAGCTATAGACTTCAAATTTAAATATAGCTTAGAACTGGATTGCTGGATGACTAAATGTGAAATTTAAAACTCTGGGTAATTGGTTTTACTTCAATTGAGTATTCCACATTAAATGTAATTATGTACGTCGAGGACGGTATGTTATTTATTGTATTGTATGTTATAATTTGGTTTTTTATAAGTTAAAAAAAAGTCCATTGATTATAAACAATTTAAAAGTGATAAAGCTTTGAAAATAATCACGTCCAAACGCGCCATAATTTGTTTGTGGCGTCGAAAGGGTGAAACTTCATTCTAATATTCAAACATAAACATCCTTACAAACAAACATAAAATCGTCGTTTTAGGATTTTTTCGGCGCACTGTTTAAAACCATTGCTTTTGACGTTTAAGAATGTGGGAGATTTAAAAACATTTTTTGAGGAGTTCTTTTTGTAGTACTCCTTTACAATGGTACGAAACAAGCACGATAACTTTTAATATTTGACTAATAATATTTGACATTTCTACTACAGCTAAGTCAGGCGCGGTTAGAAAATACCCATTTTACGTCACAACGCGGACCGGCCTGTTTTTGATACAGAGTTTAGAAATATATTTTCAATATGTTACAACTTTTTAATTACAACGAAAAAAAGAAAACAAAAAACAATTTTGTTATAAAACTTATATATGAGCTTTCGATTTATGACAAAAGAAAAATTGATTCAAATACCCAATTGTAGACTAAGTAAAACACATTTCGAGAAGATGTGAAAGTTTGCACAAAGAGGACTAAAGAGCAGAAAATAATATATATATATATATATATATATATATATATATATATATATATATATATATATATATATATATATATATATATATATACATATATATGTTGTATTTGAGGTTTTCGCGGATATATACCTGTGTTGTATAGTTTTCTCGGGGATTCCGCGTTGATACTGAGGGTTGGCTCTGAAAAGAACCGGATTTCGACGTTTCGGCGAACTAACATTCGCCATTCTCAAGAGATATATGCGTCCGTGCGGGTCATATATATATATATATATATATATATATATATATATATATATATATATATATAAGTAACCTTTTAAAAACTATAAATATTTTTTTCTGTGTTGACTACAAGTTGGGAAGCTTCTAAACTATTTTCCTCTTTTTATTGCATTTTAATAAAAACTTGGTTTAAGAAAAAAAAGATAGAAGTATATTATTTTATTTTAATAAAAACTCAAATAATAAATATTCGAAAAGATGTTCAATTTGATAACTTTAATTAAATTCTATCAAAACCACAGAAATGCCTTGAAATTAATTTGAGGTTTATCCCGGTTTTAATTACAACTTTCCAATTCGCATTAGTTCAAATTCGCCCAACCAATACTAAAAACGACCGTGACTAATCGAACCAATTGGTGCATTCGCCGGGAGATAAAAATTTTGTAGCAGTACCAACTGACCAATATATAAAAATAGATTGCACACGCTCTTTATTCGTCGATTCAGTTTTATCGTCAATCCGTCGCCACTATCCAGATAGAAATATCGAGGTTATATAGACGAGGGTTAGTCGGGTTTATAATGCAATTTTCCCTTCACACTACGCTTTTCCTTATCTCCGCACTTATAACCATCCGCGGCCGCACAATCTGCTCGTTCATCGGGAAAATTTCATACCCGACCGACAAACTAAATCAGCATGATATCAAAACTAATCGTATATAATCGTATATAATCATACATGTTTAAATAAACATTTAAAGCAAAGTTCTATACCAAATTATTGACTCTAAACAAACGGTTACATAGATTTTTTTTAGACGAGATTACATAATTAATGTTTAAACTAGACGAGATTTAGTTTGTATAGATATATCATTCAAGTTTTAATGGTTGACCTGTTTAACTTCTACAGTTACTTTAGAATAAAGTTTTGGATTATAATTTTTAGAATAGATTGTTTTGAAAAGTTTCAATAGTAATATTACTGATTATTTAAATTTACATAGTTAGTACTAGAGAGTTTCAATGGATTTATCTAAATTCATAGGGAGTAAAACTTAAAAGAGAATGAAGAGGAATATCGTAAAATTAATTTGACTACTTTGTAGAGGTTACCCATTTATATTGTAATTTTGTCAATCTCCGTACATATTAGACTACACTGCGAAAGTCAAGACAAGTCAAGACTAGAAACCGAAAATTTGTTCGATAAGATGAGAAACGTAAGACTAGGCAGACAAAGCTAAGACATACTATTATAGATATGTAAGATTAAAAATGAAAGTGTGGAGAGCTATACTATATTAACATTATCATTAACATTATGCTTCACTTTCTTATTTATAGACAACACAGAAAAAAATATTTTCTCCATTTTAGTGCACTTTTATAAAAAAGTTAAATTGGTTTTTTATACATTTTATTTTTAAAATAAAAAAATATATAGTGACGAGCCGAAACAAACACTAGTTAGTAGTTAGATTACAATTGGCGTATCAGATGAGTCATAAATAAAAGTGTGGAGAGCTGTACTACATTAGAAAAAAATATTTTCTCCGTTTTAGTGCATTTTAATAAAAAATTAAACAGTTTTTTCTTGTATATTTTATTTTTAAAATAAGGAAATTAAGTCGAGAATCCGGTTCTTTTCAGAGCCAACCCTCAGCATCAACGCAGAATCCCCGAGAAAACAATATAACACACACACACACATATATTTATAAATATATATATATATATATATATATATATATATATATATATAAATATAGGTGAAATCATTGCACCAACTGGAAATGAAAAAATAGCTCAAAACACCCGTGTCCAAAAACTCAGAAGAGCATATGGGAGAAAAAAAAAATTTACAACAAAAAATGTATGTAGCTCCATTTTAAGATTATATATTACTATACTGTAATCAAGCCAGAAGCCCTATATGCAGGAGAAACTCTTACGCTTAATAAAGAGCGAGCTCGAGAATATCCTAAAACAAGCACGATAAGATAATCTTAAATAAAAATAAAAAGATAAGAGAGAAGAGCAAATTCTCGAAAGATTTGACAAACTAAAGACTTTTCCTTGAACACAACAAGTATATGCAGACATGAGAAATGCTGAAATCCAACCAAAAGAAATTTCGGACCGACACATATACAGAGGAAAAATTGACAAGTGGGAAGTTGTTCCCGAAAATGAAGTACTAAGATCAGGTACCAAGTGGACGGAAGAAAGGAGGAGGATCTTTGGTGAACAGATTATGGCATCCTGGATCCTTCGCAAGCGATTTATAAATAGAACTTCGTGTCTTCCTAAAGGAACCAAACCTCCTAAAGGGATATATATATATATATATATATATATATATATATATATATATATATATATATATATATATATATGTATATATATATATATATATATATATATATATATATGCTCCTGCATATAGGGCTTCTGGCTTGATTACAGTATTGTAATGTATAATCTTAACATGGAATGACATACATCTTTTGTTGTAAATCTCTCTTGTTCTCCCATATACTATTCTGAATTTTTGGACACGGGTATTTTGAGCTATTTTTTAAAGTGTTATTGAACAGACTAGAACCACAAGCAGATCATCAAATAGGTGAATACCAGGCTGGCTTTAGGAAAGGGAGATCATGCATCGAACAAATTTGGAACCTAAGAACAATATTGAAAGTCAGACAGACAAATAACACTGTAGTTACCTTTGTGGACTTTAAAAAAGCGTACGACAGCATTGATAGACAAACGCTCTTTGCAGTACTGGAAGAATATGACATTGACAAAAAAAACAGAACACTAATACAACTAACGCTCACGGACACCATCTCAAAGATCAAGTTCATGGCTGAAATCTCAGAACCCTTTCAGATACGCACAGGTGTCAGACAAGGAGACGGCCTCTCACCAATTTTGTTCAACATGGTCTTAGACAAAATTATTAAGCAGTGGGAGGAACAAGTGAAAGGCATACAGCTAGGAAGAACACGCGAAATAGAAACAATCATTAAATGCTTGGCATTTGCAGATGACGTTGCCATAACCAGCAATAACACACAGGAGGCAAAGAAAGCACTGGAGCGATTACATGAAATAGCCGCTAAAACCGGTTTACAGATATCGTATGAGAAGACCGAATACATGGAACGACATACCAACAATGTACATACCATACGTACGACTTATGGATCTATACAAAGAGTAGAAAAATTTAAATAGTTAGGGGAATATATACAAATAGGAGGATCAAACAAAATTCCTAACATTAAACGAACGGAAAAACTCCAGAAAGCATATAAACTTACATGGTCACATTATAATAAGAAAAGCATATCAAGACAAGCCAAACTCAGACATTACAAAACAGTTGTATTGCCTAAAGCATTGTATGCGTCAGAAACGACCACAATTGGAGCATCTGGCATCATAGAAACAGAAAAAATTGAACGCAAAATTCTTAGAAAAATATTTGGAGCAGTACACAGAGATGGGATATGGATGAAAAGACCTACCAAAGAGCTATATAAACACACAGACAGACTAACAAATATCATTAGAAAACGAAGACTAACTTTCAATGGGCACATACAGAGAATGAACAATAAACGACTTACACAAAAAATCTTGATGTAGTAAACAGTTCAAGTAGGAAAACAAATTGGTTTCATGAAATAGAAGATGACTTAAAGCAATTGGGGATCAATCAGCAAATGATAGAAGACAGGAAAAAATGCAGAAGCAATATTAAGAATACCAAATTTTTAGTAAGCGAAAGGAAGATAGGAACATTGTGGACAGAACAAAGGAAACAGGAGCATAGTCAAAGGATGAAGAGATTTTGGGAAGAGAAGAAAAGAAGGGAAACAAGTGAAACTTGTGTCATCATGAGTTATTTAAGTTCAAACACTGTCCATATGGGCAAAAATGATGTAATAATATATATATATATACCCCAAAATTCTTAGAAAAATATTTGAAGCAGTACACAGAGATGGGATATGGATGAAAAGACCTACCAAACAGCTATATGAACACACAGACAGACTAACAGATATCATTAGAAAACGAAGACTAACTTTCTATGGGCACATACAGAAAATGAACAATAAATGTCTTACAAAAAAAATCTTTGATGTAGTAAACAGTTCAAGTAGGAAAACAAATTGGTTTCATGAAATAGAAGATGACTTAAAGCAATTGGGGATCAATCAGCAAATGATAGAAAACAGGAAAAAATTCAGAAGCAAAATTAAGAATACCAAATTTTTAGTAAGCGAAAGGAAGATAGGAACATTGAGGACAGAACAAAGGAAAAAGAAGAAAAAGAAGGGAAAGAAGTGAAACTTGTGTCATCATGAGTTATTTAAGTTCAAACACTGTCCATATGGGCAAAAATGATGTAATAATATATATATATATATATATATATATATATATATATATATATATATATATATATATATATATATATATATATATATATATATATATATATATATATATATATATATATATATATATATATATATATATATATATATATATATATATATAGTGACGAGTCGAAACAAGTAGTAATTAGTAGTAATATAATATAGTAATAATAAAATTAGATAGACGAGACTTTTTATTATAAAAAGGGGTTCCACTTTGGCTTTTAGTATGTGCCATCCCGGTGTAGCATATTTCGCATTCATTAGGGAGGGCAGCATGGACGGTTAGTAAAAAACGCCCTAGTTGTTGCCTACCCGAACGGGAATCAAACCCGGGTCTCTGGCTTGTCAGGCGGGTATGTTGTCGGCTACACCACCGAGGAGGACCATCACTAAGGAGGACAGATAGACAAGACTAGGCAGACAATACTGTACATGCAGGATTAGATAAACAGGACTATATGAATGAGAGTAGAAACGTTAGTAATTTCAGGGCAAAACAAACAACTGCAGGCAGATATGTTTTCCCCTATCCATTCCAACAGGGTGATTGACTCAGTAATTAGAAAGGATTTCCAAAGCAGACAAGGGTTAGATAACGGACATAGATTGTAATTTACTTTGTTTTTGTGCGCAGAGTGGAGTAGATTGTAAGAATAGTCTAATCCCACGAGACTTCGCAAACAAGAATATACTATCAAATTTAAACCCAAAGTACTATATAACCAGGTATTAAAATAACAAGGTGCGACAAGCAAGACTATTTGGATAGGACCGGAAGGAGTATAGACTTGGGTTTGGATAAAATTTTAGCGCCAAGGCTAACTCTTAATTAGACATGTTTTAATAAACTCTTCAGACTAAACACATAAAACGAAAAACAAAACAAAATTAGAGTTAGTCTAAATAGATTAAACTGAAACTCTAGCTCGATATAGGTTAACTGACTAGAATGTCTGCTACTAAGGTTTTTAAAGATCATCTGGATTTGTTATTTCTAAGATGAATGACACCTTTTTATAGTGAGTGGAAGTAAATTTGTTGATTTTATAAATACAATATTACGTAATGAAAAGAATGGTTGTGACAGTTGCTACGTGGTAATCCATACTTACTCTGAATAGAAAAATTTACTATGTTTCAACAACTAGTCTTTGTAAAAATTTTATATAACTTGTGAGGTTATAAAGGGTGTTTCATAAATGTCCGGCGGAAATTCTAGGGCGTATTCTAGAGCCCAAAATAAGAAATAAGTCCTTATTAAGATTTGTCCGAAAACGCTTCCTAACTGAGGCACGGCCCTAATAAGGTTGGCCTTACACAACATTTTCGCTAATATCTCAGAAGCAGGTAATGATAATTGATTCCAATTTTGTCAGCACTCGTTACTGGAGCCGAACTACCGTTTGTACTTATTTTCGTCTTGGTAGCCGACCAATGGCGGTACATCCGGGGAACGATCTTTGTATTTTATCTTTGTATTGCAATTTTACAATGGTGTACACTGGCGTAAAGTGGGTAGATTTATATAACTTAAGTTATATAATATTTACACAAAATTTAGCGATAAAACGTAGTGTAGTGCACGTTATTATTATAAACATAACACCTATTATTATTATAAAAAACATCATGTTATGATTATAAATATTCTTTTCATTTTATAACGTTTTATAACCAAAATTTCTTATTTGTATGTAGTTTCAAAATTCTGCCAAAATTAAGTTTTGTTCCTTTATGAAAGCTATTTATTGTAATTATCCTATATATTTTCGGAGAAAAGCATGCAGGTTCGTTTAACTAGGATTTTCTTCGAAATCCCATGCCGTAGTTTTCAGAAATTTACTAAAATCAATATAATCCCGCCCTTTTTCCGTGAAATTGTATTTATTTCGAGCATTAACCCAATTTTCCACCTCCGTTCGTATATGATATAAAAGAATAATAACGTAATATAACAGTGCAGAAGAAATGGAAAAACTAGGAGCGTAATATAGGAGTCGCATATTACACTTTTTGTCTTGCATAAATCTCAATAAAAGGAAACAATTCTTTTGGCTGAAAGACAAGCTTATATTTATTTTGATGGTAATTCCGTTTTTTTCCCTCTAAATTAACTTTTACCTTTTTTGGGAAAGTGAAGTAAATACTTACAAAAAATGTTAGTAAATCATATAATAGAAACTTTTATGTTGTTATTTAGATGATATATACAGGTGTACATTTTATAAATGTAGTGCAATTGAGAAATATTCACATAACATAAAATAATATGTATATGACATATCCTTTAGAATTTTATTTCAAAAAAATATTTTTCCATTTTTATCAAACCAGTTACGATCTTAAGTTGAGATCTTATTTATTTTCAATTTAATGTTAAATATAAATTATTTCATGTATATATAAAACACTCATATGTTTATATAGGAGCAGTAAATGTGCTTGAAATATTTAACTAAACTTAAAATGGTTATAGTAATAGAGGTAGTTATTGTTAAAGATTCAATATATAAAAAAATCATCAAAATAATGTCTACTGATCTAATACTAGTATATAATAAAATTACTCTAATTAAATATTTTTATATATTTGAGCATTTGGATGAAATACTTGAAATGTTGATATCAGTGTAATCAAATAAATACGATTCATAGAACAACTTGTGTAACAATTTATATAATGTTTCCAATGCAGTGTGCAGTCTTATCGAATAAGCACTTTCCAAGAGTCTCCTTTGTGATAACAATGAAATTGAAATAAATATTTAGCGTTAAATATTTGTCCATTAATTTATGAATGGTTAACCATATTCTTGGATTTCTAGTTAATAGTTGATTTAAAATTATTAAATAATCTATATTAAGGAAATATATAAATTCAAAACATAAAGTTAGAAAATAAACATTGTATTTAGTAAATTTGTTAGAAAATTTATTTGAACTTTAAAGTGCAACGTAAGCCATTAAATATATCTGAAAAAGAGCCGTCAGGAGTTCACTCTTTTAACAACATTATCACCACATTTTGGCATGAAGCCGACTGTCTTTCAGTGATATGAAGTGATATTTAATTCTTTACGTCTCGTATTATTTCAGATTGTTCTTATAAACCTGACGAGTAACCTGACGAGAACCTGAAGTTGAGTATTGCTATGTATCGAAGTTCTTAAGTCGTTGATACATTTTATGTCCTTTGCAAATGCTTGTTGTTACACGGTCTTAATGATTCGCGTTTCTGTATCGCGCAATTCATGCAAAAGTAAAGGACCTTTTGGTTTTCGGCCTCTAATAAACCTAAAACAATAAGCAAGCGATCGAATCATGCCTTCAAATGTTGAAAATCTATTGAGGGTGGTAAATTCTCTGGTTGCCGTTGTTAGACACATTACACGTGAATTTTGAAGGCCAATACAATGAGGATTTGCTCAGCCAAAATGGTTCGAACTTCCAAATGTTCATAGTCACAAATACGGTCGGTAAAACGCCTGTCGATGATAGATCTGCTGGATTGTCTTTAGTATGTACACGATGCCAACTTGCAATATTTGTTTTAATTTGGATATCTGAGACTCGGTTAGAAACAAAGGTTTTTAATTGGTGAGGTGATGTATTTAACCAATGAAGAACTCACATTGAGTTAGTCCAATAATGTATACTGTCAAATATAATCTTAATTTCTGACATTGTTGCTTTCGCTAACAAGGCCAGTAACTGTGCGCCACATAACTCGAGCTTCGGTATTGTAATGGTTTCTAAAGGGACGACCCTCGATTTTGCACATAACAACTGTACCTGAACCCTTCCGTCGTTATATGATGTCCTCAGGTATATGCAAGCGCCATATGCCTTCTCACTTGCATCACAAACTCATTGTAATTGAATATTTTTTATTGTTGCTGAAATTATTGTTCGTGGAAAAGATATTTTATTTAATGATGTTAGTTGATTGCAACATGTTTTCCATTCGGTATAAAGGTCAGTTGGTAAAGATTCATCCCAGTCAAGTTTTGCATCCCAAATTCTTTGTATAATTTACCAAAAATTACCGTTGCTATAATAATGACTGGTGTTAGAAAACCCAAAGCATCGAATATTTTTGCAATTTCCGATAAAATACGTCGTTTTGTTATTTTGATCTTTTCAGCAAATGGAATAGGTTTCACGGTATATATTATGTTATCTGAGCTTTATTTCCAACAGATACCTAAATTTTTCAGCGTAGTGTCCCCTTATTGTAACTGGATATTAATATTTTTTTGATATGCCTTTCCATACTACAATGTCATTTAAAGCCCATTGACGAATAGTTAAACCAGCTTTCACAAGTATTTGTGTCATCCCTTGCCGTATTTGTATTGCTTCTTGTACATTTTGAGCTCCGCTAAGTAAATCATCAACAAAAAAATCCTTTAATATGCCTCATCCTGGGCAAGTTGATGCAAATAACGAATAGCCAGGTACGGAGCGGGCTTTAGTCCAAAGGTTTTCCATAAAGTACGTTGCTATTTTCTGTCTTCCTTTCTAATTAAAAATTGTCGATACATTTTCTCAATATCGCCAGTTATTACTATCGAATGTTTTCGAAAACGAAGTAATAAAGAAAAAAGATCTCATGGATCTGGTGGGTCCTGTAAAGAGTGTATCGTTCAAGGATACACCTTTTGTTGTATTTGCAGAGCCATCAAATACAACTCTCATTTTTGTAATCATACTGCTTTCTTTAATCACGGCGTGATGTGGTAGGTAATAACCTTTTGAGCTTGACGAGGGTTCGTGGACGGGTGATATGTGGTATAAATCGATGTATTCTTGCATTACTTTCTTTTATTGATTTTGTAAATTTGGGTCATTCTTAAGCTTTAGCTCTCAAAACTTCCAAATCGCTTTCAAATCGTTTGACTGCCTGGTTATACGACTCTCCTAGTCCAAGTCCTTTTGGATTGAATGGTAACGCTACTATATATCGACCGATTGAATCTCTGGTAACGTGTTTTTGGAAATGAAGTTCACATTCCTTTTCTTCAGGGGTGAGATTGCTAGTATTCGAACATTCTTCTACTTACCAAAATTCTTTTAGATAAAATTCGTTTGTGCTTGTCACATGGCATTGAGGAGGTGTTCGTTATTTCCTCAAAGGTGCGGCCCCACCCAAAATCCAACCGAGGTGTGTCTTTTGTAGTTAAAGGTCTTGCTGCTCAGGTAAAGAATTTTTAATTTGGCCAATACTTAATAATAACAAAGTTGTACCTGCTCCGATAAGACCAATTGGTCCTGGCTTATACAATGTGGGGTCTGCCAATTTGAGATTGGAAGGTATTTTTAATGATTCTCGATGAATTGGTTGATCTGCTACCACATGTAAAATCATTGGAATAATATAAAATGTCAACGTCTTTTGAAATTTATTTATACGTGAGGCAATGGTAGCGGTGGTCATATCAAGCAGCGCTCGACAGAAAACACTTTATCGAAACTTATCTAATACTTTATGCAGCGGAGGCCATAATGTTGTTTAACAATGCATCTACTACTAAGCTTATGTGCCTACCCTTTGGTGTAGGTAGACCCTTGGTTTCGGTGTTTTGATTTACTAGTCATAAATGATTATTTTCATTATTGTTAACGGTGTTCTGATTTGAATCTGACGGTACATTATCGTTTCGTTTAAAATCTAATAAAGAATTGTAACGCTTGGAACATTTTTGACATGAAGGCTTTGATAAACAGGTATTGGCTGAATGTCCTTTCCCAAAACAATTATAGCAAAGATGTGCCTCAGCAACTACTTTGTGTCGTTCTTGAACATTTTTCGAAATCTTCCGCAAGTATATAATCTATGGGGTTCATTACAAACAAGGCAAGTACCTGACGTTAAGGTAATTGATGCATTTGTGGGCTGTTGATTGGCGTTGTGATTAGTGAAAAGCGTTTGTGAATGTGGTCGATTTTGTTAATAATCTCGTTTTGGTGGTGCAGTTGAGTTGTATTGTCAACTATCCCCACACGTGGTTTTTTTCTCCAAAAACTACAAGCCCCCAATGCCATATTGTGCCCGGGTTAAGTTTTGAGAGAATTAAATCAACCAGGGGAATATCCCAAAACGACACTGGTGCCTTTAAATTTTCTAATGCTCTCGTATATTGGTAAAAAGTATCGACTAGCTGGTTGATTGACGACGCTGTCTTTCGTTAGACGTGGATATTCGCGCAAAATAGACCAGCGGCGACGAGTCATTTTCCGTGCTGATTCATATTAATATCTTAAAATATTTAGCGCAACTGCATAATTTTTATGAGTTTGTTCAAAAGAATCCAATTGCACTTGCTGCGCTTCCAGCAAGTGATAGCATGAGGTAATTTAATGTATTAACAGGAGGTAAATTTTCAGGATCAATAAGAGTGGAAAATAAACTGATAAACGAGGACCACTTCGCTGGTGGACCATCAAATTTTGGTAAAGGTATTGTAGGTAATGAGACAGCAACATTTGTAAGAGCTGCAGTATTGTTTGCTAGGGCTCGCACATTTGTTGCTACAGGTGGTGGAATAAGCTCTTGTATAATAGGTAATGCGCGAGATTTTTCAATTTTAGTAGGGAAAGATAGTTCCTTCTATTCCCACCTCCCCTTATGGGCTCCACCCATGTAATTCTTATAAACCGGGTGGAGCAAGACCTATCCACCACCTATCATTAGTTCTGAACGCGGCCGAGCGTGTATGTGTAGATGGCGCGGTAATTATCGAGCGCGGCGGATAACGAGAAAATTTGAAATTGATTCAAATGGGTAATTTTTGGCGCGAGGGAAGGGGGAAGAGATTCTGGGTTTTAGACTAAACGGTAAAATTCAAAATGGGTTGCGGGCTGGATATTAATTTGTGAAGCTGGTTACCCCATAAGAGTAAATGGGTGCTACAAGGAAAAGTCGTTAAAAAAAACGCGGGGTGGATTCAAAATTAGTGCCCGGGCCAAATGAGAGGCGTGCCCGATAAAACTAGACGCATGAGACACGGGTGACGAAACTAGAAACATACCCGGCGAGGCTAGAAACATACCCTACGAAACAAGCACTAAGAGACAAGCCCGATGAAGCATGCCCAGAGAAGCTAGATATATGAGACACGGGCAACGAGACGAAACGCCATTTAATTATTTCTAAATTAAATTATTTTTAATTAAATTAAAATATTTTTAAATTAAATTAAATTATTTTTTAAATTAAATAAAATTATTTTCAAATTAAATTAAATTATTTTTAAATAAAATTAAATTATTATTAAAAAAAATTATATTTAAATTAATTTATTTTTACAATAAATTAAATTATTTTTAAATTAAATTATTGTTAAATTAAATTAATTATTTTTAAATTAAATTAATTTTACATTAAATTAAATTATTTTTAAATTAAATTGTTTTTAAATTAAATAAAATAAAATCATTTTTAAATAAAATTAAATTATTTTTATATTTATTTATTTATTTATTAAACAGGTGTATTTACAAAGTTTGAACATTGGACTGGGGATTGAAAAATCCTCCCAACCAAACTGCCGGGGGCATTGTATAGTCGTTCACCCAACTTTCTAGCTCTTTTATTCTCATACTTAAATCCGTACACCATTGTCCAAGCGGTAATAAACTTGGATATGCTTTAGCCGCCCAACCTGGTGGAACTTGGTCCATAAACAGCGATTGTTCCAATTCTTCCATGTCTCTTGTAATCGTCAATTCTCCTTTCATACCTAAATCCACTACCAAGGAGTGAAAAAGAAATAATGATAGACAATAAGTTATAACATATATACTATAACATTTAAATAATTGGTCTGACAATAAAATATACTCCTTTTCGCTGAGGATAAACCTGTGCGCGAACCTGCTCTTTTTTATTATTATTTTTCCTTTAATATTTTTTTTTATTATACGAATATTACATTTAATAATAATACAAATAATACATATTACTCTAGCCTTGAAAAAATCAGTACGATTTGATGAGATGAAAATTCAATGAGCCATTTTCTCTAAACCTTGTTTTTATTGTTCAGTCCTTTTGTGTTCATTGCTTTAAAGTTTTCCGGTAATAAATTAAACACTTTACGACTAATGTACACGTGAGTTCTACGTCCAATTTCTTTTTTTATTGTAAACGTACTTTGATATTTCTGTAGCGATATAATAATTTATCATTGTACTCGTATTTAATTGAAGCGAAATTGTAAAGCACCGATTTCTCTAGAAAAAATCTGCGTATACTAGTCATTTCTTTCTTCCTAAAGATAGTTTCAGAGGAGTACATTTGTTGATTCTTGAAGATAACTTTTAAAATCTTTTTATGAAGATGGTGTAGCGGTTTTAGAGTGTTTTCATTAAAACCTCCCCATACTATGATTGCGTAGGTTACTATTGACCAGAATAGTGCAAAATAAACTTGCAACAACTGAATTTCGTTAAAAATAACCCAAAGTTTCTAAATTAAATAATTAAGATATTTTGTTTTTATTGTAATATATGTGATATGCTCCGTCCATTTTAGATTACAATCGATTATTATTTCTAGATATTTTGTATATATCACCGTTTTGATTTCGGGGCAATCACATCGGAATGTGCTACACATTTTTTTGTGAATTTGAATTTTACATGTTACAGGTATACCATCAACATAGCAGCCTTATGTCATAAAAACTGTTTTATCTAAATTCAAGGATAAATGATTTAAGTTCAGCCAGTTTGCGATTTTGTTAATTTTTCTTTCTTATGTTTTTTTTCTCGTTTCTTATATTTTTGTTTATGACATCGTCCCATAACTTGCCTTTAATAATAATGGCTGTATCATCTGCAAATGCTACAGTTTCCTCATGATTTAATGGTGTAAAAATATCGTTAATATATAATAAAAATAAAATCGGTCCAAGTATAGTATCTTCATGACTATTCGTATCACCTAGTTTGACGAACTGTTTTCGGTCACTCAGGAAATTTTCAAGTAATTTTCCAGCTTTGCCTCTAAAACCATTTTTTCCCAGCTTAAACAACAAAATCTTGTGATTGACTTTGTCGAACGCTTTAACTAAATCCAAAAACACTGTGGCACAAGGCATGTTATAGTTTAGGGCATTATATGTTTGGTCAATCACTACACTCATAGCGTTATCGGTGCTCATACCTTCTCTGAAACCAAATTGGATGGGATAAAGAATATCGTGTTTATTTATGAAGCTGTCGATTCTAGATTTCAGTATTTTCTCGAAAATTTTTGCAAAATTAGAAATAAGAGAGATGGGTCTGTAATTTGTAGAATATTGGTACAATTTCAGCTTTTTTAAAGAGATTTGGAAAAATAGCTTTATTGATTCAATTGTTTATTATTTCGGACAATGGCTGAGCAATGACACCTACAATCAATTTGATAATTTTCACAGTTATTTGGTCAATTCCAGAAGATTTCTTATAATTCAAGTTATTTACAATATCGGTAATCTCAAATCTACTTGTTGGCTTTATGAAAAAGCTGTTACTCACCACATGTCCCATGTATGTCGTCTCAAAACTATTCCCTATAAATTTTTCCGCCATTTGACATCCGATATTTGTCAAAAAAGAATTTAACTCATTTGAAATATATTAAATTAAATAATTATTAAATTATATAAAATAAAATATTTTTAAATAAAATTAAATTATTTTTAAATTAAATTGAATTATTTTTAAATTAAATTGAATTATTTCTGAATTAAATTAAATTATTTTTAAATTAAATTAACTAAAATTATTTTTAAATTAAATTTTTAAAAATGAAATTATTATTTTTAATTAAATTAAATAAAAATTATTTTTAAATTCAATTAACTTAAATTAGATTATTTTTAAATGAAATTATTTTTAAATTAAATTATTTTTAAATTAAATTATTTTTTTTTAAATCTACTAGCATCCACTTTTTATCTACTTGCATCCACTTTTAAAGAAGGTGTGAGGTCCATGTAGCCCCACGCTAAGCTGACAAGGCTAATTAAAGCTGACTAAAAGCTGATACACCCCAGTCATCATTAATGGATACCCGTAAGGGTGGTTGGGTTACGTTTGGGTTTGGCGGTTGGGTTATGTCGCGCGCGCCCGATGGAAAGTAATCGAAAAGTAATCGCCCGCGCGCGCGCGAGCGACATAACCCAACCTAACGTAACCCAACCACCCTATCCCAATGAGATTTAAGTGTTCCTAACCTAACCCAACTAACTGATCTAGACCGGGTCAGTTTTGCTCCATCCGGTTTATAAGAATTACATGGGTGGAGCCCATAAGGGGAGGTGGGTCCAGAACATACTAGCTTTCCCTACTAATATTAAACGTTTGAATGTAAATAATATGAGAATCTATCTCGTTTTCATCTAATTCTTCCAAGTGTGATGAATTTGAACTCAAATTTTCAAGGATTTTTTGGTAGATTCTATTGATGATTTGATTAAATGTATGTTGCGGTCCGCTGGGGCTGCATCGGCAGCGTCCAATATTTTTCTCAATGAGGTAATCATAGCTTGGATATGCCTACGTTGTCTTCTAAGTTTACTGATTTCAGTCATATTGAATCATTTAATGGGTAGTGAAGGAGTCGATCAAATAAAATAAACTGCGGGAATTAATGGAAATTTGGAATAATAAAGACAGAAGGTTTTTGGCCAATTTTTGGTGAAACATACAAGAGCAACTTACCAATAGAAGCTAAAAATGGAGTTGAATGTAAGTTTCTCGTTGTTGACTTCTTGGAATGTTGCTTGGATCGTCCAAAAATCGTCCATTTTGTATTCTTTGGCACTGATGTCTTCAGTTTTAGTCTTTGGTACTACAATTTTATCACTCATCACAATGATTTAATTCTGATTTTTTCTTAACAAATTGAAAATAAAGTTTGTTAATAATCGAGAACATTCATTTTAAATGACGCAAAATTGTTTCAATAATTATGTGCTCTCCAGATATGTTATTTACGATTTTATTCTCAAAAACTTGCACGAAAAATTCACCCCGAACTTCATGAGCCCTAAGAGGTGAAATCTATAATAATGGCGCTCAAAAATTTTAATCAACGCGATATTGTTGCAATAATTATGTTTTAGAGATATATAACTCGCCATTTTTATGCTCGCACCCTTGTACGAGAAATTCAACCCCAAATAAATGAGCCATAAGTGGCAAAATTTTTAATAAACGAGAACGTAAATTTTAAATGACGCAAAATTGTTTCAATAATGATGTGCTCTTCAGATATGCTATTTACGATATTTGTTCTCAAACCCTTCTACGAGAAATTCACCCCGAACTGCATGAGCCCTAAGAGATGAAATCTAAAACAATCGAGCACACAAGTTTTAACCAACGCGATATTGTTGCAATAATTATGTGTTATCCAGATATATAATTCGCGATTTATGTGCTCGCACCTTTGTATTAGAAATTCACCCCGAAATATATGAGCCAGAAGAGGTGAAATTTTTAATAAACGACAATGCAAATTTTAAATAACGCAAAATTGTTTCAATAATTATGTGCTCTCCAGATTAGTTATTTACGATTTTTTGCTCAAACGCTTGAGCGAAAAACTCACCCCGAACGGAATGAGCCCTGATAGGTGAAATCTATAATAATAGAGAACACAAGTTTTAACCAACGCGATATTGTTGCAATGATTATGTGTTCTCCAGATATGATATTCGCGATTTTTGTGCTCGCACACTGTTACGAAAAATTCACCCAGAACGGTATGAGTCATAAGAGGTGAAATCTTTAATAATAGAGAATAGAAATTTTAACCGGTGCGAAATAGTTGCCATAATTATGTGCTCTCTAGGTATTCTATTAGCGATTTTGTGCTCCCACCCTTGTACGAAAGATTCACCCCGAACAGTATAAGCCATAAGAGGTGAAATCTATAATAATAGAGCAAAGAAATTTTAACAGAATCACAATTGTTGCTATAATAATGTCCTCTCGAGTTATGCTATTCGTATATTTTGTGCTCGCACGTTTGTACGAAAATTGCACCCCGAATTGTATTAGCCTTAAGAAGCGAAATCTTTAATAATCGAGAACAGAAATTTTATTTGACGCTAAATTATTGCAATAATTACGTGTCCTTCAGATATGTTGTTCGCGATTTTTGCACTCGCATCCCTGTAGGAAAAATTCACCCCGAACTGTTCACATGTATGTCTGGGATAAAACCATCATATCCGGAGGTTCACAGAACTTACACAGGGTCACACTCTTAGCCATAAAAGTCTTAAAAAAAAATCAGAAGAATAAGTTTATTGTAACTGTAGTAAAATGTGAGTGCATTTGAACTAAGGCGAACGCGATTTTTAAAAGGCTGAAAAAAACTGATGGTGAAAGAGTAAATTGTTCTAAAATATGTTGGATTAGATTTTAGGAAAGCGATCCATATAAGTTATTTTACAAAACTACAACGAACGAAGATGCACCATTCAAAACCTTGGATTTATCTCAGCAATGGGGAAGACCGAAAAACTTTAATAACAACCACAATAACAATAAGTTAGCACCACTATATAAAAAACGAGACCACTTACAAACCTAAAATATAAGTACTTAAGTAAGTAAGTACTATTTTTACCACCATAGTTATTTTAAAGTATAAAACAATATATACAAATTGAAATGGAAAAATTAGTTAACATGGAATAAAAGTTGATTTTTATTTTTATTATGTAACATAAATTATATACATTTATTATTGTTTCAAGGCAAATTTACTTTATCTATGGACTAGCGGCTTCGAAAGAATTGAAAATGTTTCATTGATTTTGCAAGTGGCGTAAGTCCACTTATAGTCATGAAAAACAAATTATTTCTTAAATAATGTCAATTATGCTAGTTGTGTTGATAAATATGACACCCTTAGAAATCACTATATATATATATATATATATATATATATATATATATATATATATATATACTTATATACATATATATATATATATATATATATACATATATATATATATATATATATATATATATATATATATATATATATTATTGCATAATTATTGCAACAATATCGTGTCGGTTAAACTTGTTCTGCTCGATTATTATAGATTTCACCTCTTAGGGCTCATGCAGTTTGGGGTGAATTTTTCGTACAAAGGTTTGAGAACAAAAATCGTAAATTACATATCTGGAGAGCACATAATTATTGAAACAATTTTGCGTCATTTAAAATGTATGTTATCGATTATTAAAGATTTTACCTATTAAGGCCAATACAGTTCAGCCTGAGTTTTTCGTATAAGGGTGCGAAGACAAAAATCACGAATAAAATATCTGGAGAGCATATAATAGTTGCAAGAAAATATGGTGTCGGTTTAAATTTCTGTGCTCGAGTATAAAAGATTTCACCTCTTATGGCTCTCACCGTTCGGGGTGAATTTTTCGTACAAGGGCGCGAGCACAAACATCGCGAATAGCAAATCTAGAGAGCACATAATTATTGCAACTAATTTGCACCGGTTAAAATTTCTGTTCTCGTTTATTAAAGATTTCACCTCTTTTGACTCATACCGGTCGGGATGAATTTTTCGTACAAGGGTGCGAGGTGCGAGCACAAAAATCGCGACTATCATATCTGGAAAACACATAATTATTATAATATCACAACAATATCACGTTGGTTAAAACTTGTGTGCTCGATTATTATAGATTTCACCTCTTATATATTCACGGCTTATATATTTCGGGGTAAAATTGTCGTACATAGGTGCACAAAAGCTCAAAAATCACGAATACCATATTTGGCTAGGACATTCTTATTGCAACAGTTTCGATTCCGTTAAAATTTCTGTGCTCTATTATTATAGATTACACCTTTTATGGCTCATTCCGTCCGGGGTGAGTTTATCGCACAAGGGTTTAAGAACAAAAATTGTAAATAGCATATCTGGAGAGCACATCATTATTGCAACAATTTGAAGTCTTTTAAAATTTGTGTTCTCGATTATTAAAGATTTCACCTCTTAAGGCTGATACAGTTCGGGGAGAATTTTTCGTACAAGGGTGATGGCACAAAAATTGCGATTATCATATCTGGAGAACACATAATTATTGCAACAATATCGCGTTGGTAATAATTGTTTGCTCGATTGTTATAGATTTTTCCTCTTAGGGCTCATGCAGATCGGGGTGAAGTTTTCGTACAAGAGTTTGAGAACAAAAATCGTAAATAATATATCTGGAGAGCACATAATTATTGAAACAATTTTGCGTCATTTCAAATGTATGTTCTTGATTATTAAAGATTTTACCTCTTAAGGCTAATACAGTTCAGTGTGAGTTTTTCGTACAAGGGTGCGAAGACTAAAATCGTGAATGTCATACCAGGAGAGCATATAACAGTTGCAACAATATCGTGTCGGATTAAGTTTCTGTACTCGAGTATAAAAGATTTCACCTCTTACGGCTCTCACCGTTCCGGGTGAATTTTTCGTACAAGGGCGCGAGAAAAAAAATCGCGAATAGCATATCTAGAGAGCATATAACTATTCTCGATTATTAAAGATTTCAGCTCTTATGACTCATACCGTTCGGGGTGAATTTTTCGTACAAGGGTGCGAGCACAAAAATCGCGAATATCATATCTGAAGAACACATAATTATTGCAACAATATCGCGTTGGTTAAAACTTGTGCGCTCGATTATTATAGATTTTACCTCTTATGGCTCATTTCGTTCGGGGTGAGTTTTTCGCACAAGAGTTTGAGCACAAAAATCGAAAATAGCATATCTGGAAAGCACAATTATTGAAATAATTTTGCGTTATTTAAAATATGCGTTCTCGTTTATTAAAAATTTCACCTCTTATGGCTCATATATTTCGGGAATGAATTTCTCATACAAGGGTGCGAGCACAAAAATCGCGAATTATGTATTTGGAGAACACATAATTATTGCAACAATATCGCGTCGGTTAAAATTTTTGTGCGCCATTATTATAGATTTCATCTCTTAGGGCTTATGCAGTTCGGGGTGAATTTTTCGTACAAAGGTATGAGAACAAAAAACGTAAATAACATATCTGGAGAGCACATAATTATTGAAACAATTTTGCGTCATTTAAAATGTATGTTCTGGATTATACAAAATTTTACCTCCTAAGGCTAATCCAGTTCAGGGTGAGTTTTTCGTACAAGGGTGCGAAGAAAAAAATCGCGAATATCATATCTGGAGAGCATATAATAGTTGCAACAATATCGTGTCGGTTTAAATTTCTGTGCTTGAGTATAAAAGATTTCACCTCATATGGCTCTCACCGTTCGGGGTGAATTTTTCGTACAAGGGTGCGAGCACAAAAATCGTAAATAGCATATCTAGAGAGCACATGATTAAATAATTTTGCGTTATTTAAAATTTCTGTTCTCGATTATTAAAGATTTTACAAAGATTTCTTAAGGCTAATAGAGTTCGGGGTGACTTTTTCGCTCAAGGGTGCGAGCACAAAAATCAGGAATATCATATCTGGAGAACAGATAATTATTGCAACAATATCGCGTTGGTTAAAACTTGTTTGCTCGATTATTATAGATTTCGCCTCTTATTGCTCATTCCGTTCGGGGTGATTTTTTCTCATAAGGGGTTGAGTTAGCGAATTCGCTCTAGGGTATTTGAAAAGCACATAAATAGCACATACTTTTAGTGCTTATTTGGTATCGGTATCCCAATTTTTCGGATGGGTGGGTGCTAGCTTGACTGTTAAGCTAGCACCCCCACTAGTAAAGTTTGATTGTTTCATTGAAGTCTTCGAGCACAAAAATTGCGATTGCGGCTCATAATTAGCACATAAATAGCACATAAATCTGGTGTTATCAAATTTGAATTTTGAAGAGGTGGGGGTGCCAGCTTTATAGACCTATGGAAAGCTCGGCGAGCAGTCACGTTGGTTCGTAAAAACAAACATTATTGCAGAACTCGGCGTGCGGTTTCTTTTTCGCGGCATAAAAACAAACAATATTGGATAACTCGGCGAGCGATGTCTTTTTTGCGGCATAAAAACAAACAATAATGGAGAGCTCGGTGAGCGGTCTTTGGTTCTTAAAACAAACAATATTTTAGAGCTTGGTGAACGGTCACTTTGTTTCTTAAAACAAACAATATTTGAGAGCTCGCCGAGCGGTGTCTTTGTTCTTCTTTTTTTAGGTTAACTCACACACTTTCTCAGAGGTACCAACACACTCTGTGTGAAAACCCTCAAAAACTAAATGTATCCAGTAATCACCATATTAACAAAAATAAAGAGGGAAGGTTCTAACAATATAAATTAGATAATAAGCCAAACCTTACTGTGGTAGGTGAAACTCTTTTGATTGCTTTTCAAACATCAAGGGACAAAATGTTAAAACATTATCGAAAATCAATTTGGGTTTATTGTTTAAAATAAGACTTTCGACATAAAATGGAGACATTTCACAAGGCGGAATTGGGCAAGGAAATGAAAAATGAGGCGGTCCAATATTTAGATAAAGTTTATTAACGGTATGTAAATAATGTAAATAATATCAATTTTGAGAGAGAATCCGAAAACTTAGTCATGCGAACGAAAGTAAATCATTCGAAAAATAAATTGATAATCATAATACAACAATTTAGCAAAAACTTCTGATGAAAAGTACTGAAACTACTGATTTAAGTCAAAATATTTTAGAGTGATCCTAAGTCCAATGAAACAATTTTCCCTACTCTTTCGATCTTGTGACTTAAAAAGTATAAAATTTCAGTTAGTTAAATTATCGTAACATATATATTATCGTAACACACAATTATCCTTATTATAACAAAGTTCATGGCTGTAATTTCAAATAGTATTATAAAATTGTATTTTATTAAACCACAATTATCTATATAACAATGAATCTCGTATATATTAATTACAATAAAATTATTGATTACCTCGTTTTGCACTTAACAATAAGTTCTAGCAAGAACGATATTGACGAGATGAGAACGATATTGACGAGATTTTTTTCACAACTAACGAAAGCGAGTCGAGATTTTTGAAACTTTCGCCATATCTCGTCTCTTGTGAAGCCCTAATTGTATAGTCTATTTTGCTCAAATTTTTTGCTCTATTTTGCAGTTCAAATCGTACCTTTCGTGTTGGTAAAGTAAACATCCTCAACATTTTCCAAAAAAAAGTTAGCTGTCATTTCACAATTAAGGACACCATTAATTTTTACTCTCTCAACAGAGTAATTTTTAGATGTGGCCCCATCACGCCTCGTGATAAAATGTGTTCTTCTGTCTAAATCATGGATATCAAGCCACATAAATTCGGTTAAGTCCATTGTTTCCAAAATATTTTATGATAATCAACTCCAAAACTTTAGTTAAGATTCTCCAAAAATACAATATTTTAATCCCTATTTTTTTCCTAAAGTTTTTTAGTCAGCTTATTGAAATGTAAAGTGATATCACATAAGAACATTAAAACATTTACCCAGTCTATATAGAAACTTCGTCACAAGTATTTTATTTTCTTTCATTAAAACAGCTATATTTCTTCTAATAAATTGCCAAACCGATTAAGAACTTGACCGGAACCTGATATGGAACATTGTTGTAGGTCATAATTCCAGAATATTGTCAATCGATTTCCTCATTTATTAAGACTTTTATTACTTTGAAAAATAATTCACTGTCATTACTCAATACATCACTCAAACTGTCATTACTTTGGAAAATGATTTTAATTTTTAAGCGTTGTTTCGCTCATTTTCTCGTATATTATACGATGAAATTCAAAGAGATATTGTCTAATACATTGTTTAAGCTGCAAAAAAAAACGTTTTTCACCACCATATTCGGTGCACCGCGTGCGGCTACAGACAAAATCTTTAAAGATCCAATATCCATTTCCTTAAATGTGTTATTAAATTCTTGTTCTATTTTGCGTCTATAATGAAGTCATTAAAGCACTCATATGGGTTCGTTAAATGCCTGCTGAGTACGATACAATTTTCTCAATGTTTATCGTCGTTTTTTTTTATTAAGAAATGGCATGAAAGGGCGCAAAATAGAAGAAGTAGGTAAAAAAACTCGTTCTTAAGGCATTTTTGGCACTTGTTCATTAGAAAACTCCTAGCTAATCGCGCTTATTGAACTCGTTCTTTAATGTACTATTGAAAACAATACACTCTCATTTTAACGTTATTTCATTAATTAAGCTTCATTAGGCCTTCTCTTATTATATTACCTGTTTTGTACCTAGCACAAACCATGATAATATATTACTTCATACTTTAAGTTGTTTGAAAAAATTATTTCTTTTTAATTTTATGACACGATTTTTAATTGTATTGTGATATATATTGGTTGCTCATTAACATATTTTTTGTTGCAGTAGTTAGAGTTAAATTGGTCACAATCAAGTCAAAACCAAAACAATTATTAAACTTTTTCGCAGCAAAGTATACTTAAAAAAAAATGTTTTTTCACTGTGTTTCCAATCAAATGTGTATTCAAGAATGATTAAAAATCAAGGACAATAACTAAATTTAGGACTTCCGCTTTCGATTTTCCGTTCTTTGTTTTATGAAATTTTTTTTATTAAAATCAACACCAGGGTCATATAAAACGCCTTTGTGGATTTGTGTCGCATCCACGGGTTAACGGTTTGCCACCACTGGTATAGGATATAGACGGTTGTTGTACAGAAGTCCTGGCAAAAATCTAGGCTTCACCAAAAATCGATTGCTTTAATTTTCTCTATACCCACCAAATTTGAGGACTCACACCATTCTAATTTGCAAATTACTCGACAAATAGCAATCTAGTTTAACTCTATAAATTAATCGTCATAATTATTTCATACGGAATTTTGTAATATTCATATCTTTCACAGCAATTATTTGACAATTATTCACACAGAGAGCTGATTTTTGTCAAGTTCTTGTCAAGAAAAAAGTAACAACTTCTTGGCAGCTCTTAATTTATTCTAAAGAATATTTATAAACGTTAGGAAAGTTAGGCATGGTTTGAGAGTTTTTAAAAGTGTGCTCTGGAACTGTCTTTATAATATGACAGGCGTAATATATGCAATGGTCACCTTGTAAAGTTTTAATTAAGGTATTCAACTTCTTATTCAGCATAGAGGAGATTTGCCCAAATCGTACTGGTTAAGACATTCTGTGATATATTTATAAGAAATCCGGTTCTTATAAGATCCTCTTAAGTTTATTTTCATTAATTGGTCCTTTCTGCTTATCCTAGTTGCATTTTTACTGCTATCTCTACTTCTTTAACAACAAAATGTTACCTTAAATGTTAATTGTAATGTCGATTCCCAATTCACTAGTTTTACAAAATTATAACATAAATAAAATAAGAAATGGTATCCGTTGCCTAGGTTATCCTTTCTCCGTTGTCTCGGACTACTCTGATACTGTTTTTAAGCGGAGTAATATTAAAGAAAATTATATTTTTCTTTACATCTCCCTCCCTCAGAGAAACAATATCTATAATGTATCCTCTTCAGGGTTCATAAACGCATGAGCCGGGATTGATTTTGAGATATGGAAAAAGTTTGACTCTGCTTTTTGTCGGCCAGTGTTTATCTTATAAATTGAGTTTGACATTTTTTCTTCGATTTTGTAGGGTCCGATTCCTACTTCGTCGAGCTTCTTCCTATTTAGTTTGTTTCCATTGTCCACAAAAACGGTATCACCAACTTTAAAGTCAAAGTGTTTTCGGTTTTTATCGTAAATTATCTTGTTGTAATTATGTGAACTTATTGTGTTTTTCAGAGCCTTATCCCTATCTTTAATCAAATCATGTTTGGTCTTTTTGAGTTTTAGTTCTTTTGGTAAAATTGTAACATATGTGCGTAACATCTTTAGTAGATACTTTGGTGCGTATCCAGTGATAGTGTGTTCCGTTTCATTATAGTTTTTTACACAATTATGTGCTATAGTTGTCCATGCTACTTTTTTTGTCTTTTTCAATTATTTTGCATCTGATTTTATTAACTAGTGTTTGGTTTAATCATACATTTAAGCCATTTGAAAAATGATTCGAATATTTTTTTCATTTAAAAATGTTTTGAATTCTCTAGAATTGAGACCCGGATATTGGTCTGAAAGAATCATGCCAATGTCGTCAGTTTTTGTAGAGTTCATTAGTTTGATGAAATCATTGGCATTTTGAGTTTTTGATGTCAAAATATATGCGTACCTTGTGAAATGATCCGATAGCAGGTGTAAGTATCTCTTTGTTGATCGTGAACCCCCAAAAGCACCAATCGTATCAATAGAACATATTTCAAAAGGTTTTGTGGCAGGACCCAAATCAGACATCAAACCATATTTATTTTTTCCTCTTGATTTGTTCTTTATACATACAGCACAATTTTCGCAGGTTTTTATTATGTTTTTTGTCATGTGCGTTTTGTCATATTCATCATTTTGTGAATCTGTTTAATTCCAATATAACCTAGTTCTGTATGTACATTTTTAATAAATTCTATACTGAAAATTTCTGATATTTTTTCTATTTATAAATAATAATAATTTTTTCTTATTTTCTTATAATAAACATTGTCCTTTGATATTAGCTTGTTTCTTCTGCATTGTATCTTGTCATTTTTTAATGGATCTTCTAAAATATCTTTTAATTTTATTAAGTTTACTACTTTTAGTTGTTCATCTAGGTTCTCATTTTGTTCTAGCACTGGATTTCTACTTTGGCAGTCTGCTTCGATGTTGTATCCTCCTGGGGAATATTTAATTTGGAAATCATATTGTGATAGGTAGTACGTTAGGTCTCCTAATTCTTCAGCTGTTCTTGACTTTCTGTTCATATTCTCCAATAGCTTGTGATCTGAAAACTGAACGTAAATTTCAATCAACCAATGTTGCCAATACTTAATACATTCTTTGATTGCTAGGCATTCCAGATATATAGCCTTCTCTTCTTTTTTCTTCTTTTTTTGAGCTTCGTTCAATTTTTTTTAGAAGTATGCTGCTGGCTTTTCCTCGTTCTTTTCTTGTGGCTGTTTTAGGACAGCTCCTACTCCTAGTATACTAGCATCTGTGTATATGTGTATAGGTAACTTTGGATCAAAAATGGTTAGAATTGGTTAAGAACATAAAATGTTTTCCATTTCATCAAATGACTCTTGGCACGCCTTTGTCAAATTAAAGACTTGTTCTTTTCTCATAAGGTTATGTAATGGATCGAAATTCAATGCTATTTTTGGCACATACTTGTGATAAAAGTTTATCTTTCCGAAACATTGTCTCACATTTTTTTGCGTTTTTGGAGTTGGAAAGTTTCTAATTGAAATCAAGTTATCTTTCAGAGGTTTAACTGAATTATTTTTGATTATGTGACCCAAATATTTAACCGAGTTAGCTGCGAATGTACATTTTGAAAATTTTAATCTTAAACCTTCATTTTTGATTGCCTGAAACAGCTGTTTTAGATGTCTAACATGATCTGAGAAAGATTTAGAGAATATTAGGATGACGTCAATGAAATTTACTGTGAAGTCTCCAAGTTTGTGTTTCCGTATTATGTTACACATTATTCTCTGAAATGTAGCTGGTGCGGTTTTTAAACGGAATGGCAAACATGTCCATTGGAAGTGACCCTCTTGAGTGACGAATGCAGTCTTGTATCTCTCTGTAATTCATAGAGGTATCGACCAAAATGATGAGTTTAAGTCCAATGTTGAGAAAACCTTGCAATCTCTTGTCTTTACCATAAGATCTTCAATAAGTGGAAACGGCTGCGATTGAGGGATAACAATTTTATTTAAATCTCGCAATCTTGATTTTTTGTTTTCACCTTTTTCTAATAATAAAATCTTCTTTTTATCTTCTTACTGCAATATTTTTCGACCAATAGATCAATGCGAGCTTCATAACCCGTTACTGTTCCGATGTCATATTTATCCTTTGCAAATACAGATGTATGGTTCAATATTAAGTTATCAATTAGTTCCTGTTTTACGTGGTCCAGATGATTTATACAAATTTCGAAGTTTTCTCCTTTGAAATTTTCATTGAAATTTATTGAATTATCAGATTTTATTTCCTTAGAAATGCCATTATCTGATTTTTTTCTTGGAAACAATTTGACTTCTTTGTATAGGAACTTTCTGAACAATTTCTAGATTTTCGTTTTGAGTTAAGTGAAACTGCTTTATGCAATCAAGACCAATTAAAAAATCGTACTCGAAATTTTCTTTGTCTATTACAAAGACATCCATTTTTTTATTGACATTAAAAATCCTTTCAATTGCCTTTTTAATGCCATTCATTGTTTTCAAATTAGTATTCTGTGAATGATTTGATTTCTCATTATTTATGTTCACTAACCTTGAATTTATCAATGACACATTAGAGCCTGAATCATAGATCCCAAATACTTTAACATTATCATTCAATACTAATTTTACTTTTTACAATTAGTTTTTTTGGTCCTCACACTGTAGTTCATACTCCAATTCTGCATTGTTAATGAATTTTATTTGTTTCTTATCCTTTTCTCTTTCATTATTATCCCTTGTTCTAAAATAGCACATTTCTTCTGAGTGATAGCGCACCTATGTTTAACACCTTTCTTTAATTTTTCACAAATGTCACATTTTTCTTTTATCGGCTTTGTGTCATCTTTTTTTAATATATTTTTTTGTAACTAAATGTTCTAATTTGCCAAGTTCATTAAATAAGATTTTTGTTTCTATAATTCCTTCTTTGTTTATCCTATCTGTTATAAAATCTGGTAAACCGACAGCAATTATATCGATTAAGGTCCCCTGATCAACTGTCTTTCTTACTTCAAGTAAGAGTTTTTCTTTTTTTATAGCATATTCTAACAAAGATCCTGATTGATACTTAAAAAATAAAGCATATTAGCTTACAGTCCAACCCTTATTGGCATAAGTTTGTAAAAAATTTGATTTCCATTCTAACCATTCTGAATGTAAACTAAACTTGATCATCATGGATGAATACCAGTCTGTACCTGATTTTTCCAGACATAATCTAAAGATTTCATTTTTTCTTCGTCTCTTACTATATTAAACCTATCGCATTCTTTTTCAAATATTTCCATCCAATAATATGCGCTTATATTTTTTCTATACCTATATGTTTATGAATTTTCAAGTACAAACCTATTTGCTAACTTTTTTATACTTTGTTTTTCTTTTTTCTGCTGATTTTCAACTAATTTTTCTAAGACTTTCACTATTGGATCTTCTGAATTACCTTCATTGGCAATAGTCAGTTTATCTTCTGTAATTTCCTCTAAAAATTGGTCTTGAAAAATTATGTTTCCATCCTCACCTACATATGTTTTTAGTATATGTTCTGTCATTTTTATCCATACACTTCTAGTTTGATGTCATTTTTTCAATCTATTTTTTATTGTAGCATAAGCTTTAGAGGCGTAGATAAGTTTGTGAATTGATGCTGCTTGAAACTCCTCAGGAATCAGGAAAATGTTGTCATCTTGTTTGAAAATTGAGGTTATAACTATATGGTTTGACTTTTCGTCTGTTGCTGCCTTTACTTCGAACCTAAATTTCAACTTTTCCATTTTATGACAAAAATTGTTTTATAATGGTATTTTCTACTGATTGAGTCGACACAGTCAATTTAAAACAATCTTGAGTTGCTCTATAAGAAAGGAATTTATTTATGAACAATATTAAACAAATTTAAAAAACAATATTATAAACTCTAATAACAAAATCTTACCTATAAGAAAAGAAACGACAATTGTAATAGACAAATGTAATGTAATGCCGATTCCCAATTCACTAAACTAGTTTTACAAAATTATAACATAAATAAAATAACAAATAGTATCCGTTGCCTAGGTTATCCGTTGTCCGTTGTCTCGGACTACTATGATGCTGTTTTTAAGCGGAGTAATATTAAAGAAAATTATATTTTTCTTTACATATATATATATATATATATATATATATATATATATATATATATATATATATATATATATATATATATATATATATATATATTAATATATATATTAATATATATATATATTAATATATATATATATATATATATATATATATTTTATATGAAATTATAGTTATTTTTTATATATTCTAAATTTATATAAAAGATAGCTTCTTTTTGAAACTCTGAAATCAGTACGATTTGGGAAACCAGGTGCCTAAATCATACTAGTCCATACTACTGTCATACTACATACTAGTGTTTCCAAAATCGTATCTAACAATTGTGCATAAGGAAGTTGAAGCATTTTTTAGAAAAATTTATTTCTAAAATTTGAAATATCGCTACATATTAGCATATGACATAATTATATTAATATATAACATATATCTTAAAAAATAAAATACAAAATACAAATTCAAATAAATGACATATATTTTAATAAAGTTAATATCTTGGACAATAATACATCTTATCCTCCTTCAAAACTCCGCCGCAAGATTCATGCAACCATATTTTGAACGTCATGCATTGGATCATGTTTTCCAAACGTGCTTTTTGTCACAAAAAGCAAAACCAGTTTTCTTCGTTTAAGGATATAGCCTATATATGTCTGGAGCGTTGGATGTTGATGGACTCGGTTGGTCACCGTCACGTTTTTTAAACTCTATTCTGGAGATATCCTTTACATTTTCAATTTCTTGTTTTTGGCACCAATCTTTGCTACCTTCCTTACCTTAAGAGCCTGAAGAAATTGTTTATGCGGGCTAGTAGTGAGTAAAGTTGCTGCCTGAGCCACTTTTCGTTTCTTGCCAGCAGTTTTTGGAATTGGTGATATTTTAATAATAGAAACATTTAAGGAAGACGTAGGTTCCAAATCTCCCTTTGTTTCATATGTGCCCTCAATGTTGGATCCAATTGCAACCTCAGGAATTTTAACTTCAGCATCATTGCACTCATTCTCCAAAAAAATTGTATTGCTGTTTGAAATCTCTTCAACTGGTTCAATTTCATACCTTAAACTAGGAGCAAAATCGGCATAACTAAATACCAAGAGATTCATAGCCCACAACCACAAATTTTAAAAGTATTCATTACATTTCCAATAGTAGCTGCTCTTTGATAAGCAGTAACAATTATCTCACATATTTCATATTGAGTAATGCATTGGCCTGCATGGTTGATCATAGAATGTTTGTATGTGCCCAAAAACACTTACATTCAGAGGTTTTAGTCGGTGTGCCCTTGTGTCTGTGGTAGTATTAGACCATTTGCGCGTGCCAAAATGCCTCTAAATTTTTTGTATAAGTCGTGTGGCCGTCAAGCAATAATATAACTTTGCTGTTACGGTCTGGTTAAACAAAGTTAATAAAGTGCTGCAACTATTTCAAAAATAAGTCAGTGGTTATAAAACCATAAATTCTGCAACTTCAGAGCTCCTACTAGCTACCTGCTGGTGCTCATCTACCTAGTTGTGGCGCTGCCCGCTCTCTTCTGAAAATAAACATAGGTGGAACAAACATTCCGGCGGCACTGGAACAGAAACAAAACATGTGTTGGTTCCCCTTTCGCCAATAACTACTCTTCCAATTCGTTTCTTTGCTTTATGGCCCACTGTTTTTCCACATTTTGTTTGCACTGTGAAATAACCACTTTCATCAACATTAAATATTTTTTAAGCAACTATTGGGTGTTCTTCTATCAGTTGTGCCAATAACTTAAAAATATCAACAGTTTCTCTATTAAAACCCGTAGCACGTGCCTTCAGGTCCATGTGTCACGTGTTTTCAGGTTGCCAAACCGAGAGTTTTGGATGTCGCTTCATGAAATTTAAAACCATTTCTTTCCAGCCAATTAAAAATTTAAGTTAAACTTATGGTTAATGTTATTTTTAACTGCTACTTGGAATTCGACTCTTCTTATGTCAGTTATAGAGAGGCCAAAAAATCACGATTCAAGATATAAAATGTGTTCAACCAGTTCATCTTCAACAGCTGGAGATAGTACTTGAAGTAGTCCATTTCTTTTTGGCGATTCCATGGTTCTTTTAACTTTTCCATCAAGATGCCTTTTATACGTAGGTTTTGGAATTCTGAATCGTCGGCAACATTCATTAAAGCCATATTTTTCATTTTAGTTTGCCTCCATGGCCTTTTGCATGACTTCTGAACTCCTCTCATTATATTTTCTATTTTCCGTGTTATAAAATTCATTTTTTCATAAAATTCTTGCGTTTCAAATGCACGACAATTAGACAGAAAATGTTCTGTAATGTAATGCATATTTTTCTGGAACCACATCGTTATCACACAAATCACCTGGCCAGGACATATTGTGGAAAATTTGCGTATTAGCACGAAAAACAATAATTTTGGATTGTTGTCTATTAAATATTCTAAAGCAGGGGTCTCCAAACTTTCCAGCCTTAGGGCCATAATGATTACTCCAGTAAGTTCCGAGGGCCAAAACCATATTATCATTGTTGCCGGTGGTAAAATGTGAAATAGTCCACTGATGAAAAAAAAAGTCCGAAAAAGTACGCAACAATTAAAAAATGCTGCAAAACGGCAACACTGCATATTATTAATTTTCCTGTCATAATCTGTAATTTCTAGATTAGTCGTAGAGTACGAGCCATGAGGAGTAACGTGACACGACATCTGGTGGACACAAGCGGAAATAGGTAGTACCTTCTATCGCTAACAGATGTCGCTAATAGCACGTACAGAATAACTCGTTGGTTCGAGAAAGTTCTGGTGTCTTCCACTCACTTCTAGATGGCAGTAATTGTAATATATAAGAAGGCTAGTGGCGCAACCACAAGTCAGTTCATATGACACTGTTGTGAAATAAAATATTGCGTACCTCCTTAAAACGTGTTTGTGCGTGTTTAAGTTTAAGACATCTTTGTTACAGTATTTTGATTTGAATTGTTGCTTTTGTGTGTGATTTAGTAGCATGGAAAAGAAGCGAAAAATTGATAGTGAATGCAGAAAATTCAAAGATCAGTAGAACATTCAGTATTTCGTAATTGAGTCCAGTAACAAGGCGCTATGTTTGATTTGCAATGAAAGAATAGCCGTTCTCAAGGAATATAACATTAAACGTCATTATGAAACAAAACATTTTCAAAATTAGAACAGATATTACAACAAATATACAGGAAGTTTGCGGACAGAAGCTATGAAGCGCGGATTGAAATCGCAGCAATCTTCATTTACAAAACTCAAAACTGAACAAGAGGCTGCAACTCGTGCCAGCTTTCGTGTGGCTCTTGAAATTGCAAAACGTGGAAAACCATTCACCGATGGAGAAATGATCAAAGAATGCATAATTGCTGTAGCCGAAGAAATGTGCCCTGAAAAGGTAAATTTATTAAAAACTGTCAGTATGTCAGCAAACACTGTGGCTCGAAGGGTAGAAAACATCGCTGAAAATATATCCTCTCAACTGTTCGACAAAAATGGACATGTTGAGTGGTTTTCTTTGGCCTTGGATGAGTCAACGGATGTGTCAGATACTGCTCAGGTGTTGATTTATATTCGAGGAGTAGATAAAAGCTATGAAGTGCATGAAGAACTTCTTGATATGTATAGTATTCATGGCACAACTACTGGTACAGATATTTTTAAAGGAGTTGAAATGGCCATTAATCAAAAGAACCTTCGATGGAAAAACTTGAAATGTATTACAACTGATGGAGGCAAAGCATGAGTGGGAAAGATAAAGGAGTGGTCGCTCTTGTGTCAAAGGCTGTAGAAAATGACGGTGGTTCAAGACCATTAGTCTTACATTGTATCATTCATCAACAGTCTTTGTGCGGAAAATGTTTGGATATGTCTGAAGTTCTGAAACCAGTCATATCAACTGTTAATTTTATCAGATCTTTTGGGCTGAATCACTGACAATTCCGACAATTTATTGAAGAGATTGGAGAAAATGACTTACCTTATCATACTGCCGTACGTTGGCTTGGTTGTGGGAAAGTCCTTCAGCGCTTTTTTGAACTTCGAGCAGTGATCGAAATTTTTTTGAATGAAAAGCATCGCCCTCTTACTGAATTACAAAACAACGCATGGCTGTGGAAGTTAGCATTCTATGTTGATTTGACAAAACATGTAAACGAACTGAATTTGAGATTGCAAGGAGAAAACCAGCATCTTCCTGATTTATACACTAATATCAAATCATTCCGGAAGAAATTGATACTGTTTCAATCACAACTACGAAGTAAATGTTTTTCACATTTTAAAACATGTGAAATATTCAGCCACACCACTGAGACTGAGTTTCCTTTCGATTTTGCAATCGAAACTTTGAGTGCTTTGAAAATAAATTTTGATACTCGTTTCTCGGACTTTGATGCCATTGCGAATCAAATTAAGATTTTTCAGAATCCTTTTGATACTGACATTGAAACCCTAGCCCCGGAACTTCAAATGGAAATGATTGATCTACAGTGCAGTGATATAATTAAGAACACATATCAAAACTCATTTTTGTTGGAATTTTATGTGGAAGTCTTCCACTGACACAATTTGATAATTTGCATAAATTTGCTCGTGGGCTGTTTTCTGTTTTTGGTACTACTTATTTGTGTGAAAAGACCTTCTCCAAAATGAAGTACACAAAAAATGTTTACAGATCTAAATTAACTGATGAGCATCTTAAATCTCTTTTAATAATTGGTACAAGTAAAATTAGTCCACAACTACAAACTATTGTCAGTGGAAAATCTCAATTACATAAATCTCATTAGTATTTCATATGTCATTATGCTTGTTTTAAGTTATGTTTTTATTTAAAATGTATAAAATGTTAGTTGGATTCATTTCAATAATTTGTTAGTTATTATATACTGAAGTTAAATTTTCTGCATATTATACATGTCTTTACTCATTACAATTATGTGTTTTATCCAACTTATCACAAAAACAATAACAATATGCCTACAACAATGTTATGAGTAGTTAGCCCATGACCATATCAATGTAAATGTCATATTAATAATTATTCAACATAAAATTAGAATACTTCAGTAAACTAAATTTAATTTGCTATAAAAAATATGTTCTCTAAAAGGAGTTTTCAAGTATGCTAGCTCTCCGCGGGCCGGACAAAATCTGTCCGCGGGCCGGATGTGGCCTCGGGCCACAGTAGTTTGGAGACCCCTGTTCTAAAGGAACCACTATCCTGACGATTTTATAAATTGTTTTTATTAATATTTAATCTGATCGTTAAAATCTTTAAAAGCAAATCTGCACAATTTTCAAAGTTAAAGTCGGACTTTAGTTTTTCACAAAAGAAAAATACTAGCTGTAATCGGTAACCGACAGACTGCCGCGGCGCGCCTTGGACAAACTTAATTAAACCTACACAAAAAAAGATATGCGTTCAGAAAAACAAAATCTAGACATAGCTAAAGAAATATAGTGATTTGTATTCTGAAGCCTACTTGTATCTACAAACAAATGAAAATAAAGAGCTTCTTATATGAAAGCAATTAATTATTTACGAACTTGATTATCAAAACTCGTCCCACTCTTTATTTACTTTTTTTGTAATAATCCTTGAGATACGTCAATATTATTTAACAAAATGCAATGTTATGTCGTAAAAAAAATCTTTACGTTATTGCTATGATGACATCGACATTTTTTTTTAAATGGCCACACCTATTTTTTTTATTCTCGATTGGGATAGACCTTTTAATTGTCTAAATAGTGGTCAAAAAATGTTGATACATTAGAAAATTTTGGAAAAAAACTGATTTAAATTTTAAGATAACCAATTTTTGCCAGTTTAGAAAAATGGGTTTGTAATAAGAAAATCTTAATAATTTTACGACATATCCTGAAATAAGTCGGTTTTATTTAAAAAAAATACACATTTTTGCAAACCCTCTTTTTTCTGTGCCTTTTTTCAAATTACGATTTTCACTGGTTTCTTTTGCTTCTGATTTGGGCGAAGTTAATTTTGTTTTGATAAATCTAGCAAGCTCAGTTCAAATCAGTTCCGTATAGCTGCGTGTAACCAAACTTTGATATACTAACTGTTTATTATAAAAAGTAATTCATCTATCTGAAATTTTGTTACAATGGTACGTTATTTGACTGAACGGGGAAGAATGGAGATTCTAACAATGGTTGGATTTGGCGATTGGAAACGTACTCATGAAGAAGCATGTAAGTTATCCCCTTATTATAATCTCTCCTAATCTCAACGGAAAAAAGGAAAAAATATCAGAGGCGTACTTATTTCATTGTCACAACTGGAGTCTCCCTTCCTGAGGTAAACCTTTGTAGGTATATGTGTTTGCTTATGGTGGTAAAACCACTGAAATATATACTAACTGGAACGAGCGCTGCCTCTTGGTGGACAGAGAGAGAGAGAGCATCACAAGGTGTCTCTCGTATCGCTCTGTCTGCGTCTAGTATCAAACAAATAATCTGTCTGTGTCCGACGTCCATTTTTTCGTTACAAATACAACAGTATTTTACCATTGTCTTTTTGAAAGCAACTTTCATTAAAATATATAAAACTTCGGTTTATAATGTGCCCAACGATTGAACGATCTCACTGTCTTTCTTGATACAACTCAATACAACTAGCTTTTCGCTCTGACTGTATCACATCCTCCCCACTCTCGACTACGCTGTTGGCTAGACAAGGATGAAGGGAGGTCCTTGGGACCCCTTTCGCGGTCCGCACAAGCCAAGAGGCCAGCGCTCGTTCCAGTTAGTAGATATTTCAGTGGGTAAAACCGCTGATAGAAGCGCCTCTCGGCTATATTTGAAACTAGCTCAAATTATTTGTAATTATAACCTTAAAATTGTTATTATGGGTGCAGTAAAAAGTGCGCATTACACGCACCGCTTATTAGCTCATCTAATATCAGAAGAAAGCGCAATCGATTGCAAAAAACGGGTACTGAACGTACAAAAAAAAATTGTAATTATAACCTTTAAATTGTTATTATGGATGCAGTAAAAAGTGCGCATTACACGCACCGCTTATTAGCTCATCTAATATCAGAAGAAAGCGCAATCGATTGCAAAAAACGGGTACTGTTGATTTGAACAAACAGCTGACACATGGGAACGGGTAAGGAAGAAATTTATAAGCGAAGGATGCACATCACGTACCAGAAAACAATTGAAAAAGTGCTGGCTCAATCTGATACAAAACTATTTTGTTCCTATCTAATCGAATTATTGCATGATATTTTCTCAATTTCAAAATGCGATTGTTTTATCAAAAATAATTTCAGAAAACGGAAGTTGATAACAACAATGAAATAAACGTCATGACTGGTGGGGGGCCTGCGCCTGTAGAACGTGTAAATGCAGTCTTGAATTTCACTTTCAAATTTTACAGGTGGCATGGGGTCAACGTCAGGTCTACATCAGGTCAATCAAAGTTTTACTGTGCCTGCTGTGCTGTCTTCGCTTCTTCGTTTCTTTTGCAGTATAATGCGCTTTCTTATAATATTAGCTCAGCTAATAACAGCCTTTTGCTGTCGATTGCGCAATAAAAAAATTGAACAATAAAAAATATATATATACAATTATTAGGCCTGGTTCCACAACTCTCGTTTGATTTGGTAAACCGGGTTTAATTGTAACCGGGTTGGTAAACTGGGTATCAACGGAGACACAGGCAACCTACGATTAATGAGTATCCTTAATTGTGCATTTACCAACGGCAATAGAATTTCGACCACATATCCTTTGCTGAACCGATATCTTCATCGAAAAGAAACATCGTCGTACATTTCGATAGGATTCTGAAACCTTTTGGCGAGCCGCCATCGAAATCTATTTTAATTTCCTATTGGAATTTCCTCAAAACCATCATCAAACTCACATCAGAATTATTTAAAAAATCTTTGTTCATAATGCGTTTTAACTGTTTCTGAGGTTAACCTGTAGACTGGTCTGTGATATATGTTAAAACTGCATCGCCGCCAAGCGCAAGCGTCATAGAAACGCAACAGCCAATCAGAGTGCTGAGGTTTCTTCAAGGAAGACCAATAAGGTTGCTTGTTGTACCAAGGAAGGTCTATGAAACGCGAAATGAGGAAAAAGAAACCCTTGCTCCTCAAACTTGCACCATGAATACGGGTATTATTCAATCAAGAACATCCTGATAGACCCCCGATTATAAAATCGACATTGAGTAAATTGGTTGTCGAATACACAAGAAATGGATCCGTAAAAGATATGCCGCAACAAGGTAGTAAACCTCCAATAAACTATGCTACTTGACGCTGAGGAAAACCATCATATTTCAACAAGACAAATTGCTCTAAATAACAATGTCGAACATTCTGTAGTTGTGAGATTATTTAAAAAAAGTTCCACCCGTGCAACTAATCCATGAGTTTCACAAAGATGATCCAGATCGCCGTTTATAATTTGGCGAAGAGTTCACTGTGATCAATATCAACATTTTTTAAGCAACATAATTTTTTCTGGTGCCACCTTTTGCCTGAATGGATCAGTACATTGAAACAACTGTAGGTATTGGTCTTGGGAAAATCATTGTTCAAGGAAAATTAAACGTGTGGGTGGGAATCATAGGTCGGCGTTTTATGGGACCATACTGCTCGATATCTAGATTTTTTGCGATTTGATTTGGTGCTATCTCTAGAAGTTCTTTTTCCAAACAATGAAGATGACGTTGTACCCCATCAGAATATTTGGTTTCAGCAAGATGGGGCGCCTTCTCACGTTGGTTAAGAAGTTATTCAATATATTGAAACCATATTTAGCCTGGAAGAAGGATAGGACTTAGGGGATCAATGGAATAGCCTCCGCATTCTCCCGACTAAATCCCAATTGATTTTTATCTAATAGGTGAGCTAAAGTTGCGAATTTATTTCTATAGACCTAACAATTTACAGGATTTAAAACTACAAAGTCGAGCTGAAATGGAACAAATCAGTCCACAGATGACTGAGCGCAGTGTAAAAAGTGTTTACGATTGTGTAGGTCAGTGTAAAATGGTTGGTGGCGGACACGTTGAATTTGTTTTTAATTTGGGTTTAAATTTATTTTTTTCTGTTAAATGTTAAATTTAACTTAATTTAATTTTTCATAATCGCCGTTTGACTAGTAAGCAGAAGCAAAGACAAAAGAAACAAGTGAGAATCGCAATAGGGAATATGCATCAATTTTTTTTATTTGCTTAATTCACTTTTTACTTCGTTTTAACATAGTAAAATATATAAATACTGTTGAAATTTGATTCATTTTTTTTAAATGTATAAGACACCGATTAAATTTGACCTGTTTGAACGATTCCAATTATCGCGCGCCTTGGATGACGTCTCAGTACATGCTCTCATTCAGTGTTGTTTATTATTTGTATAGACAGTTAAGGATTTTTAGTGAAATTGCTATTTCGACGTTTTATACATATTTTATAGTACTGGAATGCAAAAACACTATTATAAGTGCACCAAATAAAGTGTTTAATAAAGTCCCAATCGAGGTATATAGATTAAATACAAACTAAATAAGAAAATAATGGTATAGGGGTAATGTCAAGATCATAAAGTGTCGGGGGTAAAAAAAGCAAGTACATCTCTGCATATTAATATATAATTAATATATATATATATATATATATATATATATATATATATATATATATGTTGTATTTGAGGTTTTCGCGGATAGATACCTGTGTTGTATTGTTTTCTCGGGGATTCCGCGTTGATGCTGAGGGTTGGCTCTGAAAAGAACCGGATTCTCGACGTTTCGGCGAACTAACATTCGCCATTCTCAAGAGATATATGCGTCCGTACGGGTCAACCGTTAGACGCATACTGAGGTTACATATATATATATATATATATATATATATATATATATATATATATATATATATATATATATATATATATATATATATATATATATATATAAATCTCTTGCATATTCCCTATTAAAAAAGGCATTGAAAAAGTGAGTTTATAAAAATGCGTGTCTTTTGATAATAAAACCGACTTGTTTTAGACTATGTCGTAAAATTATTAGGATTTTCTTGTTACAAATCCATTTTTCCAAAGTGGCTAATGTTGGTTATCTCAAATTTCAAATCAGTTTTTTTCGAAATTTTTGAAAATGTGACATATCAAAACATTACACCACCATTTAATTAATAGGTCTAGACAAATTGAGAATAAATAAAACAGGCTAAGTGCGTGTCGGACCACGCGCAATGTAGGGTTCCGTAGATGCTATTCTTACTCTTATGACTTAAGGCTCAAATGTCTACAAAATTTCATTACCAATAACTTAAACAGCTGACATTGATGTTGTCGAGTTTGACGTTCAACATAACCAATAATATATTTTTTAAATGACGCCGCTGCCGCCGATTTGTTACATTTCATAAGTTGGTCGACTAATACTCGTAAACTAATAAAGCTTACTTAGCTGTGATAATTTTCCTTTTAACTTCGTTATATATACTACTATTGTGAAGTTTCCACATATCCAGAAGCAGCCAATTAGCTGGCAAGGGGTGGGGAGGGGTGTACACTTGACTTTAACAAAAAATAGCATTTTTAAGCTTAATATTTCACAAACGGATCTCTTAATCGAAATATTATTTTCACTAACCTATAATACTTTTTGAAAGACCTATCCAACGACACCCTACACCAAGGTGTAGATGAGGAAAAAAACGTAACCACTTCTTTAGGGTAAAGAACCTAAAAAAGGTACCCTAAAAAATTTTTATATATTAGATTTTATTTTACCACTTTGTCGGCGTGACTAATTTGTTTATACCAAATTACAGCTTTATATTTCTAATAGTATCTGAGCTAAACTGCGGACGGACGGACGGACGGAGATATCGAAACTATAAGGGTTCGCTGTTGATCACAACGGAACCCTAAAAATGGGGGTTTCCATTTAAAAAATGTCGATGACGTCGTGGCGCAAAAACCAATGAAATCACGAAGTATGGGTATAAACATAAAAATCTAAGTGCGCTAAAGTTGAATCAATTTTTTTATTGACATAATTTGTACTATATAATTTGTTTTTTTTTAGTCTCTTTTTTAAAGCAAAAAGCAACTCAGGAATCGCTGGTGAAATGACTTATACAAGTCGGCTTGGTTGCAAACCATTATATTTGTCCTGTGAGTGTGCCAAATATGAAATTGAACATTAGGGTGGAGCAAAATATTATTTTTGGGTTGTGAATGATCTAATAGTGAAAATTCGGTGCCTTTTAGACTCAAATTAATCCATGCAAAATATTTTTTGATTTGATTTATAGTAATAGCCGCAACGTCATCGTATTTTTGAAAAAAATATAGTTTTTAGACTAATTGAAATTTTAATAAAGAGACGCATTTTATTCCCAGAAATTATTATAACTACAGTTTATTTTCAATACAAAACAATAAAAATGCATGATCTTAAGTTTATAATATAAAATAAGGGGAGTGAGGGAGCGCACGAGGGCACAATTAGAACACTTGTCGCGTCGTCAGTGGACTATTGGTTTTGTCTCGAATTAGACTTGCGCTAGTTATTTAACAAGTTACCTAACGTCAATTTTGTTTCGTAAAAAACATGCAAAGAACAGGAAGTGTCTTCAAATGTCCTATTTTTGGTGATATTTGTGAGATAAAATACAATATTCTACCTACTTACGAAGATGTAATAAAATACTATGAATGGACAAGACATCAACTAGAGACATCAAGTTGCAATTGGAACCGCAGAAGAGCCCACATTTTCAGAAATAGCAGATATAGTGACATGCAGAATTGAAAATATATGGCAAAATACATCTATTCCGATAGTAACACCAACATGGATCGTACAGATGTTAAAAGCATACCATTTATAATGCAAAATCCTACTCAAGTCTGTCAAAAGGCTCTCTCCGGAAAAGTTAGATAGTTTTCGACAAAGTAGTAATGTACTTTTCGATAGTGCAGCATGCAAGTGTAAAGATTTGCCTCAATGTATCTGTCGCAAGGATAAAAAGGTTCCCAAACAAGAACATACTATTTAATTGATCAAAGAACCTCTCGAAGTATGATAATAGGTGGAATCGACGTAAGTGTTACGGAGAAGTTGCAAAAGACCCTAAAGGAAACAGGAACGAGAAAACCGCCCAACTACAGCCTTAAATGCTTCGTTATCTGTTATAGAAGTTAGTACTTCTCCGGTATCATCAGCGTCTGAAAGTCGTAGTAGTTCAGATAATTCCACAAATGAAAGATGACCATAAACAAAAGATTTCCGAAAAAAGTATGCGTCGATTTTCCTACTTTATCGAAGACCTGTGACAGGTATGGTGTATCAGATAGAGCAGCTGCAGCGATTGCGTCGTTTATAGTGCCGCCTATAAATTTCAATGCTCCAACATATATTAATTTAATAAATTGACAAGAAATATTATTTGAACCACCAATTATGAAAAACTTCCTGACCAAGAAATTCAGTCTATTTTTTAATCAGGTGGTGAGGGTGAAGTGTTGTTTTTAAGGCTTCCATGCCAACTCAAGCTGTTGAACGGGCTATAAAATTGACGACAATATCTGCCACTTCTCAATGCATCAAAAAGTTACGATTAGGTGCAATAAGAGCCAAACTGGAATCACGAAACCTAATGCCTAAACTTGAGACAACAAGAGATTTTCGAGCAAATTAATTGTTCTCTTTTTAATAATATTTTTATAGACAAAATGTTGTATTTTTGATAAAAGGTGATTAATATATATCTGAATTATATATTGCGTATCATTTATCACCCATTTATCATTAAATTAAGCTTAATATTTGGCCATAACAATACTAGACTTTCATCATTAAATTTAAATTTTTGAGGTCAGTGCGGAAGCAGAAAATTCATCAAATTAATTCAAAAATTATATTTATTTTAACTTTAATATAATGCACCAATCCCCCTCTATTGCAACTTTATATCTAGAAACAAATTTTTTTGCATACATCCGTGCTCCACCCTATTGAACATAGTAACAAAACGATGTCTATCGGTGAAGGTCTAAAAAGTAGTTACAGCAGAGAAACATTACGTTATTAGAAGCCTTCCGAAGGGAAGTTGGTTTGAGTTGAGTCTCCTGTACACAAATTCTGATGGTAACAAAAAGCTGGGTAGAGAGGGTAGTATTAAAAATTATTACCAATAATGTTAAGGTTTGTCCGAAATACATTACCAACTGGTGGCACTTCTGCAGGGAGGTTTGCACAGAAATGTGTATAAGGGAAAATTAAATGCTTGGCTGACCAAGAATAACTGTGAAAATTGACGAAAGTAAATTTGGAAATACCACAGAGGGAAACATGTTGAAGGAAAATTGTTTTTTGGAGAGATGAACACAGTAACTAACAAATGTTTCATGGAAGTGGTTGCAACACGCAGTAAGGCGGTATTGTTAGAAATATATTGGCAACATATTAAACCTGGAACCACAATTGTGTCTGATTTTTGGAAGACATATGATTGTTTGGAAAATGAGTGCCACAAGAGAATGATCCTGTTTTACAGGTAATTCAAATTAGTAAATTTTATTGCAAATTAAACTATCAACAATACAATGTTTTAGATGACCACATAAGTGCGGTCATGGTTTGTTATCATCTGAAATTCTATTTAATTTTCTAAAACTGAATTAAATAGAATGGGTGATAGGCCATCTCCCTGTCTCATTCCTGTCTTGATTTCAAATGGTTCCGAGACCTCTCTCATTAACTTTGGATGCTGTGTTTGTTAATGTTTCCTGGATTAGATTTCTTTTCTTGTTGTGCACCTTCATTTCTTTCAATTTATTGAAGTGTTTCTCTATCTATGGAGTTGTAGACCTAGAATTTAGGTCTAAATTTTAGGCCTACTTTTAGGCGACAATTTGGCAAGGACCGTTGGTTTAACCCCGGTTAGATTAGGTTGCCCGCCGCGAAGCGGATAGATAAATCAAAACAACATACGCGCGGCAGCGCGAACTGGATCCAATATAGAACAATTTGGCAAGGACCCTTGGTTAACTCCGGTCGGATTAGGTTGCACGCCGCGAAGCGGGAAAATAAATCAAGAAAACATACGGACGGCAGCGCGAACTCTCGATCGAATATAGGACAATTTGGCAAGGACCGTTGATTTCACCCCGGTTAGATTAGGTTGCCCGCCGCGAAGCGCACAGATAAATCAATACAACATACGCTCGGCAGCGCGAACTCTCGATCCAATATAGGACAATTTGGCAAGGACCGTTTGTTTAACTCCGGTTAGATTAGGTTGCCCGCCGCGAAGCGGACAGATAAATCAAGACAACATATACACGGCAGCGCGAACTCTCAATTCAATATAGGACAATTTGACAAGGACCGTTGGTTTAACCCCGATTAGACTAGGTTGCCCGCCGCGAAGCGGACAGATAAATCAAGACAACATACGCGCGGCAGCGCGCACTCGATCCAATATAGGACAATTTGGCAAGGACCGTTGGTTTAACTCCGGTTAGATTAGGTTGCCCGTCGCTAAGCGGACAAATAAATCAAGACAACATACGCGCCGCAGCGCGAAATCTCGATCCAATACAGGACAATCTGGTAAGGACCGTTGGTTTAACCCCGGTTAGATTAGGTTGCCTGCCGCGAAGCGGACAGATAAATCAAGACAACATACGCGCGTTAGCGCGAACTCTCGATCCAATATAGGACAATTTGATAAGGACCGTTGGTTTAACCCCGGTTAGATTAGGTTGCCTGCCGCGAAGCGGACAGATAAATCAAGACAACATACGCGCGGCAGCGCTAACTCTTGATCCAATATAAGACATTTTGGCAAGAACCGTTTGTTTAACTCCGGTTAGATTAGGTTGCCCGCCGCGAAGCGGACAGATAAATCAAGACAACATACACAAGGCAGCGCGAACTCTCGATCCAATATAGGACAATTTGGCAAGGACCGTTGATTTAACTTCGGTTAGATTAGGTTGCCCGTCGTGAATTGGACAGATGAATTAAGACAACATACGCGCGGCAGCGCGAACTCTCGATCCAATATTGGACAATTTGGCAAGGACCGTTGGTTTAACTTCGGTTAGACAACATACGCGGGGCAGCGCGAACTCTCGATCCAAAATAGTACAATGTGTCTAGAACATTAATTAATTAATTAGGAGATTAATGTCATTTTTTCTGTCTTCTTCTTTCTTCTCAGAAACATCTTATACAGTCACTGTGTTTCTTCTTCCTCTTTTCTGTGCATTTCTTTGCTGTTTTCTTCTCTTTGGGAGTTTGTTCAAATTTCTGTTTTCCCATTTTTTTCTCTGTATTTTTTCCTCTCTGTCATGTCTTCTGTGTTGAGTTTCTTGATGTCTTCCAAGGTTTCCTTTACCCAGTTGGTTTTGGCTGTATTAGTCGTCACTATGTTAAAAATCTTCTTGGTCAGTCTGTTTTCATACATCATTTGTATGTGTCCATAGAACCTTGCCCTTCTTTTTCTGATGTTTTTTGTAATCCTCTCTGTCTGTTCGTACAGTTCTTTTGTTGGTTTCTTTATTCAGATCCCCTCTTTCTTAACTGGCCCGTAGATCTTTCTTAGTATTTTCTTCTCTTATTTTTCTATGTCCTTGATTTTTGTTTGTCCCTTGATTACCTTTGTTTCTGAGGCGTACACGGCCTCTGGTTAAACTACTGTATGATAGTGTCTTAATTTGGCAATGGTAGAGATACTCGTTTTTGTTGTAGCGGTTCCATGTAAGTCTGTATGCTTTTATAGTTTTGTGATCCTTTCTTAATTGGATTTTGAGTTCAGTCCTGTTTCCATACTTAGTTATCAGTGGGTGTCTGTCTGTGGATGTCGTATGAAATGTGCAGCCCTGCTTTGGCTGAGATTTCGTGTAGTGTCTCTAGACCTTCTTTGGCTTCTTTTGTAGTATTTGTTATGATGGCTATATCATCAGCGAATGCCAAATATTTAATGTTGACGGTTCTATCCTTGTGTCTCCAAATCTTTACCCCATGGAGTCCTTTTTCCCATGCCCTGATTATTTTCTCTAATGATGAATTAACTAGAATAGGTGAGAGGCAATCTACCTGTTTCACTCCTGTCTTGATTTCAAATGTTTCCGAGACCTCTCCCATGAACTTCACTTTGGATGTTGTATTTGTTAATGTTTCCTGGGTTAGAATTCTGGTCTTGTTGTCCATCTTCATATCTTCCAATTTGTTGAAGGCTGTTTATCTATGGAGTCGTAGGCCTCCTTGAAGTCGAAGAATGGTATTGCGATGTTCCTGGTCTTGTCATTGTTAATATTGTTCTCAAGCACCAGTTTTGTTCACTGCATGATCTTCCCTTTCTGAACCCTCTAGGCGGGAACCTATTTTACTATCTGTGGATCTATCTGAGGTTCTAGCCGATTTAACAGGGCTTTGTACATAATTTGGTATGTCAAAGGTAGTAGTGAAATTCCTCTGTAGTTATTAGGGTTCGTTTCCTCTCCCTTCTTGTGGAGGAGGTATATTAGCTCACAGAGCCAACAAACGCTGACCACAGTACCGGTCCTTCTCTCACAGACGTGTGGAATTTCCTATTTCACCCATAACCTTAGGCAGGGGCCCTCAGGGTGCTATCATTCCGTTCTTCTCCTCTGTCCACTTTGGTCTGTTGGTTCCTGTGCTGTTTCTGCTGGCAAGGGACACTGGGAATACTGCTTGTCGAATGGTCTGCCGGAGTTGGGACCGATCCTCTATGATTTCTGCTGAAATTTTTAGTAGCGCCAGGTCTGATTTTACTGTGGTGATCTTTTTACCTTTCCCTCTACCTGTCGTGGTGAGTCTCCAGTTTGTGAGTCGTGGACATTCATGTGGGTTAAATGCCCATAGAAGGTTAGGCGCCTTTTCCTAGTATGTTTATATTTCCCTTCATGCTGAGTCCTACCAGAGTATGTAGATAGGGCCTAATGGGTGACAGGTTGTTTACTCTCAAGGTTGTCCGACCTGGAGTTTATACTAAAAATTTACAATTACTTTAAGAATTGAAAAAAATTAAAACTTTATTATGTCAGTTAGATATTTATTATGTCAGACATATATATATATATATATATATATATATATATATATATATATATATATATATATATATATATATATACGTATATATATATATATATATATATATATATATATATATATATATGTAAATGCACATATCCTTGAAAACACATTATTACATGTCATGCGTCATTAGTTTCAAAAACTGCCACCTGAGTGTCACCTCAAAGTCTACCGAAATTTTTTATTACTTTTTATTTTTATAACTTGTTTCCCGTTTTATAAACAATTTTGTTTTTTATTTATAGGACATTACAATATATTTTCAATAGAAAACATAAGCATGTTGAGGTGTATTGACATAATGCCATTTTCGACAATATTATTGTTGTTTTATTGACTACATTGTTTTTAATGTGTCGGACATTTTTATTAATTTTCCCATGGCCTATTACAACAAATAATTGATCAATTGGGACCAAGTATTTAATGTTTCTTTTAAATTTAATGATTCTTAGAATAGGTTAGAAGGGATGGATTCAAATACATATTCAAATACATATTCGTTTACTTAAATATACATGGATTTTAGTCTCCTTACTAGCAATTGATGTATTTAATTGGTATTTAATGTCATGTGCATTTTGCCAAATGGGATGTATGGTATGTATATTCCGAAAAAGGTATACATTGTTTTGCTTATGAAGTTCCTGGTTTTTAATTTGTGCTGGATGACAATTATAAGGAAACTTTAGTATGTGCAAATACATTTAACATAATATTATTATAAAATAGTGCTGAAGCAAAATAAAAATAATTTTCATTCATCACATTTTAACCATAATATACAAGAATGAATATTTATATATATATATATATATATATATATATATATATATATATATATATATATATATATATATTATTTTTATCTTTCATTCCTATACTTTGGAAAATGTGTACATTTACTAGTAAAGGTAAATGCTGATCTGGTATAAATATCTGAAACAGATTTGAACTGTCATATACAAATTAGTGAATATTGTGTATATTTACCGTAACATCCATTCAAAGATAAATATCTGAAAGCGTTGTTTACTTTACTCAGTAAAATGGACGAAGTTCAGAAGAAAGTACTGTTATGGAAGCCACTATTAATCGATAAATATTTGCAAATGTTTCCAGATCTATGTGCATATATGAAAGAAAATAAGTTAATTGTCAGATAATTGGTCTTGTTTAATAGTACTTTATTCTGACCATTATTATTCAAAACAAGGGGATACCAGTTGTCAAAGCAATTTATATAAGCAAAGAGCAAGAAATCGAGTTAGCAACTTATAAAGTCTCAAAAGACACAAACTTCATCTTCAAGAAGCCGTTTTCGGTTTTCTGCAAAAAGGGAATGTCTAATGTTGAGTGAAAAAGCCATAAAAATGTCGATTACTTGAAGAGGGAGAGCAGTAAAGGTCACACTAATTAAATAAGTGGTAGCATATTGTGTTCAATAGTTCTACATTAGCTATTTTGAAAACTGAATATTGATTTTTCCACTAAATAAATAATAATATAGATTAAAGCACTATAGAGAACCATTTCAGCAAACAAAATGTTACACAATTTTGTAAATTAAATATTTTCGAATGTGAAATAAATTAATTTGTCGTGAATGTTATTTTGCCTGATATAATACTAATGCATGTTTCTCATGAATGGGAGTTAGGTACGTACTCTCGTCATTGAGGGTCGAACTGATAACCCAGAAGGTCAAGGTCCTTCTCGATTACCAGTAGCCACAATGCTCCGCTATTATCCCACAGGAAAGTATATATCATTCTCTGAAAATAGAATGGGAAGGCAACATTCGAGCAAAGAGCTTCCATTAAACGAGGATATATCATTTGTAATCGCAAAACGTTTGGACGAGATGAAGCTTTTTGGGAAAAGTGTCAGCTCTTATCATTATTAATAATAATGAACATATTTACGGCAGAGATAAATGAGCGTTCTTTATTGGAAGAATGGGAATTCAACTTTGTTTTGTATTTGGCTATTGGAGTGATATTTGTTTAACATCGGTCGCAAATGTGTTGCTTTGTTTGTATATAAATAGGTTATCTACGAATGCATTACGTTTCGGGGTAAGGATTTAAACAAATACTAGTTGCAGGGTCTTACAAAGAGATGTTTTTCTTTTTTTCAAGGAATTTCAGTTTTCTTTGCGCAGATTTCATAAATTGTTCTATTTAAATAATTTGTTTGAATATTGGCACTTTCTACACTAAACAAATATAGCAATAACTATTAACACAGTAATCATTTATTTAATAATGTCCAAGAAAAATCTGTTAAAAGAAGGGAACCTCACAATATTAATAAAACATAATTTTATATTACTTCAAAATCTATGGTAGGATAACTAAATATTTTCACCACTTCTGGTATCGTTAACTTCATAAAAAATATGTGTTGTATACATTAATAGCAACATAAAACTTAATGATTTGAGAAGCTTTTAATTTCCTTAAAAATATTCTTTAAGGTTTTTAAGCAAATGAGTGCATCCGGAAATATTATGAAACGTTTTACAGCAGCAATAAAATTGCGATTAATTAATTCCCCGTAGGATGTTCAGGAATATCGGTGGACTCGTAAAACGGAATGAGATAACATTTCTATGCATGCGGAATGAGATTGAGCAATTTACATCGTCTGGATCAAGCGATTTTTTTTGACATTTTATTTGAAAGTAGATTTAAGAAAAATAGATATATGCAAGGATTTTTACTGCGTTCTCTTGTAGTCTAGTGTCAAATAAAATATTGCTATATCTTTTTTTATTTAAAGCGTAAGAGATATAATAAAACATTTTAAAAGTAATATATATATATATATATAAGATTTTTGTTTTTAATTACAAAAAAAAAATCTTACTGTGATATAAGTTCGACGTTTACATAAGGCAAATGTTTTTCGTAGTTCAAAGAAAATATACTAAAGTTCCGTGCATAGATATCACTGTAAACTTTTAACTTTAACTATTTTTTTTAGAAACTATTTATGAGATGAAATAAAGAAATATTCCGTTTGAAAGACAATTTAATATGCTTTAATATGAGTTTCAATTTATCAAAAATGCTTATCGTTTATAGGCGTAGCACACGATAAAAAATACAAAAACGAGCGTATTTATGTGGTGGTTATAGCGAGAATACCAAACTTGTGAAAGATTGTAATTTTTGCTTTTGCAATTAAAATTTGCACATTACTTGTTTCTCAAAATTTGATAACAGCGCAAAAAGCCTCCCAAGTTTTTGATCTAACCGAAAATAGACTTAGCCAGCGAGCTGTTGCTCAACAACTAGATATGACACACACCGCCGCGCCGCGCGCCGTTCGAAGAGTGCTAAAACGTTATGGAGAGTTTGGATCTTTCATAAACTACCTGATACAGGCAGAAGAAGAATGACAACGGCTCGGGATGACCGCTTCATAGTTAGTCCAAAACTTACCCCAGCTCATCGTCAAGCACGCAGGGATCATTTAAATTGGAAGGTGGAACAATAGGGTCTGTTCTGTCTTCTGATGAGACCAGAGTATGCCTCTATGGTAGCGACCGAAGAAGCAAAGTATACCGGAGATCAAAAGAGCGATTTTTGAATGCTGCATTGAAGAATGGATTGCATATGGAGATGCTTCCTGCATGATTTGCGGTGCAATTACTATTTAAGCACGAACCGACTCCACTTTCATCATTAGATGCGCCCGTGGTCACGGGAGAGGAGGCTTAATAGGTGCTAGGTACATCGAGGAGGTTTTAGCAGTCCATGTAGTACCTTACGTCGACTACATTGGAGAAAGAGTATCTTTATGCATGACAATGCAAAGCCGAACACCGTAAGAGTCGTGCAAGATTACATTACAGATGTTCATTCGACATTACAGTTTTCCCGTTATGGAGTGTCCAGCATGCAGTCCCAACCTTAATCCGATAGAACATTTATGGGATCCCACAAGAAACAATAATTTTATTAAATTTAAACTCATATTAAAACATATTAAACTTATTAAACGGTAAGCGTCTTTCAAACGGTATATTTCTTTATTTCATCTCATAAATAGTTTATAAAAAAAATAATTGGTATCAAATATGTACAGTGGGCCGATCTTTATGCACGCAAGATTATATGATGTCTAACGTGACAGACAAAAATCTTGGATCGTGAATCAATTGGAAACTTTCAAATAAAAGAATGTTTGTTCCAAGCTAATTATAATATTGCCTGAGATGGCGCAGTTTTCATTTTGATACACATATATTCAATAATATTGACAGTAGGTGTATTCAATAATATTGTTAGTAGGTTTATACAGAAGCCCTGTATGCCATGGAGTGTCTTTCCTTGAACCGAAGAGGTCTAGTAGATAAATTGTAAATCAAAGAGAGGAGAATACTCAGGAAGATCCTAGGCCCGGTAAAGGAAGATGGGGAATTCCGAAGGCGGCATAACTCTGAGCTCTACGAACATATTAAGATGCTCTCTGACTGTGCAAGGAAAAAAGGGTTAGCTTTCTATGACCAAGTTGCAAGATTGCCTACAAACCGACCAAACCGGATGGATCAAATATTTCTGGCAAAACAAGATTAACCTTCTGGCAAAACAAGAAGGTTCGTAGCACTTGGTTGACAGTAACCGAGAAAGATATTAAATAACTGGGAATAACAGATCTCAAAAACGGACAGTCTGTGAGACGCACCCTGAAGGATGTCCGTGGATTTCATGAAAAACCCCGTAAGAAAGGTACCCCCTAGACAGAAGAGGGAAAGGAGTTACACAGACAGAAGGTGCGACAAAACTGGGCAAAGGTCAAAGCCCAACAGTTGAACAAGCGTGGTCCAAAGTAGGCCTATTCGAAAGAAGAAGACAGTAGGTATATTTAAAATCGGCATATAAGGCCCATAAGCCAATACATGCAAATTTTCAATTTATATTGTGATTGAACTTAGTTTGGACACCCCTGATTATATTGCTTTGTACTTTATTCGTTACATGTTTGCAGTTTTTTCATTGTGTATTTTACATTTTTCTAGGAATCACTTTCCAATCTAATTGTTCTTTTCCTTAAATTTTCTAGACCAAGTAAAACAATATTGCCAATTCAAAATGTTTTTACATTTCAAAGCATGTCTTAATAGTATATTGAAGAACGAGTTCAATACCCGTGATTTTTCAGCACGTGTCCCTGTTTAGAAGTTTAAATATGTTCTACTGGGCAAGTGCAAAAAACGTGAACAAGTTTTTTCTACTATTTTTTCTATTTTGCGCCTATTTCTATTTTATGTAATTTCAAATTGAACAAATCGACGATACATACTGAGAAAATTAATGAACATTAATGAACCTATATAAGTGTTTTAATGACTTAATTATAGCCGCAAAATAGAAAAACGCCATTATAGGCAGACAGATGATTTGTTTTTAAAATTCATGTAAATTTCATTTTACAATATTTAGATTTAATATTTATACCAAGTTTCAGTATATATTTATGGATCTACATTAGATGTTTATTGATTTCAATAATTAACCCTTAACCATCTGCCATACGTCTCAGGTGAGAAAATTACTGCTACTTTGGGTCTGAGAGATGTATGTCAGGTGGTTAGGTGTTAAGGAAATTTAAGGAAAATGTATACATTTTATGCAAGAATAATGTAAAATTAGTCTATTTATCTATTTCTATCAGCTCGGTTTTTCTTATTATGTTTTTTATTATTATGTAACGAAATTTTAAGGGATTTACGAAATATAATGATTTCCCTAGAAATATCCTGAATTGTTTAAAAAAATGAACTTGGATATTGGAAGCTATATTACTTATATTGGATACTTATATTGGACTTATATTGGAATATATAACTTATATTGGAAAAAAAAGAAATTGAAAAAGTAACGAAAAACCATAAAGTAAAGAAAGCCAAGTCTATAAAGCTGGCACCCCCACCTCTTCAGAATTCAAATTTGATAACACCAGATTTATGTGCTCTTTATGTGCTAATTATGTACCATAATCGCGATTTTTGTGCTCGAAGCCTTCAATGAAAGAATCAAATTTTACTAGTGGGGGTGCTAACTTAACAGTCAAGCTAGCATCCACCAATCCTAAAAATTGGGATACCGATACCAAATAAGCACTAAAATTATGTGCTGTTTATGTGATTTTCATGTACCCTGTAGCAAATTCGCTAACTCAACCCCTTATGCGAAAAAATCACCCCCAACGGAATAAGCCATAAGAGGCGCAATCTATAATAATCGAGCAAACAAGTTTTAACCAACGCGGTATCGTTGCAATATTTATGTGTTCTCCAGATATAATATTTCCGATTTTTATGCTCGCACCGTTGTACGAAAAATTCACCCCGAACTGTATTAGCCTTAAGAGGTAACATCTTTAATAATCCAGAACAGAAATTTTAAATAACCCAAGATTATTTCACTAATTATGTTCTCTCCAGATATGCTATTTACGATTTTTGTGCTCAAACCCTTGTACGAAAAATTAACCCCGAACTGCATGAGCCCTAATAGGTGAAAACTATAATAAAGGCGCTCAAAAATTTTAATCGACGCGATATTGTTGCAATAGTTATGTGTTCTCCAGATATGATATTCGCGATTTTTGTGCTATCACCCTTATACGAGAAATTCACCCCGAAATATATAACCCCTAAGAGGTGAAATCTTTAATAATCCATAACATAAATTTTAAATGATGCTAAATTGTTTCAATAATTAGTTGCTCTCCAGGTATGCTATTTACGATTTTTGTTTTCAAACCCTTGTACAAAAATTCACCCCGAACTGCATGAACGCTAAGAGGTGAAATCTATAATAATCGAGCACACAAGTTTTTACCAACGCGATATTATTGCAATAATTATGTGTTCTCCAGATATGATATTCGCGATATATGCTATCACCCTTGTACGAGAAATTCACATCAAAATATATGAGCCATAAAAGGTGAAATCTAAATTAATAATCGAGAACAGAAATTTTACATGACGCTAAAGTATTGCAATAATTGTGTGCCCTTCAGATATTATATTTGATTTATGATCTTTTCTTCCACATTTCTTTGCAAACCGAACGTTGTCTATCACTAGGCGATTAAACGAGGATATCGCACAATTACTACACTACATTTGTGCAACTTGCAAAAGGAAATCCATAAAAAATTAACTCTTGTGAGGAACCGCGTACAAAGTACACCCGTTTCTGAACTAACTCATCGGAAAGAGAACCTGAGAACAATCATCGGAAATCATCGATATCATTGGTAATGATGCGCTGTGCTGAATATTACGATGAGTATCTTAATCAACAATATCAAAGCAATATGAATATCGAAATTCATCGCCCTAGCAATATAAACAATACGGAGAAATAGAAACGTTAAATTACACTTAAAAAAAAAGCTGCGAAGAAAGCTTCAAAGCTGTGAAAAGAATTTTGAAAGCACATATTTATCGGTACATGATAAATCAGCACCGTATAAGTCGGCACCGGACCACTCAGCACTTCCAACTCGGCCTCGGACAACTCGCCATTGGGAAAATTCGGGAGCGGATAAGTTGGCACCGCACAGTGGGGCCAAATATATGAATTCTTGCCAAAAAATATTTTAACTATGTTCCGTCGTGTAGCTAATAATAGAAATATTCTTAAACTTATTAAACGGTAAGGGTCTTTCAAACGGTATATTTCTTTATTTCATCTCATAAATAGTTTCTAAAAAAAATAATTAGTATCAAATATGTACAGTGGGCCGATCTTTATGCACGCAAGATTATATGATGTCTAACGTGATAGACAAAAATCTTGGATCGTGAATCACTTGCAAATAAAAGAATGTTTTTTCCAAGCTAATTATAATATTGCCTGAGATGGCGCAGTTTTCATTTAGATACACATATATTCAATAATATTGACAGTAGGTGTATTCAATAATATTGTTAGTAGGTTTATACAGAAGCCCTGTATGCCATGAAGTGTCTTTCCTTGAACCGAAAAGGTCTAGTAGATAAACTGTAAATCAGAGAGAGGAGAATCCTCAGGAAGATCCTAGGCCCGGTAAAGGAAAATGGGGAATTCCGAAGGCGGCATAACTCTGAGCTCTACGCACATATCAAGATACTCTCTGACTGTGCAAGGAAAAGAGGGTTAGCTTTCTATGACCAAGTTGCAAAATTGCCTACAAACCGACTAAACCGTATGGATCAAATATTTCTGGCAAAGCAACATTAACCTTCTGGCAACACAAGAAGGTTCGTAGCACTTGGTTCACAGTAACCGAGAAAGATATTAAATAACTGGTAATAACAGATCTCAAAAACGGACAGACTGTGAGACGCACCCTGAAGGATGTCCGTGCATTTCATGAAAACCCCCCTAAGAAAGGTACCCCCTGGACAGAAGAGAGAAATGAGTTACACAGACAGAAGGTGCGACAAAACTGGGCAAAGGTCAAAGCCCAACAGTTGAACAAGCGTGGTCCAAAGTAGGCCTATTCGAAAGAAGAAGACATTAGGTATATTTATAATCGTCGTATAAGGCCCATAAGCCAATATATGCAAATTTTCAATTTATATTGTGATTGAGCTAAGTTTGGACACCCCTGATTATATTGCTTTGTACTTTATTCGTTACATTTTTGCAGTTTTTTCATTGTGTATTTTACATTTTTCTAGGAATCACTTTCCTATCTAATTGTTCTATTTCTTAAATTTTCTAGAACAAGTAAAACAATATTGCCAATTGAAAATGTTTTTAGATTTCAAAGCATGTCTTAATAGTATATTGAAGAACGAGTTCAATACCCGCGATTTTTCAGCACGCGTCCCTGTTTAGAAGTTTAAATATGTTCTACTGCACAAGTGCAAAAAACGCCTTGTTGCAACAAGTTTTTTATACTATTTTTTCTATTTTGCGCCTATTTCTATTTTATGTAATTTCTAAATGAAAAAATCGACGATACATACTGAGAAAATTATGTTGCACTCGGCGAGCCATTAATGAACCCATATGAGTGTTTTAATGACTTAATTATAGACGCAAAATAGAAAAACGCCATTATAGGCAGACAGATGATTTGTTTTTAAAATTCATGTAAGTTTGATTTTACAATATTTAGATTTAATATTTATACCAAGTTTCTGTATATAGTTAGGGATCTACATTAGATGTTTATTGATTTCAATAATTAACCCTTAACCACCTGCCTTACGTCTCAGGTGAGAAAATTACAGCTACTTTGAGTCTGAGAGACGTATGTGAGGTGGTAAGGTGTTAAGGAAATTTAAGGAAAATTAACCTTGAACTGCATGAGCCCTAATCGGTGAAAACTATAATAAAGGCGCACAAAATTTTAATCGACGCAATATTGTTGCAATAGTTATATGTTCTCTAGATATGATATTCGCGATTTTTGTGCTATCACCCTTATACGAGAAATTCCCCCCGAAATATATAAGAATCTTTAATAATCCATAACATAAATTTTAAATGATGCTAAATTGTTTCAATAATTATGTGCTCTCCAGGTATGCCATTTACGATCTTTGTTCTCAAACCCTTGTACAAAAATTCACCCCGAACTGCATGAACCCTGAGAGGTGAAATCTATAATAATCGAGCACACAAGTTTTAACCAACGCGATATTATTGCAATTATTATGTGTTCTCCAGATATGATATTCGCGATATATGCTATTACCCTTGTACGAGAAATTCACCCCAAAATATATGAGCCATAAAAAGTGAATATATAATAATAATGGAGAACAGAAATTTTACATGACGCTAAAGTATCCGCGTACAAAGTACACGCGTTTCTGAACTAACTCATCGGAAAGAGAACCTGAGAACAATCATCGGATATCATCGATATCATTGGTAATGATGCGATGAGTATTACTATGAGTATATTAATGAACAATATCAAAGCAATATGAATATCGAAATTCATCGCCCTAGCAATATAAACAATACGGAGAAATAGTAACGTTAAATTACACTTAAAAAAAAAGCGTGAAGAAAGCTTCAAAGCTGTGAAAAGAATTTTGAAAGCAAATATTTATCGGTACATGATAAATCAGCACCGTATAAGTCGGCACCGGACCACTCGGCACTTCCAACTCGGCCTCGGACAACTCGCCATTGGGAAAATTCGGGAGCGGATAAGTTGGCATCGTACAGTGGGGCCAAATATATGAATTCTTGCCAAAAAATATTTTAACTATGTTCCGTCGTCTTGCTAATAATAGACTTATTCTTAATTATTTTTAAAACTTTTACGTCTTTTATACAGCCATAAACAATCTATTTTTATGTATTTAAGTCCTTTTATTTTATTTAAATTTTAAATACATTTAGTTGTTTTTCGATTTATTTATGGCTAGAAATTTCCAAGCCTTATGTAGCTTATCCTCATGTCTAGGCCATATTGTTGGATACTTAAGTTATTTGCTAGTTTTTAATCTACTTATAATTGTATTGTGTAGATATTTCCCATAATAATGTTTTTGGGTCTTTTTGCTGATCAGCTTATATATTTCATCAAGTTTATCAAGTTACCTGATGGGATAGTTTGTCTGCATTTTAGTCCTATAATTACAAAATAATTTGTGGAAATATTTGTAAATCCCATTTGTAAATTGCCCATCCAGGTAGAAAGTCTTGCACCTTTCTCCCCTTCCCTGCATAGTGCAGGACTTGCTAATTATCCCGCCTTCTAATCACTTTCCTGTTTCACTATTCGTTGCCGAATTTTCCTACCCCTGATTTTCCTACCTTGTAGGTGTAATTCCTAGATTTATTTTAGCATAAAATAGATTGTGTTATCTCTTTTAAGAGAGTTATTCGAGTTATTCAAGTTTCATACTTTGTAGCGCCCAGCCGCATTTTGTTTGAAGTTAAGATTTGTCAGTTTTAAGTTAAGTTTAAGAATAAAATCGAGTAAAATTTACAATCGTGTCTCTTTTAATATAAGAATTACTTATATTCTTAACTCAATTCACCCAATCACTTAATTCTTTCTCCTACATTATAAAAACTTTTTTGGTGCAAATATAACATTAATTTGCACGTAACATCTTATCTCGCGGTAAACTAATCGCGAGTCGTCACATTGGTTCTTCGAACCGGATAGCTTAAAATTACGTAGCTTTCCAGTGTTAATTTTTATTATTACATTTGAGTCAGTGCGTACTCATCGTGTAAGGAATTAAGTGAAACATAGTTTTTTCATCATCGCTCAGTGCACGTGGTCACCATCAATTATTATCCAGTACGCGGTGGAAACTTCATCATCTGTTCCTGTTCAACGACCATCACTTGTTGGAAAACTGCATCGTCTGTTCCTGTGCAGCGCCCAGTATCCAGCATCATTATTTGGTTCTGTAATTATCTTCCAGTTGGTCAAGTAAGTCAATTGGCTACCTATAATTTTATCCTATCATATTTTCAAAATTTGTATTGCCTATATCTCGTTATATTTTTTCTTTTTGTACTATTTTTTACTAATTTGCTTTAATTATTCTCATAATATTTCTAATGAACAAATAAAAGCATTAACAATAAAGCGTGCCGGTGCCAAACGATCTTTAACCGCGTATTCCAATTTTTTAAATAAATTCAATCCAGAATCAGATATTCCTGTTCTTGAAAAAAGATTTCGTCAAATAGAGGAAGTTCGTAATAAATCCGTATAATATCAAGACGAGCTTGAAGGATTGCTCGACGAATCAGATGCCCGTTTTGCACATCGCGAAGAGTTTGAAGACGCTTACTTCAGCGCCTTTGGTACTGCCACTAAACTTCTAGAGCAATACTAAAAATTAATCTCCACCGGCACATTCCAATCTACAGATTTATGGAATTCGACCAATGAAACTCATTTAGAAACTCCAACTCGCGACCCGGAATCGACTAATCCACAACAGCAGGGGCAACAACCCGTTAATGATAATAATGTACCTTCTCAACAAGGAGGTATACAAAATTTAAACGCTCTCAATCAGCAACTTTTATTGTCTCAATTATCCAAAAACTCGCTTGATAATTTTCATTTATCATCCTTGCAGGATCCACTCAAAGTTGGCAACTGAATTGTAAGTTGCCAACTTTCAGTGGATCCTATGATACTTGGTTGGGCTTTCATGATTTATTTAACTCGCTTGTTCACAAAGATCTTAAAATTCCTCCCGCGAAATAATTATTCTACTTAAAAGGATGTTTAAAAGGTGAAGCAGCCGATATCATTTCAACTATTGAATCCTCAGACGAAAATTACATCGTGGCTTGGGATCTTTTAAAGGAAAGATATGATGATCGGAAATATATACGTGATTGTCACATTAAAGCTCTTGTAGATACGCCATCCATATCAAAAGAATATTCTTTTCGTGCATTTTTAGATTGCCTTCAAAAACATTTACGCGCTCTTTAAGCGCTGGGAGAACCCATAAATTCGTGGGACTCCATATTAATTGTATTATTACGGGAAAAACTTGACTCTTCAGCTCACGACCAATGGGAAGATTGCAGTAGTGGTATAGTGCACCCTATCTTAAATAACTTAATAGATTTTCTAAAAAGGCGTGCGCAGGTAGAAGTAGTTAGAGTTCAGATTCCGAAGTCTTTGCTGCTTCCACTCAGGAGCAGTCTTGCGTATACAGTGATGAAACTAATCATCACAGTTTACAAATGCAGCTAATTTGCGGCCTTAGATTCTCATGCCCGTTACGAGGCATCGAGAAAGGGTGGTTGGTGTACTAATTGTCTAAAAAAGGGCCATGAGCGTCCAAATGTATCTCCCAATCTTGTCGAAATTGCAAACAAAAACATCATACTCTTTTACACTTTGAAAAAACAAATAATTCTTCTAATCAGCCAGCAAACTCTCAAGTTTCTTCGCATTTTGTGTCTAATATTACTAGCTTGCAAGCTCAAGTAAGCTCACATGCTTTACTGGCTACCACCATGGTTGACATGCTAAATCATCAAGGGAAAACTAAAACCATTCGTGTATTTTTAGATGCAGGTTCTCAGGCACATTTCATAACTGAAAAAATGCATTTTTTTTAATCTAATTAAAAAACCAGCTAATATTTATGTTACTGGAACTGATAATACCTCCACTAGCGTAAAGCATTCTGCTCGTGCGACATTGCAATCTCGATGCAATAATTACAGGGAATCTGCTGAATTTTTAATCGTACCTCAAATTAGTCAGGCGATTCCGTCTATCACTATTGATCAAGCAGGTCTCGATATACCTAAAAACATTAAATTAGCTGATCCCGAATTCTTTAAGTCTTCAAAGGTTGACGCTTTGATTGGCTTTAAATTATTTTATAAATTGCTTGTTGTAGGACAAATATCATTAAAAAATCACCCCAATGCAATTCTTCAAAAAACTCAGCTGGGTTGGGTTATCGCGAGTGAAATCAGTACGCATTCTCAACCTTCGCTCGTATCTTGCCATATTTCTATAGATTCAGATCCTCCTGATGTCAACAACTACTGTTTTATCCCCTGAGGAAAAAGCTTGTGAAGAGAAATTCTGATGGAAGGTATGAAGTACGTTTACCATTTAATAATAAAAAATCTGGTTTAGGTGAATCGTGTTCTGACATTAAAACGCTTCTATGCGCTAGAGCACAAATTTCAGCAGAAACATGAGGTGATTATATTGCATTTTTAGATGAATATTTAGCATTAGGTCATATGTCTCTTGCAAAAGACCAAAATACCACTGATAAAGTTTTCTTTCTTCCTCATCATGCTGTGTTGAAGGAAGATATAATAACAACAAAAACTCGCGTTGTCTTTGATGGTGACGCGACAAAAGGGCGCAGCAGAAAGGGCGCGCGACAAAAGGGCGCGGCAAAAAGGGCGCGGCGACACAAGGGCGCGGCGACAAAAGAGCGCTTATACAAGAAGGCGCCTGCAAAAACGGCGTATACGACAAAAGGGCGCCATTACGTGTGTAACAATAAAGATGAGCACTTTGAAACGTTTACTGAATTGGAACGAGTTACTGTATATCTGGCGCAGCACTACAATACCTATTAATGTCTGGTGTTGTTGTGTGCCCTTATTGCAAATAATTTTGTCTATAATGCCGCTTGAATTTGTGACTAGTCAAAAGAATAACAATTTTTTAAAACATAATGGATTCCTTTTCCGTCGTGAGAAAGAAATAAAGGAGAAAGTTATTTGGAAATGTATTGAGTATCGGACACATAGTTGTCGGGGACGTTGTCATACAATTGGTGATCGCATCGTCACAGAAACAGCACATAATCACGTTGCCAATATAGCCGTTACCCAAGCAAAGGAAGTCGTCGCAGATCTACGTCAAGCAGCAACTAATCAGCATGGTAATTTTTTGCAGTTTATAATTGTGATTCAGCAAAAAGTTGAATATTGTTGTTGCAATAGTTCTTAAACCTAATTTTTAAAAAGACACTGCTAAAATAAGTAAAACAGCTTCAAACGTCAATATTGTTTTTAGTAGCAACTAACCAGCACGGTATATTTTTACAGCTTATAATTGTAATTTAGCAAAAAAATTTATTATTGTTGTTGCAATAATTTGTAAGCCTAATTTTTAGAAACATTCTGCTAAACTAAGTAAAAAAGTCTCAAACGTCAATATTGTTTTTTGTAGGAACTACTCATCAAATCATTGCCGAAACAACTTCGAATGTCGAAGCAGCTATTGCTGGTCAGCTACCACGTAATGTGTCACTCAAGCGGATGGTTCAACGAATTCGTCGACGCGAAAACGGCTTCTTACGAACACTTGCGCTCTTAGAAGATTTACGAATTCCAGACGAATTTACCGTAACGCTAACTGGTCAGCCATTTTTGCTGTACGATAGCGGTCCTGAAGACGCCGACCGATTCCTCTTATTCTCAACCCGTCGAAACATGGATCTTCTGCAGTTTCAGAAGCATTGGTACTGTGATGGAACTTTTAAAACTGCACCTTCTTTATTCACACAATTGTTTACTCTCCATGGTTTAGATCTGAACGTGTCCATTCCACTTATTTTTGCTCTTTTACCTAATAAGTCTGAAGCAATTTATCGACGCTTTTATTCCAAAATAAAAGAAATTCACCCAGATTTAAATCCAGAATCGATGATGTCTGATTTTGAAACGGCTGCTGTAAACGCTTTTTCGGCGGAATTTCGGGAAGCTGAACAGCGAGGCTGTTTCTTTCATTTCACACAATGTGTGAGGAGAAAAATTCAAACAGTTTCCGATGTTAGACGACGTTATACTGAAGAACTCGTTGAAACCGAGCAAATAATTCTCCCAGTCACTGATTATTTTGAAGATACGGGATTGGCAGACCAGATCGTAGAGGAAGGCGGCGAGAACCCTTATTTTCTCATGCATTTTAGAATTGCTTTGAAGCTGTCAACAGAGACCTTCCAAAACCAATAATTCCATTGAAGGGTGGCATCGCAGTTTTGGCAAAACTGTTGGAGCTTGCCATCCTAGCAAATGGAAATTTAATGATTGCCTGAAGAAAGAACAAAGTTACAACGAGTTCCAAATTGAACAACTCATGCATCATTAAGATGCAACAACCGCACTAAGAATATCGTTTCTGATTATGAAAATAGGCCATTGATTAAATATTTGCGTGGATTGGCCCACAATTTTAACTTCAATTTGTAATTTTCGAGTTATGTTTGTGTACATTCGTAATTCCTTAACGTGTCGTGTGAATTTTAAGACGGCTTTATTTGTTGCATTTTGACGTATCAAATTTGAATAAAACTTTGCTTTTCTGACCTGAAACATACATTCAAGCTAGTTATAATATGCGCCCTTTTGTAACAGGCGCCTTTTTTGCAGGCGCCCTTTTGTCGCCGCGCCCTTTTGTCGCAGCGCTTTTTTGTCGCCGCGCCCTTTTTGCCGCGCCCTTTTGTCGCGCGCCTTTTTCACCGCGCCTTTTTGTTGTGTAATCGTCTTTGATGGTTCAGCCAAAACTTCAAGTGGCATTTCATTGAATGATACCCTTATGGTAGGTCCCAAATTACAGGACGATCTGTTCTGTATTCTTTTACGATTTCAGTCTCATGCTTATGTGTTAACTGCTGATGCTGAAAAAATGTATCGCCAGGTTCCCGTTAACTCTGAAGATACTCAATATCAAAAGGTTATCTATAGACGAGATACTTCTGAACCTATTCAAATTTATATACTTGAAACTGCCACAGATGGTACAGCTTGTGCGTCTTATTTAGTCATAAAAACATTATACTAACCTGCCAATGATGAGGAAGATAATTTTCCGATTTCAGCTCAAATATTGCGTAGAGACTTTTATGTAGATGATGTGCTCACAGGTGCACAAACAATTTCTGAGGCAATTATTCTACGCGATCAACTTATAGCTTTATTAAAAAAAGGGTGGATTTTGCTTAAGAAAATGGGCCTCAAATCATCCGTCTCTACTTATTGAGGATCAAGAGCATCCAAATAGCGCAAATATGTCACTAGATCCTGATTCAGCTATAAAAGCATTAGGTATTAGCTGGAACTCTCGAGAAGATTATTTCTTTTACGTTGTCAATCTCTCGGTTTCCAAAACTACTACAAAAAGGACTATCTTATCTCAAATTTGAAAGTTGTTTGATCCCCTTGGTCTCCTTGGTCCGATCATCGTGCATGCGAAAATTCTCATGCAGCCCTGTGGAAGGCCGGGGTAGCGTGGGATGAATCTATTCCTGTCGAGATTCATTCGTCTTGGTCTGCTTATTTGGACCAGCTACCATCAATAGAAAATTTACGTTTTCCTCGCGGAATTACCATACCTGACACAATTAAAGTAGAATTGCCTGGATTTTGCGATGCTAGTGAAAAAGCTTATGGTGCCTGTTTGTACTTGCTTTCCATTAATTCTCAAGGTCAAGTATATATACGTCAGATCTCTTCTAATTCAAGTGTTGCTCCTGTAAAACCTCTGTCATTACCGATATTAGAGCTTTGTGCCTCAGTATTACTTGCTCGTCTTTATCATACTATAAAGACTCGAAAATTGTATTACCTTGGATAAATACGCCAGCTCATCGCTTAAAAACATTCGTATCGAATCGTGTATCGGAAGTTCAAACCATTACTGAATCGTGTCATTGGCGGCACGTTTTATCTCAAGACAATCCTGCAGTTCTTATATCTCGAGGACAGCTTCCGTGGGAATTTATTGAAAGTTCCATTTGGATTAACGGACCTTCATGGTTGACTCAGGAAAACATGGCCTAACGCATGATTCAGCATGACCTAACGAAGTTCTTACTCCTATGGATGTTGCAGAATTAAAACCCATTATTCCCAAAATTGCTTGCATGAAAATTGAAATTCAAAATCATAATATCATCGAAAATACAGCTCCTTCGATAAGCTACAGAGAGTAGTGGCATATATTCTGCGCTTTGTTCACAATACTAAGAAACTCAGCTCACAGCGTGAACTCGGTCCACTACTCACTCGTGAACTTACGTTAGCTCACGATTTGATTATACGATTAGTCCAGTCCAATTTCTTTAAAAAAGAAATTGTATCAATCAAAAGTGGGGAGCCACTTCCTTAATCGAGCAATTTAATTGCATTAAATCCAATTATGAATGAAAACGGTATTTTACGTGTTGGAGGTAGGTTCGTTCATTCTTCTATTGCTGAAGAGCAGCGGCACCCGATTTTGTTAACTGCTCAACACCATGTGACCAAGCTAATTATAGAAGCTGAGCATTCGCGACTTAAACATGCCGGTATGCACGCAACTTTATACTCTGATCGTCAAACTTACTTGCGAAGCCGCGCCTTGCTGATCACCCAATGGGAATTCTTCCCATTCAGCGAGTCACCTCGTCGCGACTCTTCTTGCGTGTTGGAGTTGACTATTGTGGACCCTTTTATATTAAAGAAAAACGTCATCGCAATCGCGGCCGCATAAAGGTTTACGTGGCAGTATACATATGCATGTGCACAAAGGCTGTTCATTTTCAGCTTGTCAGTGATCTTGCCACTGAAGCCTTTATTGCCAGCCTCGAGCGGCTTTTTTCAAGACGAGGAATAGCAGTAGAAATTCATTCCGATAATGCTACTAACTTTGTCCGAGCTAAAAATGAGCTTAACGAGCTCTATGATTTATTTAATTCTAAAGCTCATAATTAACTATAATTAAAAAGATTGATTGGCACCTTATTCCTCCCCGAGCTCCGCACTTTGGTGGAATCTGGGAAGCAGCAGTGAAATCATTCAAGCATCATTTAATTAGGACCGTGGGTGATATCTTACTAACCTTTGAACAATTAGAAACATACATGATTGAGATAGAAGCAATACTTAATTCAAGACCCATCTCTCCTATGTCATCTGATCCTAATGACCTTCTTCCTTTGACTCCATCCCATTTCCTCATAGGTAATAATAATAACCTTTATTGGCATAATTAAAATAATTTCCTCATAGGTAGTCCGTTGACATTTTTCCAAAGGGCGATTTCACAGACACCCAAATCAATCGTCTGTCAGCTTGGCAACACGCTCAGCAGCTCAAGCAACATTTTTGGATACGGTGGCATAAACAATATCTCCATCAGCTCATAAAATTCCATGGATCACAGCGCGAGTCAATGAATATCAAGGTTGGAACTTTAGTACTTATCTTTGAAGAAAATTTACCCCCTCTACAGTGGGCTCTTGGACGCATCACGGCCTTTCACACCGGAAAGGATGAAATTGTAAGAGTAGTCAAGCTGAGGACCAAAGCGGGCGAATATGACCGCTGCGTTAAGAAACTTTGCCCACTTCCAAACGATGAAGACAACAACGACTTCACTCCACTAGTTTGAACTTAACAGTGCAATGGGGGCGGCATGTTTCGTCGTGTAGCTAATAATAGAATTATTCTTAATTATTTTTAATAACTTTACGTCTTTTATACAGCCATAAACAATCTATTTTTATGGATTTAAGTCCATATCCGTATCCAGTAAATTTTAAATACATTTAGTTGTTTTTCGATTTATTTATCTGGAAATTTCCAAGTCTTATGTAGCTTATCCTCATGTCTAAAACATATTGTTGGATACTTAAGTTATTTTTAATCTAGTAATCTAGTTTAAGCTAGTTTTTAATCTACTTATAATTGTAAATGTATTGTGTAGATATTTCCCATAATAATGTTTTTGGGTCTTTTTGCTGATCAGCTTATATATTTCATAAGTTACCTGATGGGATAGTTGTTTGTCTGCATTTTAATCCTATAATTACAAAAAAAATTGTGGAAACATTTGTAAATCCCATTTGTAAATTGCCCATCCAGGTGGAAAGTCGTTTTCACATTTCTCCCCTTCCCTGGATAGTCTCCGAAGTGCAAGACTTGCTAATTATCCCGCCTTCTAATCACTTTCCTGTTTCACTATTCGTTGCCGCATTTTCCTACCCCTGATTTTCCTAGATTGTAGGTTTAACTCCTAGATTTATTTTAGCATAAAATAGATTGTGTTATCTCTTTTAAGAGAGTTATTCAAGTTTCATACTTTGTAGCGCACAGCCGCATTTTGTTTGAAGTTAAGTTTTGTCAGTTTTAAGTTAAGTTTAAGTTAATTTTAAGAGTAAAATCGAGTAAAATTTACAATCGTGTCTCTTTTAATATAAGAATTACTTATATTCTTAACTCAATTCACCCAATCACTTAATTCTTTCTCCTACCTCATAAGACTTTTTTTGGTGCAAATATAACATTAATTTGCACGTAACATCTTAACTCGCGGTAAATTAATCGCGAGTCGTCACAAACTAAGTTTTGAATATTAATTGATAAATATAACGTTTGTGAATAATAATACATAGTGTAATATGCATTTTTTGAAACTATATATGTACATATCAAGAATTAACACGTTCACAAGGTTTGCGAAAAATCATTTCAAGCGTATACATGTGTACACACGACAAGGGTCATCCTGTTTCAACATTTTACCGCATGCTATCAAGCAGCCGCGATCTAGCATCTGTTTTCAGCGACTATACTTGCCTGAAGCTGCTGAAGCTAAAGTTAATTTCAGAAGTAACCATCGGGGCTCAGATTTAATAGTTTTACCAGTATGGCATCCTTACCTACAGATTACTATATATAATTTTTAAAATTGTAATTGTATGATGTTTAGTAATATGTTATAATATTAACAAAGTAAAATAATTAACAAAGGCGCGTAAATAAAAATTACAGTTAAAGGGTGTAACGTTTATTTGTACGAATTTAGTTGACATCAGAGCATATCATGTTTGCAGTTGTATTTTGTTTTGTTTTTACATAAGTTGTTCACGATTAATTTGAAAAAAATAGCTGCATGTTTGAGCCATTTGGAGAGAATGCTGGTGTAGAGCACAAAACAATACGTTTTTATAATAAGTTTTCACGAATTTTTTGTGGAAAAATGGTCAGTGATATCAATGTTCTGTTTAGACACATAGTTTATCTATACTTTGAACGTTATCCTTGAATTTTTATATAGCAAAACAATGTTAAGTGGCCAAGATATCTGCATCAGCGGCAGACGTGTTTTTCACTGATTTGGTCTAACTACTGACAGCGCTGAACCGAAGTAAAGTAAAATTTATGAAAAAATTCGTTGAAACATGTACAAAGTGTCCTAAAGAACTAATTCCGGATCTTGATAAACAGATTTCATTTTTTGTAGCTGATTTGGAGAAAAGATATCAAAAAGCTAATAGTAAGAGACATGACAGGTTCTTATAATAACTGGTTGGACACTTCCACAAATTTACCTCTATTTATATAGTTCAGAAAAAAATACATATTAAACTTTGTATTATTATTAAAAAGTTTTGTACTTATAATTTTATAGTCAAAATTTAACTCAAATAAATTTTGCCAAGAAATCATGCATTCGGCCCCACTGTGCATCGGGCAAATCGGCACCAGTCATCAGAGTATGAATATATAAATTTTCTATAATAACATAGGTTTTGGTAATATCAAAAACAAAAGAAGTCTTTTTATAATTAAAGAATGTAACGCACGCCCCTTGAAAGATGAAGGAAATTTTAAACTATTTAGTCACCTTCTAGCCAACAGTAGAATTCATGCTGACATGAAAACAGCGTTAAATTAAAAACTAATAATAAAACATAAATAACTTTATCAAAAGTTTAAAAGGAAGAGGTTAAATGAAAATTAAAAATACGAGTGCCGAAATGTCTCGGTGCCGAGTTGTTCGATGTCAACTTATCCGCTGCCGAATTTTCCCAGTGCCGAGTTGTCCGGTGCCGACTTATCCGGTGCCGAGTTGTCAGGTGCCGATTTGTCAGAGTGCATTCTTGTAGTCGAATATTAGGGTGCGAGCACAAAAATTGCGAATAAAGTAGGGAAAGATAGTTCCTTCTAAATCCACCTCCACCTCTGACATGCGCATGCGCGATGCCCTTTGACCCCTAACCTAACCTTGACCCCCAACCTCGACCTTGGAACTTCCGGTTTCGACTTCCGGTTTCCGGTTTCGACTTCCGGTTTCGACTTCTGGTTTCCGGCTTCGACTTCCGGTTTCGGGTTTCGACTTCCGGCCGCCATTTTCGGAACTTCCAGATGCGCGGGAAAATTCAAAAAATAGACGCGAGGCGGGAAAATTCAAAATTAGGTGCTGTTGAGGCAATTGAGGTGTGAAGTTGGTTGCATAAATCAACAGGGCTAAATACACGAGACTAGCTGGGGATGCTGGGGGACGAAGCTAAATACATGAAACTAGATAGTTGAGACTAAATACAAGAAACAAGATAGACGAGGTTAGATACATGGGACTAGATACACACGGGCTAGATACATGAGACTAGATACACGGGACTAGATACATGAGACTAGATACATGGGGCTAGATACATAGGGCCAGACAGACGAAGCTAAATACATGAGACTAGATAAGACTGAACTAAAATATATAAGGGATTGTTTGATTTAACTTAATAATCTACGTTTTAATTTTGATTACTGCTCTGACTTGTTGATTAGGTTCGACTGGAAGTTTGCTAGCAATAACTACTTCCTGTTATCTTATCAGTGGTGAGCGAGTGTTAGTTGCCAAGAGAATGAAAGGTTGTAAAATAAAGAAAACTCCACATAAAATTTATGGTTTTATTAAATTCTAATAATAATACATTTAAATTTACATCAAAACATTTAAATACTTATATAAACATTTCTTGCAATACATATAGAATAGTCGCTAATATGATTTATACATACAATGGTTCATTTTAATTAAATTTTTAAATTAATTTTCGAACTATTCCCGACATAGGGGTGTATTCAACGGCAGCTTCACACAAAATAAGGCAATAGGCTCTAGTGTTTGGTTTGAATGCTTGCGTAGCTTCAAATTCAATTTTTAAATCAACAGCAGATGATTTAATACTCTCATTTTGTTTAGATACATCAAACACAAAAAGAACATGATCCTTGAATTGAATCATATCTAATATCGGCTCATTTCTGCGTTCATAGTAACTGCTTTGGAAAGTGGCATACACGTAATAAAGTTGTGCATAATCACCACTATCCATATTAAGATTTAAGCTTTCATATGGATATGAATCCGAGTTTAGGTCAATTTTCATATTTCGCAGCGATGCATTATCAAATTCGGACGCGTTTTTTACATGAGCATCTCTTCGCTCCTCTTGCAGTGCAATTATAACATATCGAGGCTTTTCCAGAGTTGTAGATGTTTTTACAGACCATATATCTCTGTCGGTATTTTTGAAAGCAGGTAGTTCATGCAACTCCCACCTACGAAACGGTATTAATATCGGCTTATCTTCTTCAAGTGTATCCAATACATTCAATCGAGCTTCGTCGTTGAGTTGGATATGGGGAATTCGCCAGTAAATTTGATCAATATTGAATCTTATATTTGCATCTCCTTTGTAGCAGTTCACGTCAGTTCTAGGTCGTAGTAGAATTAATTCCTGCTTTACATTAATTAACAATTTTGTATAATCCTCAGCAAAACCCAATAAATATTTTAATGGAATTAAAGCATAGAACTTTCTGTTATTATCAAAGTATGTAACATATGTAGCATTTTCAGCCCAGCCGCAAAGGTCGAGTATATGTTGATCTCGCTTGGTTTTGGAGAGTAATCCTTTTATCGTGCTTGTAATTCCTACATCTCGATTCTTATCTACTTCAACTCCATTCAATTCATAGCGAATTTCATCAAACAAAAACGCATAAGCGTTTTTCACAAGTTCAAAGTTATGTGAAGTTGCAGGTGGAATAAGTTTCGGAAAATTAACGGTTCCGCTTACATAAATATAACTTTCACTAGGATAAGTGTAAATATCCTGGTGTTGGATCCTAATACGAATCTCATCATTGTTTCTATAATTTTGAGCTATAGGATAATACGTATGAAATTCACTCTTTGTAATAGTATCCTCATAGTCAACTTTGGAGAATATATCTATTTTATATATACTATCGCCTTAACTTAATAATGAGTTAATATAGGTGTTAACTCTTTGCGATGTAAATGTCGAGTGGTAGAATTGTCCGAAACAACCGCTTTTATACGTTTTCCGTGAAAATTAATTCCCATCTCTCTCTCTCTCTCTCTCCCTCTCTCTCTCTTTCTCTCTCTCTCTCTCTCTCTCCCTCTCGCTCTCGCTCTCTCTCTCACATAATACTCTGCAGCTCTAATCGGTTATGTGTAACGTGGGGTCACATAGACCTCACACCCTGTTTAGCGTGGGGTCACATAGACCTCACACCCTGTTTAGCGTGGGGTCACATAGACCTCACACCCTGTTTAGCGTGGGGTCACATAGACCTCACACCCTGTTTAGCGTGGGGTTACATATACCTCACTCCCTGTTTAGCGTGGGGTTACATAGACCTCACACCCTGTTTAGCGTGGGGTCACATTGACCTCACACCCTGTTTAGCGTGGGGTCACATAGACCTCACACCTTGTTTAGTGTAGGGTTACATAGACCTCACACCCTCATTGATGCAAAGAACTCTGCACGATATAAATAGGGTTGGATAGCATTTATAATTTAGTGTTAACGCTGGTGTTTTACTATCAAGATGGGGATTGTATTTGGCGAGAAGCATGCCCGTAATAAAACCATCTATTGGACTCCACTTAGAATATCTCCTAGTTTATCACCATCATATGAGACGCTTCCTAGACGTCAAAAGAATAAAGTTGAGAGTTTTAATGGTGACTATGATAATAATAGAGAAAAATATGCACATCTTCCTGATTCAATAAACCAATCAGCTGTTTGTTCATCCAACGCTAAAGATAGTGAACATTCCCTCGAGAAAACGGATGTTAAATGTCAAAAGAATAAAGTTGAGAGTTTGAATGCACAAGTTCCTGATTCAATAAACCAATCAGCTGTTTGTTCATCCAATGCTAAAGATAGTGAACATTCCCTCGAGAAAGCGGACGTTAAAAGACGGTGTGTTGGTTGTTATAAAGAAAACCGAATGATATTTGGAAGACAAAAGGCCTCAAGTAAAACTAGTTGTGTAAAGTTTCGCTGTAATATGTGTGCAAGTCATTATTGCTTAAGCTGCTTCTTCCGAACGCATAGCATATACAAAGCATGACCACTATTTGTATTTAAATGTATTGATGTAAATTTAAATGTATTATTATTAGAATTTAATAAAATCATAAATTTTATGTGGAGTTTCCTTTATTTTACAACCTTATCCATCTCCCCGTCTGTCTAGTCTCATATATCTAGGCCCATATATCTAGTCTCATGTATCTAGCCCCGTGTATCTAGTCTCATGTATCTAACCTCGTCTATCTAGTTTCATGTATTTAGTCTCATCTATCTAGTTTCATGTATTTAGCTTCGTCTGTCCAGTCTCATACAGCTAGCCCCCGTCGGTCTAGTCTCGTGTATTTAGCCCCGTTGATGTATGCAACCAACTTCACACCTCATTTGTCTCAACAGGATCTATTTTTTGAATTTTCCCGCGCATCTGGAGGTTTCGAAAATCGCAGCCGGAAGTCGAAACCGGAAAACGGAAGTCGAAGCCGGAAACCGGAAGTCGAAACCGGAAGTCGAAACCGGAAACCGGAAGTCGAAACCGGAAGTTCCACGGACAAGGTTAGGGGTCAAGGTCAAGGTTAGGTTAGGGGTCAAAGGTCATCGCGCATGCGCATGTCAGAAGTGGAGGTGGATTTAGAAGGAACTATCTTTCCCTACTAGCATATCATTATTGAAACAATTTTATGTCATTTCAAATTTGCGTTCTCGAGCATAAGAGATTTCACCTCTTATGGCTCTCAACATTCGGTGTGAATTTTTCATACAAGCGCGCGAGCACCAAAATCGCGAACAGCATATTTAGACAGCACATAATTATTGCAACTATTTCGTACCGGTGAAAATTTCTGTTCTCGATTATTAAAGATTTCACCTCTTATGACTCATATCGTTCGGGGTGAATTTTTCGTACAAGGGTGCGAAAACAAAAATGGCGAATATCATAACTGGAGAACACATAATCATTCCAACAATATCGCGTTTGTTAAAACTTGTGCGCTCGATTATTATAGATTTCACCTCTTATGGCTCATTCCGTTCGTGGTGAGTTTTTCGCACAAGGGTTTGAGCACAAAAATCGTAAATAAAATATCTGCAGAGCACATAATTATTGAAATAATCTTGCGTTACTTAAAATTTCTGTTCTCGATTATTAAAAATTTTACCTCTTAAGGCTAATACAGTTCGGGGTGAATTTTTCGTACAAGGGTGCGAGCATAAACATCGGGAATATCATATCTGGAGAACACATAATTATTGCAACAATATCGCGTTGGTTAAAACTTGTTTGCTCGATTATTATAGATTTCGCCTCTTATGGCTCATTCCGTTCGGGGTGAGTTTTTTGCACTAGGGGTTGAGTTAGCGAATTTGCTCCAGGGTACATGAAAAGCACATAAATAGCACATAATTGTAGTGCTTATTTCGTATCGGTAATATTTAAGAAATTTCACCACTAGGATTGCCATAGAAAGCAGCTATGGAAAACATCAAGTGAGTCAGGCGGGTCTACTGAACAAACAGATTCCACTGGACGAATAATTATTGTAGGATCATGTCATATTTGTTACCAGAGTGTCTATAAAAAACATAGAAAAATGCGAAAATCGTGTAAAGAATGTAACAAACCAGTTTGCGATGAACATTCAAAAGTAATTGTAAAATGTGACGTATGTTTCCAAAAATAAATTAAATACATAAATATTGTATGTATAATTTATAATAAGTTTAATAATAAAATGAATTAAAATTTAAATAAATCCGTTTATTTATATATTAAGTAATTTTTTTATTCCTCGAAATAAGTTTAATTATTTATTTATATATGGGTACCCGGGTACCCCGGGTATTGAACAATCTGGTATTTGACTTTAAGTCCAACAAGTTTATATATTTTTTGGCATATTTTATCATTAATGTATAAGAATCGATGTCAATAGACTCAAATAACGAGGATCTTATAGGATTTGATAATTTTTCGTTAAAAAGTAAAATACAAAAGATATGTAAGTAAGAACATGCAAAGGGGTACCCGGGTATTGACATAAGAGTTAAGATTACACACAACATTAATAAAATAATTTGTTCTCCTTCTCAATTATGATCGCTTTTGTCCACAATAAACCCCCACCGCTTTACTCTCGACCTAGTCAGAATCACTCTCTACCCGTCCCACAAATGAGGAAGGTTGTATCCGTTGCCTTCTGCTCCTTTCTTAAAGACCGCATCTGAATCTACCGGTCACTACGTCAGTCTAGCGTAAGATTTTCGGAGGTATTCTGGCAACCTTCTAAACATTGGGATTGTACCACCCTTCTTTTATACCTTTTAACCTATCCTGGGTCTCTCTATAAATGATGTTTTCTCCTACCATGATTTTTAATTTGAACATTGTCTTAATCATTCTCTCAATTTTATACCTTCTCATACCTTCGTTCCGAGCAGTTGTAAATTATTCTTTCAAGTTTCATTGTCTCCACCTTAGTTTCCAGGAATCTTTTCGTTCTGTTTCATACCGCTTCTGAATCATGCATTAAAATACTACGTACTCAAACCTTTCATATAAACATTTTTGTTCTTGCATTCACTCATCCATATACTCACCCTTCCATACACTTTTACACAGAATGTGTTGGCAACCACCCAAAAAAAATTTCTGTAACTTATGTACGGATCTATAACTTATGTACTTATGTAACTTATATACTCTGTGACATACAATATGTTACACCAAGAAAGGGTAGGATTTTTTGGACTAAATTTGAGCAAAAATATTTTACTTGACAAAGGTAGTAATTGATTTAAAGTTTTAAAATCTTAAACAAAAGATAAATGCGTTTTTTATGAATAATGTGTTGAACCACCCCTATTATTTTTACACTCCTGCACCCTGTTGGGCATGAATTCCACCAGGTTGTCGATTTCTACCTGATATATTTCATCCCAGGCAATCTGTAATTCATGCCGAAGAGCTTCTAGTGTTTATGGAGGATGGGCTGCTTGAGTCTTCTACCCATAATGACCCACGCATGTTCGATGGGCGAAAGGTCGGGAGATCTCGGTGGGTACGGCAAGATATTGACGTTAGCCTCTTCGAAGCACTCCACAGAATGCCTTGCAATGTGGGGACGAACTTTGTGCTATTTGTCCATCGGGTCCTCCAGCTCCTGGAGTTATGGAAGGATATGGGGTTCTACCACTTCATCAACATATCGGTGGGCATTCATATTGCCTCGGATGAATACCAACTGAGACCTGCTTCCATAAACAATAGCACCTCATACCATATGTGGTCCACATGCCTCTCAACAGAAAACTGCACATGGTGACGTTCTCTACGTCTACCTCTGACTCTTATGCGACCATCGTGAATTCACAAGCAAAATCAGGATTCGTTACTGAAGGCCACTCTATGCCACTACACGTCCCAAACCAGTCGCAAGGTACACCACTCCAAACGTTGATGTCGATGACCCACCGTTAGCGGAATCACAAGATGTGGTCGATAGGACTGCAAGCAAGCTACAAGCTTTAATTTGTTTGTAAACTGTACGAAGGACGTCCTTTGTTTCCAAATCATTGATCAGCTATTTATCTCGTACTTAAGAATCGCTCTCCTAATGCCATTAATAGAAGATGGCGGTCATGGACCCCATTTGTCTGGCTTGGCCGTCCACTTCCTCTTCTACGACGTTCTTGACTCTCTTTTTTCCTTATTTTGAAATTCAGCCAATCTTGTCATCTTCAGGTTCGCTTGTTATCTAAGGATTTTCTCTTTCAAGTTTTTAGTAATTAAACCTGGATCTAAAGTCAGAACCAATTAACCGGGATCTAAAGTCAGAACCTTCTTATATTATACATGATCCTTGTTTAAACAGGGCTAGAACGAAAACTTTCTAGTGAAGAGAAAGTAAATAGTTATAGTGAAAAGAACTAAACATTTCAAACTAATTAACGCAAATCATCTGAACACACGCACACCCTTTGCGAATTTAAGCAACTTTAATTGCCTAAATAACAGGGAGAGATAGGAAATAATATAAATAAAATGTTTAACAGAAACCTGGTTATTTCACAGAATACAAGATGATATGCAGCAATTCGCTGGATATAATTTATATAGACATGATAGACAGGATGTTAGACTAAGTGGTGGAGTGGCAATTCTTGTTGCTGATACTCTGGATGCGTGTAAAGTTGTTAATAGAGGTGGAGAATTTTGTGCCTTTATAGGTAAATGTAACTGTAAGTGTTGGAAAGCGTTATAATTCACTAATTGTTGGAGCTGTATACAGATCACGTGGTGGTAGAATTTTGGACTCCATAAATAAACTTGAATGAATGAAGATGCAAAATGATAACACCCCTTATGTATGGGACATTTTGATATTGATATTTCACGTCTCACACATAATAAAGTCATGAAGTTTAATAACATGATTGATGCTTATGTTTTTAATTGATTTTTATTTGGTCAATGATCTAAATATTGAGAAGATACGTAAAAGATGTAAATATGTCAAATTATATCTGTGAGAAGTTGTTTCACGATTCTTCAAAATCTTGCACGAATTGCCACACGGCAAGGAAATAGAGAGTATTTGAAAAGTATCACTATTACAGGTTATGAAAATATTATTTGGCAAGGTATAAAGAACATGAATACTATTGCTCAAAGCCTTTGCCATTCTTGTCCGAATCATTGGATAGAACCAATGATATAAATAAATAATTTGTTGGATCTACTAACCAACTCGCCCAAGAAGTTGATGAAAATAATTTTCTGAGTTATCAATATTTTTTTATTAGGGAAATATCAGATTAATTGAACCTAAAGCCGGTTCTGATACTGATATTTACAACATAGTCCTCGATATAAAATCTAGGGCTATGGGTTCTTCATTACTTATATAATTAACAGTTGTTTGCTAGAGAGCATATTTCCTGACGCTTGGAAACATGCATATGTTTACCCAATTGCCAAAATTGCTCGTCCTAAGTTGACTACCAATCTAAGGCCCATTTCTATTTTGTCAACCATTTCCAAAATCCTTAATTCCATCCAAAAAGTTGTAAAGTTGCAAATTTCTCGAAGAAAATAAAATCTTTTCGTCGACTCAATCCGATTTTAGAGAAGGTCATAGCTCTACTACAGTACTAATGGACGTAGTTGATAAAACAGCAGGGGCGCTTGATAGCCACAATGTAGCTGTATTGGTACTATTTGACTTTAGTAAAGCCGGTGAATATAATAAAATTTGATACGGTAAACCATCATATGCTCCTTATTATTCTACACCATATAGGAATGTCCAAATACACAATTTATTTTTTGCTAGTTTCTTGCGGGTTACAGAAGGCAAAGGGTTACTTGACAAATTAATATCTCCGCAAGTATAGTCGTGGTGCGCAGCGGGGTTCTGTGTTGGGACCACTACTGTTTAGTTTATACACTATACGTATTGGAGAAACAATATAGAACGGTATTCATCATCAATATGCTGACGACACACAGTTAATATATACTTTCTATTCATATAAGCTTGAACTCGTTGAACGATCTATAAATGATGACCTGGAAAGTATAGCTATTTTCCTCACTGCACATTCCCTCGCGATCAACCAGAGCAAGACTAAAATCATGGTGTTTGTCTCAAATGGGAAACAATTTGCTATTAAGGAAAAACTGACAATTACCATGCATGATCAGCGGCTGAACATAATAAATGAATCAAAAAATCTCCGACTATTAATTGATGAAAGATTAAAATTTATATTACACTAATCGTCACTTTTAAAGCGTGTTTATTAAATTTTAAAGTTCTGCATTCCTGTAGGCATATTCTATAAATATATATATATATATATATATACATATGTTGTATTGTTTTCTCGGGGATTCCGCGTTGATGTTGAGGGTTGGTTCTGAAAAGAACCGGATTCTCGACGTTTCGGCGAACTAACATTCGCCATTCTCAAGAGATATATGCGTCCGTGCGGGTCAACGGTTAGACGCATACTGAGAGCTCGTCCGTGCGGTGCGACTACTTATAGCTGTCTGGCTTCGGGTCATGCGCGTTGTGTGCGGTGCTTCGGTTCGGTTGTTTGTTTGTCTTGTTGGTCTTACATGAGTCTGGGGTGTCTGGGGTTGCATTTTGAGGGTGGATATGATCGGTCGCCATGCTGGGGGCAGTCTCAAGGAATCGTTTCTCGTGTTAATGCAGTAGTCTCGTTTTTCTATCTCTATGGCTTCTCTGTATACTCGTGACATTTCGTGGCTAATCTGTGCAAGAGTCCTTGAATTTCTAAAGTCCATCCAGTGACCGGTGTTTGTGTGTTGGACAAGTGCCGATGAAACTTTGTCTCTGTGTCTGACTGAAACTACATGTTCTTGAATCCTAGCAGATATTTTTCTATTGGTACGTCCAATGTAGGTTCGTTCACATGTTCCACAAGGTATTTCGTAAATTCCATGGGATTCTAACGGGATGGTGTCTTTAACGCTGCGTAGCATGGAGGATATTTTCTGGTTAGGTTTGAAAATGGTGTCGATGTTGTGTCTTTTAAGAATTCTGGAGATTTTGTCAGTTGATCCATGAACATATGGTAGGTATGCTGTGCTAACGGGTTTCTGGCGTTCTTCAGTTCTCTGGCTACTGTTCTCTGTACGACGAAAAGCTCTGGATATTAAGCTGTTTGGATATCCATTTGAAGAAAGAGCTTCTCGTAAGTTCCTCAATTCTTTCGGTAAGTTCAGCTGGTCGGCTAGTCTTTTTGATCGGGTGGTAAGAGTGTTTACTACAGATGCTAGTTGTTTGGGATGATGGTGCGAAGAAGCGTTCAGATATCTGTCTGTATGGGTTGGTTTCCGGTACACAGTGTGACTCAAGGTGCCGTCAGGTCTCTTCTGTACCAAAACATCCAAGAAAGGAAGTCGTTGATGCTTTTCTATCTCCATTGTGAATTTAATTTGGTCGTGTTGGGAGTTAAGATGGGTAAGGAATTTGTCCAGCTCTGGTCTGCCGTGGGGCCAGATTACAAATGTGTCGTCAACATATCTTAACCAGAGTGTAGGTTTAAGTGTGGCTGATGAGATTGCCTTTTCCTCAAAATCTGTAAGAAATATGTTAGCTATTACTGGGGATAGAGGTGAACCCATTGGTGCTCGTAGGACTTGTTTGTACATTTGACCACCGTACCTAAAGTATGTATTCTTTAAACAATGTTCTGCCAGATCTGATACGTACTTTTCTGGTTTTAATTTTGATCTTATGATGTTTAAGGCCTCATGGACCGGTACTTTTGTGAATAAAGATACAATGTCAAAGCTCACAAGGAGGTGGCCGGGCTGGAGTTGGTGATTTTTCAGTATGTCTATGAAGTGTTCAGCATTGCGGACATAGGAATCACAATCTTCGGCGTATGGTTGTAAACATTTTGCTAAATGTTTCGCAAGAAGTTGGACCGGTGAACCAACGGAGCTTACTATTGGTCGTAGTGGGGCTCCATCTTTGTGGATCTTTGGCAAACCATATATCTTGGGACACCGTGAAGATTTCTCCCTTGGTATAAGATAATTCATTGTTTCCTTTTCAATGCTAGAGCTTAGGATCTTTTGTCTGGTAGTTTTCTCAAGATAGGTTGTGGGGTCCGTTGTACTGGGCAGATAAGCTGGATCATCTAAGATTGTGGTCATTTTTTGTTTATAGTCAGCACTGTTCATGACTACAGAGCAATTTCCTTTGTCAGCTGGTAGGACCACAATGCTGTTGTTTTTCCTTAGTGCCTTGAGGGCTTTGAATTCCTCGTATGAGATGTTTCTTGTCGGTGGTTTGGCAGATCTTAAAATGTGGCATGTTTCCTGTCTTATTGCTAATGTGGCAGGGAGTTGTGAAATAGCAGTCTCGACACCAGTGATTATGTCTTCTTTGGGAAGGCGAGTTGGTGCTATTGCAAAGTTAAAATCCTTGCACGGTACAAGTTTTGGTAGGTTCGTCAAGGGGCTGGTCTGAAAGATTGTAAACCACTTTGTCGATGTTGAGTGGTTTTGGTGCAGGTTTTTGTCTCCGTCTGAGAAGGTTGTATTTTTCTTTCTGTCTATTGGTAATTAATAATCTATTCTGTTCGGCTCTGTTGGTAGATATTAAGTCTATCTGTTGCCAGAGGAGAGGGTGTAGCGTAGTGGTTAGAATTATGTGGGTTGTCAGGATATTTTGACTGATGCTGTCAAGTTTCTGTCGTTTGGTTTGGATTTCGTCCCGAAGCAAAGCTTGGCTTGCATTGTGTAGTATTTTGTTTGACCTGGCTGTCGGATTTTGGTGTGACAGCCTCATACAGACGGGTGTTATGTCTGTATCTCTACAGCGACGTAAAAATGCTAAATCGCATAATAATTGAGAGCGCTTTGTCCGTAGTTTCTCGAAACTACGGGTGAGGTGGTAAATTTCCTCGCCGTGGAGGTTTATAATGTTGTATTTGAGGTTTTCGCGGATAGATACCTGTGTTGTATTGTTTTCTCGAGGATTCCGCGTTGATGTTGAGGGTTGGTTCTGAAAAGAACCGGATTCTCGACGTTTCGGCGAACTAACATTCGCCATTCTCAAGAGATATATGCGTCGGACGCATATATCTCTTGAGAATGGCGAATGTTAGTTCGCCGAAACGTCGAGAATCCGGTTCTTTTCTGAACCAACCCTCAACATCAACGCGGAATCCTCGAGAAAACAATACAACACATATATATATATATATATATATATATATATATATATATATATATATATATATATATATATATATATATATATATATATATATATATATATATATGTGTATACTTTTGTAAAACAATTACAAAATAAAGTTAGACTTGTTTTGTTCTCTTTCCTCTACAACTAATAATTCCTACTTGTCTTATAAATATACAATTTACATTGTATGGTTTTATGTTTGAGAAAACATTCGAGGATTTCAGTCTTTTCTTTTTTTGTTTGAAATATGAAATCGATATATGTATATGAAATGTTTGGTATATATTATATTTTTTACAACAACTACAAAACCAAGAATATTTTAGATGGTTAATTTTTAAAATCATAATTCAAAGCAACATATTCAATTGAATTAATTATTTATTACCAAATAATGCCAAAATCTTTGTTACACCGTTTGTAATAATATGAAAGCCTATACACACATTATATAAACTAATTAATAAGGAAAGCATTTACATATTTCGGCAGCAAATGAATGCACCCTGTTATAGAGTTCCTCATGCAAATATCATAAATTCACATTATTACACCCCTTATTTGCATTGTAAGCATAATACAGCACTTAAAACTTATTGCGCTCCTAACTTCATTTTTTGATTCCTTTCTAATGCATTGCAATTAGAGAACCAGATGAAATATGGAACAGTCTCAATTTAAATACATGCATACTATCAGAATGTACGTGACTAGGCATTTGAATTGCAAGGGGTAAGTTTTACATTTTCTTGCAAACCGCACATATTTTATCAAACAATTCATGAAGTTCGCTGAGACATAGTTCCAAACTTCGATAACAAGAGAAATGAGAAAGAAATGTAAAATCATTATTTAATAAAATTGGAATTCTTAATAAGGAAAGACGAGATAAGACAAACAAGATTGGACAGATAAAACTTAAAAGAGAAGTCTAACCATATATAATTAGCCAGAAAAGATTATGCAAACAAAACTGGATGGACAACACTGGAAGGACAATACTATAGAAGTACGACAAGATCAGACCAGACTAAACAAAATTAATGGAATAAATTGAGAGAAATATCTAGGGAGACTAGTTCTAATATTAGATTAATTAGTTAATTCTAGATAAACAATACTAGAGGTACAATATTAGATAAACAAGATCAGAAATTCTATACACACAAGCTCAGCCTAGAACAGTTTATGCGGTATAGTTGGTATATTGTGACAGTATTAACAAAAAATAAGAAAAAATAAAGTTTTTTTTTGTGTCAGGAAGATTAAGCCAAATGGCAAAGAAGATACGTAAAGCCATTCTGACAAACGTAATGATCGTAATTGAATTTTGATAATTCCGATCGTTGTCTTTAAGGTATTTAACATAATGCACATTTTTTTTTCAAATCTTTATTTTTTATCCATTATTATTTGATAGAGGCATTATTTTTTTTTATTTCTATTAATCTTTTATAGGAAAAAATATTTTAACTTTCAAAAGAAGAAGAATTTTTAAAAGAATTCATTTAATTTTAACTCAAATATTTTGTTACAAGTAGAAATTTCAATTAACAATTATTCACCTCTTAATTTTACAAACCCGTTTTCTTTTATTTTTTCTTCTAGTGTTTAAACTACTCCTTTGTGCAATGGAATTAGAAGTCGTTCCATTTAGTAACTGGATAGTTTTATTGTAGATTTCCAACAATCCTTAAGGGTATTTTAAATTCTTTCTCTACTCAAGGCAACTCCAAGAATTACAATTTGAAAAGAAAACTCTTGAGTGCTATCCAGAAAGTTCACATACATAAACAATAAACTTCGACTTAGTCCCTCTGTCTTTATTCCCTATATCGGTACATACCATTTTGTTACCCTATAACATGATAGTTTTTCAGACAGTTTTTTTTTCTATTTAACGTTCGCGAATTCCCGACTAAATATTGTTATTTTTACAAATACATTTTTTATTAAAGGAAAATTGTTATAGCTTATATTTTGTGCAATGAATATTTTCGGAGGAAAATTTTATAAAGCTGTCGACTTCAGATGTATTGTAGGGGATGTAGAGACGCACCCAACACTTTATCAAGGATTTATGGAAGAAACTGTCTCTGTATTGGATATGGCAGGGCTATTGCTGAGTTCTAATAATTGATAAGGACGTTCACCTGAAGTCGCTATATCCATTTGTTTTCCTGTCTGCCTGAACTTAATGCTGTTGCTCATTTGCCATAAATATTTCAGCATAAAATTTTTTATGAATAGGATGGTTGCGACAGTTACTACGTGGTAATCCATACTTACATTGAATTGAAAAATTCACTTCGTTTTTTACCACACTTATATTATGTAAAAATGTTATATAACTTATTATTCACAGTTATACAAATTTCATACACATATAACGACTCGAGTTTCGACGTTTGACGGTCATTTTCAAGTGAACACTTTTCAAGTGACTTGAAAATGACCGTCAAACGTCGAAACTCGAGTCGTGATATGTGTAGAAATTTGTATAACTGTGAATAATAAGTTATATAACATTTTTACATAATATAAGTGTGGTAAAAAACGAAGTGAATTTTTCAATTCAATATACAATTTTTTGTATACTAATAATGAATGGTGGAATACCATATTTTTTATAAAAAATATCTTCATAAATATTCCTCTTTGTTATGAAAATGTTATAAGAAAAAATATTTTAAATAAATTTTATAGTTTAGCGTTATTGAAAAAGATAAATAATTTATTTTTATACGTGCTCTGGAGCACGGTAGTTCAACATATTTGATCCCACGGAAACCTTTTATTTTGAGGTACTTTTCATGGAACCCTTAATTCAGTAGCACGCGCAAATTTGATTTCAGGAGGGTGCGTTATATTACATATTTCATGTTAGGGACATTCAGGTGCGTTTCTACGTTCGATATAATAACTTTATATAAGATATACATTTTTATTTATTCAAGCAAGATTTCAAAGTTTTCGATTTCTATAATTTTTGTAGGGATTTATGAGGAAAAGTATGCCTCACAGAGGTAGGTTGTAAGTTTACTAAAGGCATCAATTCTTTTATTGCGCGTTTGGAAATTTCAGGATATTCTTCCTTTAATTTTATCCAAAATGATTCCATATTGTATAATACCATTCTGTCTAAAGTTAGATTTTAATGTAGTGTCGATAAATGTATTTACAAGTCTCTTTCTTTATTTGGTAAGGTATCTACATCATTACCCCCATTAAAAGGATTTTCGACCCAACTGCTAGTACGGGAAAAATGTTACAAAAATCTCTTTTGGAATCCAGTTTAATTGTGATATAATTGGTTTTCAGGATATCATTTAGATTAGCTAAACATTCTATATTGTTTTTGCTGCTACATCCCAAAGCTTGAGTTTCGATTTTATCGAGTTTACTTTGCTATGGACATTGAAAATTGTAGTATTTGGTAGTTGAAGTGAAAGAACTTTTTCCAGCAAATTGCCGTTCAAATAAGAATATTTAATTTCATATAAAGAATAAAACCTTCACAGTGTCATCATGCAATATGATCCTAGAGTCTAATTAGAACCTTTCCACTTGATAAGATTTTTATGCAAATTTTATAAATATCCGGGCAATAGAGCAAAAACCCTAATGTTTAGGAGCCTAGATTTAATGAAATTAACTATCTTAATTATCTCGTTGTGAACTTTATGCAATGCTTTTGGTATCCGTATAGTTTGGTATCCGTAAGCAAGATTTCTAAGTCGATTTCTATACTTTTAGCGATTTATATGGAAAAGTATGTCGCACAGATGTAGATTGTAGATTGTACCCCTATTTTACCCCACTCTACTCCTCAAAGCGTTGGTGTATTTACCCATTTAGAGCGCCTCCTCTAATTTTGATTCCTTTAGGAATTTCAGGATCTGAGTGGGATTCAAGGCCTGCAGCTCCTCCGTGTTCAAACAGTGAGCCCCAAGGTACATCTGTCTCTTGCGGCGTATTGCTCCGCAGTCTCTGAGCAGATGTATGGGGTTCTCCTCTGCTGAGCCACAGAATCTGCACCCGTCATTCTCCTCTAGGCCTAGGGCCTTGAGATGTTTCCTAAGTCTGCAGTGCCCCGTCAGAACTCCTGCTAGAATTCTAAGCTTGTTCCTGCTTAATTTCAGGCAAGCTTTTGTTGGTTAAAATGTTGGTTAAAAGATCCCAGCATCACATTGAACTGCCTTAGCCCTGGAAGTTCTTTCCAGGTTTTCATCCATTTTCCTCTTCTATATTCATCTAAAGCTTTTGTGGATGGTGTTCACACTCATGCCGCAAAAGGGTTCCGGACCTATAAAGGGAACACTTTATCCCTTGTTTGCTAGGTGATCGGCCTCTTCGTTCTCGTCTATACCAGTGTGTCCTGGTACCCAGTATAGCGTTACTTTATTATCTTTACCAAGCTTGGTCAGCTTCCCCACACAGTCCCATACCAGTTTGGATCTGATGGTGTATGAGCTAATGACCTTAATGGCTGCTTGGCTGTCTGACAGGATAGCAATTCCTTTTTTTGCGATAATTCCTGTCGAGGTTAAACTGTGCACATCTTTCCCATAAGTGATTGCTGGTCTCACTATCATGCTGTACATCCATCGCAGGATTGTGGGGTTACAACTCAACATTTTTCCTGCCAGATTTCTGCACACCATTATGGCGCGTTTGGCTTAACCTACCGCTGCCTCAGCGTGTCTTATCCATAGGAGTTTGCTATCTAGTGTGATACCCAGATACCGTAATTCCTGTTTGTATTCTACTGCCTTCCCATCTAAGAGTATGGGCTGTAGGCAGTTTAGTTTTATCCTTCTAGTAAATGGTATCACCGTGGTTTTGCTCGGATTGAGTCTCAGTCCCACTGTTTGACACCATCTACTAGTTACTTTGAGGCCTCTCTGAACAATTTCACAGAGCGTTCCCTCAAACTTCCCTCTGGCCATTATGACTATGTCATCAGCGTAAACTTGACATTTGATGTCTAGGTCGTTTAGCCTAACCAGTAATTCATCAACTACCAGGTTCCACATAAGCGGTGATAGTACACCTCCCTGTGGGCATCCTCAAGTTGTTGAGATCTTAATGGTGTCTCTTCCCAATTGTGTCTCACCTGTTCTAGTTCTCAGCATTCTCCCATCCACCTTGAGATAATGCTGTCGACACTCCTTCTTTCGAGGGCCGCCTTGACAGCCTCGTGTGAGGTGTTGTCAAAAGCTTCTTCTATATCCAAGAAGGCACATATCGCTACTTCCTTTGTCTCTAGTGCTGCTTCTATTTCATTTGTCAGCTGATACAGGGCGGTTTCTGTCGATTTCCCTGCTTTGTATGCATGCTGACTGCTGTGTAGTGGTGTACCTACCAGCACTATAGTCACATAGTACACATTAAGGTAATTATCAATTACCTTTTCCATTGTCTTTACCATAAAAGATGTTAGACTAATGGGTCTAAATAACTTCGGTTGAGTGGTGTCTTTCTTCCCCAACCTTTAGCATGAACACCACCTTAGCCCTTCTCCATAGCTCCGGTATATATACCAGCGCTAAACTACTTCTAAAGATATTTAGAAGATACGGCAATAGTTCTCTCTCTCTCCCTTTTGTAGGAAGGCAGGAAATAGTCCGTCCACACCTGGGGCCTTAAAAGGCTGGAAAGTGCCAATAGCCCATCTGATTCGGTTTTCCGTACAGATGAACGCTGCCCTCCTCCAGTCAGCCCGACTTGGTTTCCGTGGTTGCCACCGGGGTGGATTCTATGTTTTCGCAGAAGGTCCTAAAGTTTTTCCTTTTTGCCCTTCTGATTTCTTTATTGTAGGTGGTAAGCACCGCGTAGTGTAGTCTAGCCAATTTCCGTATAGCTTAGCTTTGTTGAAAAGCCTACGTACTTTTGATCTTAATGTAGACAAATTTTTGTTTCACCATTTTTCATCCTTATGCTCCTTCACGGTTTTTACCGGGCAGCTGGATTCAAATGCTGTGGTGATGGGCACGGTGGTGACCACATTTTTTTCTCCTACAGCCTGCTCCAATGCGGTGTAGTGTTTGATACTACCTCGCACTGTCAAACACACACACTCGCACTGTGTGTAAAAGTTCTCTTTTAGTTGGGAACTAAACATAGGCCATACAGTATGTCTGGGGTTTCGAATGGGGGTGTTTTCCTCACTCGCTCCTTCCAGTTCAAACTCTATGATCCTATGATCTGACATTGCGGGTTCATTTGAAACCCTTCACTATTTAATTAATTTACTTACGTTAGCGCTACCTACCGTAATATCCAGTACCTCATTTCTGACTTTAGTGACAAATGTTAGTGTGTTCCCAACGTTGTACACAATTCAGTTTTCTTTAATGAGGTATTCTCTATTATTAGTGTCTGTGCTGCCCAACATATCATTTTGTGCTTTCGCGTCACATCCAAGGATGAGTGGCAGCCTTCTCCTAATACAGTGTTCCACCAGATTTTGTACTTCAATGGGTGGTATGCTGTTACCATCGCCAGGGAAGTATGCTGATGCAATCACTACCTCGCGGTGGAGGCCCTCGGTGTTGATGAGGGCCTGAATCGGAACTAAATCCCGCGTTAAAAATTCTGAAAGACATAAGTAATTTATGCCTTTCCTTACCATAATGCAAGTTCTAGGGGAGACCTCACGGCTGTCCCATACCAACTTGCATTCCCTGTTGCTAAGGCCTCTGATCTTACCTCCGTAGGTCCAGGGTTCTTGCAGCAGCGCTAGCCCTAGGTGCTGTTTAGTGAACATCCTAGTCGTCACAGCTGAGGCTGCTTTAGCATGGTGGATGTTCACTTGGGCTATTTTGGTGCGCCTGCTGGTCATTCTTGCTTTGTGACAGGAGGCGGAAAGTCCTCCTCTGTCCCTAACAAGAACATCTTCCTTTGCCTCCGTAGACATGGACTGCTCATACGTCTACGAGTGTGAGGTCAAGGTCGTCCTCCCGGTAATCCGGGCTGACTTTCTTGTTCTCTGCGTCGGTTAGGTCCCGCGCACATGAATTATATTTACTTTTGGAATTCATACAAATCCCACGAGTGGCAAGGGAACTAAAGGTCCGCCACGTCAGAGCCCCGCTTGACATGGTAAGGCTTGATACCGTCTGAGGTCGCCAGGTATCAGAGGGGCTCCGTTAGCGATGGCCGGTTGCCCTTGGCCACCAACCAGTCCTTTTAAGGGTTTGGAAGTTCTTGGTTGTTCGCTCTCCGCTGACCGCTCCGACCGGAGTTGTACTAAGCCCTCACACCGCGACAAGGTGACTTCCAGAACTAAACATAGGCCATACATTATGTCTGGGGTTTCGAATGGGGGTGTTTTCCTCACTCGCTCCTTCCAGTTCAAACTCTATGATCCTATGATCTGACATTGCGGGTTCATTTGAAACCCTTCACTATTTAATTAATTTACTTACGTTAGCGCTACCTACCGTAATATCCAGTACCTCATTTCTGACTTTAGTGACAAATGTTAGTGTGTTCCCAACGTTGTACACAATTCAGTTTTCTTTAATGAGGTATTCTCTATTATTAGTGTCTGTGCTGCCCAACATATAATTTTGTGCTTTCGCGTCACATCCAAGGATGAGTGGCAGCCTTCTCCTAATACAGTGTTCCACCAGATTTTGTACTTCAATGGGTGGTATGCTGTTACCATCGCCAGGGAAGTATGCTGATGCAATCACTACCTCGCGGTGGAGGCCCTCGGTGTTGATGAGGGCCTGAATCGGAACTAAATCCCGCGTTAAAAATTCTGAAAGACATAAGTAATTTATGCCTTTCCTTACCATAATGCAAGTTCTAGGGGAGACCTCACGGCTGTCCCATACCAACTTGCATTCCCTGTTGCTAAGGCCTCTGATCTTACCTCCGTAGGTCCAGGGTTCTTGCAGCAGCGCTAGCCCTAGGTGCTGTTTAGTGAACATCCTAGTCGTCACAGCTGAGGCTGCTTTAGCATGGTGGATGTTCACTTGGGCTATTTTGGTGCGCCTGCTGGTAATTCTTGCTTTGTGACAGGAGGCGGAAAGTCCTCCTCTGTCCCTAACAAGAACATCTTCCTTTGCCTCCGTAGACATGGACTGCTCATACGTCTACGAGTGTGAGGTCAAGGTCGTCCTCCCGGTAATCCGGGCTGACTTTCTTGTTCTCTGCGTCGGTTAGGTCCCGCGCACATGAATTATATTTACTTTTGGAATTCATACAAATCCCACGAGTGGCAAGGGAACTAAAGGTCCGCCACGTCAGAGCCCCGCTTGACATGGTAAGGCTTGATACCGTCTGAGGTCGCCAGGTATCAGATGGGCTCCGTTAGCGATGGCCGGTTGCCCTTGGCCACCAACCAGTCCTTTTAAGGGTTTGGAAGTTCTTGGTTGTTCGCTCTCCGCTGACCGCTCCGACCGGAGTTGTACTAAGCCCTCACACCGCGACAAGGTGACTTCCAGAGTGAGGACTCACAGAGGCAGGTTGTAGGTTTACGAATCATTACGAAATACGAAAAAATACGAAAAATTACGAATAGGTTTACCTAGATTTACGGCATCAATTATTTTATTGCGCGTTTGGAAATTTCCGGATATTCTTCCTTTAATTTCATCCAGAATGATACAATGCCATCCTGAGTAAAGTTAGATTTTAATGCGGTGTCGATAAATGTATATATTAAGTTGTTGCCTTTCTTTATTTGGTAAGGTATCTATATCACTACCTTCATTTAAAGGATTTTCGATTTACGTTGAAGACAGCCATGGTATGTAAATTATTTTCTTTATCCGTGCTATTACGCCCTTTTTTACACCAGCCTTTTGTTACACCAATGATGGCATAAAATGTTTGAATGTTTTTCTTCACCTGTTAGCAAGTGAAGAAATATTTCACCTGTTGGTAGAGCTTTGCTAAAAGCCAAAACTTCTTCAAAATTGGATTCGTGTACATATCTCACCAAAACTAACAAAATTGCTAATCCAGCCACATATGTAGATTCATCAATTTGCAAAGTACTTTGTTCTTCGGATCTTGATTTAAATTTCGTAAATTTAAGAAAATTCTGCATTATATCTCTGAAGGGTTTCGGTAATGTTAAAAAAATAATTATAAGATATTAACTTACTACCGATTGTCTTGTCTATCTCTATGTAATAATTATGCAACAATAAATCCACTACATCAAGTATTTGAAAACTATTTAAAAGTGCAATGTGCGTAGTCTTCATCCAATATAAGACACTGGGCGAATTGATAGTTCCAATATCGGACTTCGGCCGACACACGACTCTCTGAGACCAGCACGGCGTAGCAACTCTTCTTGTGAACGCAGATTAACATTAACATTATAGTGTCGAGTCAGGGAATCACTAAAACACTTTAGTGGAACCCTAGGCATCCGTGGAACATAAGTTGAAGAACTCTGCTCTAGAGAAAGGATTACCAACATTTTCATACCTTATAGCAGGGGTGGCTAACTGGTTTTTCATTACGATCGATTTTTTAAGCTAAAAATGATTTGCGACCTACCTTCGACACTAAATCCGAAAAAATAATTTCGTAAATTTGAAATAAGAAAAGTAGGTTAATATAAATATTTTGATATAAAACAGGAGCAGTGCAATAGGGCAAGTGCAGCATTTTTTTATTGGAATATTTTTGCTGTTTACAACATCGCAGAAATATGTTTCATATTTTCTTCCAAAACCAAAACATTATACATATTTTTTATGCAATATTTTTTATGGTTAAATCTTTTACAAAATAACTATAGTAAATATTGAACGATACAACCAACAGTTTTAACCAAATAGGTATACCTAATAAAAAATCTTCAATAAGGTGTTTAATTTTTACAAAATATTAAAAAGTGAATGTTTTTGTAAATTGTCATTAATATTTAGGAAGTGATCAATATTTTTTTTCAAATCATTAATTAACATTTTGAATATGTTTTTATGCGAACAACAAATGTTTGTTTGATCCTGTCGCTTATCATTTTTGTTTTGTCTATATGGACATTATAAAGCCAAAACGAGTCCTTTAGTTCCTAGATTTATACACATTCTTATTTAAATTGCTGTATGTGCTGTATGTGTGAAATAAAATGTTTATGTTCATCTTCCAATTCAGTAAGAGAATTTATTATTTAATAAATTTATTATTAATATTTATTTTCAAATTATTATTTCACTAAATAAATCACGAAATCTTTGTTACAGTTTAGTCCTGCTTAACCACCTTACATCTGTATGTACAAATAATTCTGTTTGCCATTCCTGGAGAAAAGATGTAGTTGAAGAGATCTTTCTCGAATTGAGATAACAATTTTAATAGAAATATCCCTGAATTATTTTGTATTTAATCTTTTACTACTTAAAACTTGTTGGTATATTAAAACTTCATCCTTCTTATAAAAAAAAACCGGCCAAGTGCGAATTGTGACTCGCGCACCGAGGGTTCCGTACAAACTAGTAAGGTATATTTTTTTGTGGAGGACGTAGCAAGCACATTCAGTTAACTTGCCAAGTGGCCCTCCTGAAATCACGACCATCTTAGTACCGCTGCAAGCATGACCTCAAGATGTCGCTGTCGTACGATGGAATTCTACCCTATATTTTGTTACCATACATCCCCCATTCGCTATGAGTGTTTAGGGGTTCTGGAACTTCACTATTTGTTTTTACTGGTCAATTTTGCCTGTATACCTATATACCCTGTCTAAAGGTATACAGGGTATTTTTTTTAAATAACGCGAATATTTTTAAACTTATAAAAAGAAAACTTTATTTTAGTATTACACTTTTTCACTAACTTATATTAAGATCTAACTATTTCTAGATCTAATATAAACTAATATATTAACTATTTCTTGATCTATTTCGATACTCGTAACATTCAGTTGTTCAATTGACTGCTTTTGTGTATATGACTACCAAAAAATATAGGGCGTACGTGATTTAAGTATATGTATTATAAACAAAAATTAGACGAAATATAATATATACAGGATGTTACGGGACTTGAGTATGTCGCATGTCGGTTATAAACAAGCAACATTTAGATATAATATTTACCCTGTATATATTATGTATATAGAGCGTACGTGAAATGCATAAAGAATATAAACAAAGAGAATTCAGAATAAACAGCTTGGTGCCGACACATACTTTTTAACCTTCGGACCTAACCGAGGAGGACCTAACTTTATGCAACCCATATGCTTCTGGAGCCTGTCAATACCACGCATATAATAATACAATAACACATTAGTGTATTTTCATAAGTTTCTAATAGTAAATTCGTATTTTTCTAGTAATTAAAATTCCCTTGTGAAATTGCAAAATATGCGACATAAACGGTCATATCTTTTGATCGCGTTGACTTACAAGTTTGATTTTTTCACAGCTGAAAGAGACGCAGACCCGAGTATTTGATACAAATTTCAACTTGTTACCTCTACGCGTTCCTGAGAAAAATGGTCTTGACAGACAGACAGACGGACACACAGACAGACAGACGGACAACAAAGTGATCCTATAAGGGTTCCGTCTTCGGTACGGAACCCAAAAAATTACCATTATTTTGATCGAATCAATTTTAACGAGTTCGTCTAATTAGCTCAGTAAATGAAGCAATTGAAAACATTGTTTCTTAATTTTAATTAAAATAATAACAATAGTTGTGTGTGATTTCATTAAAGCACAAAATACAGAATGATGCGATAAATTTGGTAAATACTCGCCGAACGGTCTCTTTTTTAGGTTAACTCTCTCTTCCCCGAGGTACCGACTGGTCGGTAATGTTCAAACAAATGGAACTGTGACAAAGTCGCATTAACTCTTTAGTATCTCCGCAAGGGCTCTTGCAGCGTCCAACAGACCCCTCACAAATCTAAAATGCAATACAAAAACCAAAAGAAATCCAAGTAACATAAATAAAATAAGTTATTATATAACATATGCTTTTAAACATATCCCTTTTGCTCCATCTGTTATTAGTGAAATAAGCTTATAAAATAGATATTTTGGATTCCGAAATCAAGTTTTTAGTCATATAAAACTATTTGCACCATTAATTCGTTCTCGTAGCCTAGCATTTCATATTTGCTATTGAAATCTACGACATGCATATAAATACGTTGATTCATCCATTTACAAGGAAAACTTTTTTTCGGATTCAGTCCCTCAATTCTCAGTATTACAGTATTTTCAGACAATTGTAAATTTTTAATTGATAGGAATTCCTAAAGATGCTTAAAGTGAATGTGACAATTTCAAAAAGTTGAGAAAAGTCGCCGTCGGAAAATCGTTTAGATTTTCTTGCTATTAAATGGCAGGCTATGAATGTGGAAGTAGTGACACAAATTGGTTTTGAAATTGACTTTATAAACGGACTCATTGTTGGACTGATAATTGAGATGCGTAATTCTTAGATCGATATATAGGTTTTTAACCTCAAATTAAACCTTTTCAATTTCAAATTAAACCTTTTTAAATTCAAATTAAACCTTTTAAATTCAAATTAAACCATTTCAAATTCAAATTAACCTTTCTTAAATTCAAATTAAACTTTTTTAAATTCAAATTAAACTTTTATTAAATTTAGTTAAATATTAATTAATATAGAAACAACAAATTAATTATCAAAAATTATTATGAAAACAATTATGAAAAATTATAAAAAATAATGTAACGGTTGTCCTGCTACAGGCAATGGTAATTTCATCGACATATCTACATAATATGTATTACAATTAGCAGAAGCAACAGTTATATTTTTAGGCCACGGATTCCTCAAAAATAAACCAAATATAGATTTTTTTCTGGTTCCGCCAGCAAATTTCTTGCAGCTAATTTAACTTTTGAAAAAACTTTTTCAATGGGATTTAACATTCACACATATGGTGAATATGCTGGAAGAAAAAATAGTCTATGGCTTGTTCCTTTTATTTTAACACGAACTTCCTGAATTTTATGGATTTTGGCGTTGTCCAGAACCAGCCAAGCTTCTACGCTGTTACTTTCAGCCTTTTTACTAAATAAGCCATCAAGAAATGTAAACAAATGGAAATATTTTTGCCTCTTACTGTTGGAACTATTACATGGGCTGGATTATTTTTCTTTGATCGGGCTTTATTTCGACGGGCCAGACTAATTGCAGAAGTTTTCAATATTATTTTTAAAGCTGTTAATGCATTAAATACATATGTTGTGGTCAAGTTGACGTTTTTATTTTCAAATATCTTCAATTTTACATTTTTTAAAGTAATCGATGGATTTTCTTCAATAATTTGCAATACACAATTTAAAATCTCATCAGATAATTTACTAATCCTTTTGCCACCACGATTTCGTATAACCGTCTCATATCCATCCTTCTTATGACGTCCAATTATAGATTTTGCAGTGTTTTTATTAATACCTGCTATTTCTGCTGATTCTGCAATTGTTCTACCTACCTTCTTCATAACATTTTATAAAAATATCCTTTTTGTCTAAACTTGTTTTAGAATAATTACCTCTACGGTTTCTTTCACGACTAACAGGTAATTGATCTGCAAAAATCTGCAAAAAGGTTTTTCAAAAGTTAAATTAGCTTCAAGAAATTTGCTGGCGGAACCAGAAAATAATCTAAATTTGTTTAATATTATTGAGGAATCCGTGGCCACTGTTACTTCTGCTGATTGAAATAAATATTATGTAGATATGTCGATGAAATTACCATTGGCTGTAGCAGGACAACCGTTAAATTAACAAAAAATAATTGTTTTCATTATAATGTTTGATAATTAATTTGTTGTATCTATATTAATTAATATTTAACTAAATTTAATAAAAGTTTAATTTGAATTTAAAAAAGTTTAATTTGAATTTAAAAAACATTAATTTGAATTTAAAAAGGTTTAATTTGAATTTATAAAGGTCTAATTTGAAATTGAAAAGGTGTAATTTGAAGTTAAAAACCTATATACTTGAAAATTCAACTAATATTTACAATGGAGAGTAAAAAGTGTCTTTCCAAATTATCTTTCTCAATAATATTTGTCTCTTACCATTATAAGAAAGTAGTGGTACTCCCCATTCCTGGTGAAAATGCAAAGTTTTACGTTTCTTTTATTACTCATTTTAAATATAACTCTTCGATATAAATATAACTATAACTCTTCAGTTATATAAATATAACTCTTCGATAACTTACGCAGATAGACTAAAATTTGAACCACGATTGACTTGTTGGCCAACCCTGCCTACGGCAGGGGTGGCTATATAAAGTGCTATAGAATGCTGGTTTATGCGGCTATATAGAGTGCTATAAAGTGTGGTTCGAAATATTTCTCAAAATAATTGTTATTATTTATATAGCACATTCTTCATATTATTCATGCGATGCAAATTAAAAAACTATTCTTCTTCAAACTAGTGATAAAGCTTATTTTTAGCTTGCATGATTACATCCACGTTAACATAGTTTGCGTTGTTGTAAGCTTTCTTAGTTTCTGGTTGCTGGTTAAAATTGAAATAAAATACATCACTCATTTGTACATGTGGGTAATGGGAGCTCCAGGTTATTATTGAAAAATTTATTTTTATATATTATTCGATAATTTGTATGGAAGTATTTTAACAAGTATTTCATAAAACATATAATGCTACCTTGGAGGATTATTCGAACTGAAATGTATCCCAATAATTTCCTCCACTTTTTTACCAAGTAATTTATTCTCTAATGCCGCATTATCTAACAACAACCCATTACCCAAATCAATACCTACCGTATTATATAGAAAACTCCCCCAATTCATAAAATAATCATTTTTACAATCGATATCGCATTATGATTATTACAAAACACTGTTATCTTTTTTATGGTATATTTACTTTATTTGTGAAAATTGACCCCTTTACTCGGTGGTAACTTCAAGAACTATTTCGTTTATTTATACGATATAATAACTCGAACATATAACTATAATAACTCTCTTTTCTCTTCAGAGACTTTATTTCAAGTAAAATTTGTAAGAGCAATGAAGAAGTTTGTTTAGTTGACATAAGTATTGTTGTTTTGACGAGTTAACATGGTTATATTTTGCTAGTAACTATAAATAAGAATCGTTTTATTTATAACGTAATTATATTTCCCGGTATGCAACATATATTTCTCGGTTTGCAGCATCCCTCCAAATACTTTCACTCATTTCATGAATGCGACGGAAATGTGTAACAGGAAGTAGGGAAAAGCAAATACTATTTAATTTACCATAATATGATCCTTCGGTGCGTCCAACAGTTGATGTTTGTGCTGCATCATGTCAGCCATTTGTTAGTAAATTATTTGTGTAAACTACGCATTAATAAATAATTCATGTTTTGATAAAATAAAAGATTTAGGAAATTGTGATAAACTTGTGATAAACTCAAATTCAATAAAATTTTATAGGTACTATAAAATTAAATAGGTACTAAATATATAAAATCTGTCAAGTCAATACCCTACTCTAATATTTAAAAAAATATGAGACACGATATGATGAAATGAAATGATGATAACACGACGTTATATATTGTGAACGACTCGTTAATTTTGTTTTTATAATTAGTTTGAATGAATTTCTATGTTCTCAGTTTTTTATATAATTTAAAAAATTGATTGTGATTTTACATTTTTGTAATAGCAGTCCATCCTGCAATTGGCATATTATATTGTATATTGTAGATTTGTAGAATTTTGTGGTAACTTGATGAAACTGCGACCATAATAGATCTATTGTACCCCACCCTCTTCCTCTAATCGTTGGTATACTTACCCATTTAGAGCGCCTCCTCTAGTCATATTATATTACATTATGCTTGTATGCAACGAAAGTGCTTACTTCACAATTCTAATAAAAGTAGATAAGAAATAGATAAAATAGATAAGAAATATCCCTTTCATAGAAATATCCCTTTTCATCAAGGACCAACTAGATACGTCTTCCTTCATACGTGGATTTGGCCCTGCGTTTTCTATTTGAGGCCTATCTTCTTCTGAGCCGCACTTTTTTTTTTTTTTTTGGAGGAAGGGGAAACCTTTTATAGGCACCCTCTAGCTGGGTAGTGTGGGACTCCTTCTCTTCCAGAGATAGTATACCCACTAAAATCACCTCCCCCCTTTTTCTCATCTTGTCCCTAGCGCTGCCGTGGTTTGCACCCTATCGGGGTATTATCACTCGGCAATTTAGGGTTTACGCTCTTTGGTTACTTTTTAATTTCTTGGCCTGCTTCCAGTCTCCTCTCATCTACTTCCTTGGCCTTCATTATGCTTCTTAGCATCTCCGCGGTTGCGTTCCAATTATCTTTACTTTCTAACATGGTTTCGGTCATATTCTCCTGGTCCGGCCATACACTAGTTTTCCTTGCCATCCCAAATTTTAGCTTGTCCCATCTTTCGCAAGAGAATATCGTATGACACGCGTCATCTCTTTCGCCGCAGTACCAGCACTGATCGCCTCGCCTTTTGCCTATTCTGTGTAGGAAGGCATTAAAGCACCCATGTCACGTTAGCGCCTGGGTCACATGGTAATCGACGTTTCCGTGTTTACGTTCTGCCCAGATTTGCACATCCGGAATCAATTCTCGCGTCCATGCCAGGCATTTTGCCAACTCGCCATGGTGCGCTGCCGCGGTTCTTTCTTGCTATCAGTCTTTGGGGTAGCTTAGCGTTTGCAAGGTACAGCTCAGATGTTGATACATGAGCGCATTCAGAGACGACCAAAATTGAAGCCGAAACTCCCTTTCACATTCAAATATTCTTTCAACATACTCGTATGATCAACCACAACTCTCATACATCTTCTTCCGTTTACTCAAACGTTTTTATATGTTGTTTTATTGTAGAATTTAAGCAAATTGAATTATAGCCATATTTGATATTTGGATTGGATCAATTTCTGCTAGAGTTTAAAATGTAGTTATAAGCCATAATATTATTTGAATATTCAGCTGGTTTAATATTCCGTCTATTTTATTCCAACCGTTCTGCAATTTCATAATCAAATAATATTGTGTAGGTTTTTCAGTATCAGTATGTGAAATTAAAAAAATAGTTTCATTTTAATTTGATATTTGAATTGTAAATTTCGAATGTCTGCATGGCGGGGCTTAAAGAAAAATAAATCCATTATCAACATTATTCAGTAGAGTTAAACTTTTCTGGATAACGTTTGAATAAACTTAACTCCACTCAGATTTCTAATCTGAATTATATGCTTGTATCTGTAGAATTCAAGGCAAGCCTTTTATGTTTTTTCTCACTTTTTTTATTTTGAAACAAAATTTTCTTAATTTTAATATTGGTAAAACCATACTACATTATAGATGATCGTATAAAATTAATAAAGTCGGAAGACAGCCTGAATATATGAATATATTCAAGCTTTCCGGAGCTCTATAACACAATTGAGTCTTTTATTTTGGCAGTCCTAAAAAGACTCAATTGTATTATAGACCTCCGGAAATGTTGAATATATTTATATATTCAGGCTGTATTCCGACTTTATTAAATTTATCAAATTTTTGTAATAATGACATATGACTTCTAGTTGAATTTAAATCCTTCTCCTATACTCTGCAATCTTACGTATATTAGTGAATTATAGTGTAACTTAAATCCAATAATTATCTTCAGTAACCTTCACCAGAATGACACGTATATGTATAAAAACCTATAAGTGGTAATGATCTGATGATGACGAAGTGTTAATGATATGATAATTTCATCTACAACTTTTGAGAACTCTTGAACCATTAACTGCCGATACATTTCTTTTATCTGAAGGTAAAATAACATCGATCTCGTTTATTATTTAGCCTATTGGGCTTATTTTAGCATTACAAACCATTATTAGCTCGCAGTGCGTTCGAACCGGTTGAGTTAGATGAGGGGACCCTCAGATTCTCAGCGCACCCGAGATGAGTCTGCTCTGAGCATCAGTGGAGCCGCGGATAGCTGATTTTGTGCATCCCTGTTTTGAGACCACGTCACGACGCACATTTAAAAAAATGTGCCACTTGTGCGTCCCAAGTTGGTCCCAAAATTGATGGAGCAAGTAGACCATTCGAGTGTTGATAACGAGGGAACTAAAGGTTTCGGCGACGCCGACGTGTGTCATATGGCACTCCGGCGCTTCGTTCCTGGGTCGTACTGCAATATGGACGTTTCGTCACCGGTAACAACATTATCTGAATCATCAGGTTCAATTTCCACACGTTTCTTAGTTCAGTCGCGCTCTTTTGCTTATCAGTTCCTCCAGTATTTTGGGACCAGCTAAGCGAACACCTGACGCATTCACCATTGCAGGTCTGGAAGTGGTCTGAAGTCGGGTTTCTGTACACGACTGGACGCTATTCTTATTCGTCGAGTATTTGGGTAATTACTCGGACTCGGAACTATCTCTAATACTCAACGAGTTTTAAAATCAAGCAAAAACCATTTTTACACTTTTTTAAACAATTTTTTTGAAATATTTACATTGCTGCAAATATTAATAAAATCCAACATTTGTGCAAATAAAACTAAAAAATGAAAATTTAAACAAATTGGTGTATATTAGTATATTAGGTAAGTAGTTATTAATTAGATCTATTTATTATCTCAAAATCTCAAAAGGAAATATAAAACTTGAAGGTACTAAGAAGCGCCAATCTGGACTCAGACCACTACCTCTCAAAGATCAAAATAAGGCCCCAGCCTAGAAATACTAGATTACATAGTACCTCCAAAATGGCAAGATTTGACGTAGAGCGACTTAAGAACAGTCAATAAGTAAGTCAGAGACTGAACAATACAGATCTATAAAGCTCGGACCAAGTGAAGGAGACTCTTGTCAAGGCAGCCAATGAACTCGTCCCCCTGGCTAGAAGAAGGGAGCATCCGTGGTGGACTGAAGACTGTGACAATGCAATAGCCCAAAGACAGACAGCCTGGGTGAAGTAGAATTCTAAAAAGACCAAGGAAAATTCTCATAAATTTTTGCAACAAAGAAAGGTTGCACCTAAGATAATTCGAGGAACCAAACAGACCTTCACACAAAGTTGATTTTGGAATTTTCCAAGGAAAATTCTCATAAATTTTTGCAACAAAGAAAGGTTGCACCTAAGATAATTCGAGGAACCAAACAGACCTTCACACAAAGTTGATTTTGTGTGAAGGTCTGTTTGGTTCCTCAAATTATCTTAGGTGCAACCTTTCTTTGTTGCAAAAATTTATGAGAATTTTCCTTGGTCTTTTTAGAATTCTACTTCACCCAGGCTGTCTGTCTTTGGGCTATTGCATTGTCACAGTCTTCAGTCCACCACGGATGCTCCCTTCTTCTAGCCAGGGGGACGAGTTCATTGGCTGCCTTGACAAGAGTCTCCTTCACTTGGTCCGAGCTTTATAGATCTGTATTGTTCAGTCTCTGACTTACTTATTGACTGTTCTAAAGTCGCTCTACGTCAAATCTTGCCATTTTGGAGGTACTATGTAATCTAGTATTTCTAGGCTGGGGCCTTATTTTGATCTTCGAGAGGTAGTGGTCTGAGTCCAGATTGGCGCTTCTTAGTACCTTCAAGTTTTATATTTCCTTTTGAGATTTTGATAGCATAAATTTTGATATATAATTTTGAAAAAACCCAAATCGAAGAAAATTTTGCTTAAAATAACTCCAGCGATTTCATAACCTTCAAGCAGACACTCAAAAAAATACGTTCCGCCAAGCCTCCACTGCAGAAACTCATAAGGCAAACTGGTTTTTAACGACAAGAACAACTGCCACCTTTTAGCTCAGTATTCTAAAAATCGACTCAGCTGTGATCCACCCAGCGAAGACTTCGACTATAAACAAACCACACCAAACCCGGACTCACTGCCGCCTTCATTGGAAGAAGTTGGCCATATCATTCAACTTCTTAAGAATAATAAGGCAGCTGGAGAGGACTCTATCGTTGCTGAACTGTGGAAAGCTGTGGAAACAATGCCGTGCGCAAGCTAACCGAGATCATCCAGGACATCTGGGAAACAGAGAAATTACCACCCGATTGGAAATCTGCTCTGATCCATCCGCTTCACAAAATGGGAGATTTTACTGATCTGAACAACTACCGTGGAATTTCTCTCGTCTCGGTAGCATACAAGATTCTCTCCAAGGCCTTACACACAAGGGCAGAAAATCAGCTGGTTTGTCAATTGGTAGAATATCAGGGAGGCCTCAAGAAGACCCGACTGTTCAACTTGAGTGTTCCGGGTGGTATCTACTTGGGACGTAAGGACCAGATGGATTGGTTGTAGATTGCCTGGCTTTTGCAGATGACATGGCACTGATTGCGGATTCTCTTGAGAAGGCAACAGTACAGGTAAATTGCCTTAGAAAACTGGCTGCCAAAGTAGGTCTTCAAGTGTCGCTGGAGAAAACAGAATTCTTCACCAACATCAATGAAGCAAACAGAGAGATGTTACTACAGCAGGGCAACATCAAGAGAACTGAGAAATTTAAGTATCTCGGCGAATGTATTGAACCCAACTTATCAGAAAGAGCATCGTTATCCATGAGAGTCAACATGTTAGAACTAGCCTATTAACTGACTAAGAACACCTACAATAAGAAATGCTTATCACGCAACTTGAAACTTAAGCCATGGAGTGCCTCTCCTTGAACCGAAGGGTTCTTGTAGAGAAATTTGAAGTCAGAGAGAGGAGAATCTCCGGAAGATCCTAGGCCCTGTAAAGGAAGATGGGAAATTGGGGAAGAAGGCGACATGACTCTGAGCTCTACGAACATATTGATAGGCTCTCTGACTGTGCAAGGAAAAGAAGGGTAGATTTCTATAGCCACGTTGCAAGATTGCCTCCAAACCGACTAACCAACCGTCTGTTCACCTTCTTGCAAAACAGGAAGGCTTGTACCACTTGCTTGAAACCGAGAAGGGTGTTAAAGAACTGTGAACAACAGATGTCCAAAACAGACAGTCTGTGAGACACATCCTGAAGGAAGTCCGTGAATTTCAGGGAAAACCCCGAAGCAAAGGTACCCACTGGACAGAAGATAGAAAGGAGTCACATCTGCAGAAGTTGGGAAAATACTGGGCTAAGATCAAAGCAGAACAGTTGAACAAGCGTGGTCCAAAATATTCGTAACAAGATCAATTTATTTAAAAAAATATTTATTTTCCTGCTCTGCTAAGGTGTAAAAGGTTATCAAAGGTCTGGTAATATTTCACTCAATCAAACAACAAGAAAACTGAGTGTAATCTTTGCAAAACCAATATTTGCTATTGTTAATTCAAGCACGACATCATTACTTAGGCACCCTAAAATTCAAAATATTCATAAAAATTTGGACAAACGTGAACGTTTGATGATTATGAAGTAACAATATTTGAAAATAACAATTAAAATAAAATAAAAATTAATTAATAAACAAATTAATATAATGAAAATAACAACTTAAAGAAAATTGAAAAAATATTTAAAGAACAAGTATAACAATAAAATATAACAAAGTAAGCAGATTAATAACGCAGTTTAATTATTTTTTATTGAGCAAAACTGCCTTAACCTGCCTTTTGAAATTCCTTAAAGATAACGTTTTCAGAGAGTTATCTAGCTCAGCTATTCTCAACCGCTGGTCCGGCGGACCACCAGAAATTTTACTGGTCCGCGTACAATTTTTTCTATCCGCGAAAAAAATTTACTTATAAAAAAAAAATAACTAAATTTTAATTTATAAAATTACGAAATACAAATATCTTAAACTAATTTTAATTCTATGTAATTTAGTATTAGTACGGCAGGGAAGAAAAATTCCCGAAATGCTTACAAGTGCGCGCGAACGCGGCGCGCAGATACCGGCCGGCTGACTCTCTGTCGGCGACCGACACTTAAGCCGCTTATAATATATAGATTTGATGTGTGATCTGGTACAGCTTTATCATTGTATATAAGGTGACCAACTGTACTCATTTACTGAGTTTTGTACTCTTTTTTCGCAAACCGTACTCTTTTCAAATCCTGTACTCTGAAAGTACTCATTTGTATAATTTTATACTCATTTGTATTTTTAAAACATTTTTTTAGATTATTGAATAATTAGATTTATTTTTTAATAATTTAGATTATTGAATTATTATATTTAGATAATTGAATAGAAAGAAGTTTCTTCAGCAGTCGAATTTGTAATGAAGGAAGTAAAAGATATTGTTATTAATGACAATTTTCTCTTTGAAGAAATTCGAAGAGTACATTTATATTTAAATGAAGAGAAAATTGAAGAAATGGAACGATGAGAAAATTATTTTCAAAATAGAACTTGACAAAAGATGGGTAGAAACCTTTCGGCATTTTAGAGTAGAACATATCCCACATGAAAATTTAAAAGTTTTAATAGAAATTTCCTTATGTTGTCCAGGCACTAATGCTGCTGTTGAAAGGGAATTTTTACTAGGGAATGATTATTGGAGCAGTGAGAAGTCGCAACTTTCGGTAAAAACATTATCTGCCGTCTTAACAGTCAAATTTAATATGCAAAATGAAAGTTGTTCGGATGTGGCTACATTATTAGACGAACATCCTCATTTAGCAAAAAAAATCCACTCCGAAGAAAAATATGTTTTTAAAAGAAAATAAAGTTTTTATCGTTTTTTCTTCTTGTTTTTTCACCTATGAAATACTTGCAAAGTGTACTCTTTTTAAACAAAAAATAGTTGGTCACCTTATTGTATAGTATATGTGCTTTTAAGTTATTGTTAAACGAAACATTATAATAATAATTATACACATGTTTAACTAGATTGGACCAATATAAAAGTAAATTTATTGATTATTTATATACTTATGTAGGCGCTAATAAAATATTTTTTAACCCTTAGTAACATGAACCGTAAACAAGGCACGCTATTTAATTTTTTGAATACCAGTTCAACGTCTCAAAATAATGACGACGAAACAGGAATTCCACCAGCAAAAAGGAGAAAAACAGTTATCAGACACTACAACCATGAATATTTAAAATATGGTTTTATTCTTTGGTCCAAATCTACGGATGAAGATCAGAAGATGTACGTCCGATGTGTATCATTTGCCATGAAGTTTTAGTAAATGATGCTATGAAACCATCGAAAATGTTACGACATTTGAAGGCCAAACATTCCGAACTGGAAAATAAACCGCGTGAATATTTTGAGCGTAAAAAGCAAGAATTAGGATTACAAACTTAAACATTTAAACAAAATTTTATTCAGATCAAGTCAATATTAAAATGTTCGTATCTAGTTGCCCTTCGGATTGCTAAAGCCAAAAAATCATTTACTACTCGGGAAAATTTAATAAAACCAGTTTTAATAGACGTCTGTTTAGAGATGTTTGGACTCTCTGCTGTTGATAAAATCAAATCGCTTCCCTTATCTAATGATAGTATAAGAAGAAGAATTGAAAAATTATCAGAGAATGTGGAATACCAATTAATACAAAAGATAAAGGAATCAACACTTTTTGCAATACAAATCGACGAATCATGGGATATTTCTAAAAAGGCCATATTAATTTGCTATGTTAGATATATTGATTTTATTTTGGAAGAAATAAAAGAAAAATTCTTGTGTTGTATAGAATTGGTTTCATATACAACAAGTGATGAGATTTTTAAAGCACTTAATTCTTATGTTATTAAACATTCTTTAGAATGGAAAAATTGCGTAGGTGTGTGTTCCGATGGGGCGGCTAGTATGGTTGGCAGACATTCTGGTGTTACTAAAAGAATTCAGCAAGCAGTTAATTCTGATTTATTAATTACCCACTGTATAATCCACAGACAACATTTAGCAGCCAAAAGTTTATCCCCAGAATTATATGAGGTTTTAGCGGAATCTATAAACATTATTAATTTTATCAAAAAAAGCGATTTAAACAGTAGGTTATTCGCAATATTTTGTCAGGAGGTTGGTGCCAAACATGAGCAGTTATTATTGCATACAGAAGTTCGATGGCTCTCGCGGGGTAAGATTTTAACCAGGCTTTTTGAATTAAAGACGGAAGTAGAAATGTTTTTAAGAGAAAAAAATAATCCTTTAAGTATGCATTTGTTTGATGTAGAATGGGTTGCAAACCTAGCATATTTAAGTGATATATTTTCATATATAAACGATTTAAATTTGAGTTTACAAGGAACTTCTATAAATGCGTTTCATTTATTTAATAAAATAGATGGATTTAAGAAAAAAAATTAATTTTTGGGTGGATAATGTAAATAGCAATAATATTGATGTATTTAATAATTATTTTGATTTTGTTAATTTGCAACAAGATTTAAACTTATCAAAACTAAATATAATCATTGGGCATCACTTACAATCTTTAAAAAATAGTTTCGAAAAATATTTCCCATCTAAAAAAACCACGTGTGAAAGAAATGTGTGGATAACAAACCCCTTCATACCATATGACAGTAGTAAGTTAAATTTAAGTGAATTTAAGTCCCTCCTTGAGATTAGTACAGATATTATGTTAAAAGCTAGTTTTACAACAATGTCTATAGATAAATTTTGGATCAAATTGAAAAATGAATCCATCTCTATACGAGAAAGCAATGAAAATGTTAGTCCCCTTCGCAACTACATATTTATGTGAAGCGGGATTTTCACCGCTCCGACTTAGCTTGACTAATTTAGAACCCAAAATTGAAAAGTTGATTGAAGAAGAGCAGTCGCAATCTTCTCATTAACAGTACATGCCAATATAAAAATTATAGATATTTAATTATTAGTGTAGTATCGCATGTTGGATTATTTTCTTGTGTTCATATGCAATGATTTTGTGATTTTTTTAATAATTTTCTGTGATTTTTGTTAAAGCTTTATATACTTAATTTTTATGTATATTATTATGTACATATATACATTTGAATATGATCGTAAGTAAATGATAATAAAAATGTTACAATTAACTTATGTAGTAGTTCTTTAATACCTAGTAAAATTTTGTTGTTAAAATATATCACTGGTCCGCGAATTTTTTTTACAAATTTTACTGGTCAGCTGGCCAAAAAAGGTTGAGAAACGCTGATCTAGCTTATTGTATGCTTTTATTACATTGAGGGCGAAATATCTCCGAAATAAAGCTGAATGAAATTTTGCTAAGAGGAATGAAATTTTAAATTGGTAAAACCATTCAACATTATAGATAATCAGGTAAATTTAATAAAGACGGAAAAAAGCTTGAGTACATAAATATACTCAACCTTTCCGGAGCTCTATAATACTAATGAGTCTTTTTAGGACTACTAAAAACAAATCTCGTTTGAAATTTGTCAGTTATTCTATAGCTTTCAGTCCACCTTCGTGTCACTCGACAAAAACCACAAAAGTATTATATAGCTCCGGAAAGGTTGAGTATATTTATATATTCAAGCTTTGTTCCGTCCTTATTAAGTTTATCTGATTATCTATAATGTTGTATGGTTTTACCAATTCAAAATTTATTATATATTTCAATAACCTTCTAAATTCATGTCTCTCTCACAAAATGTCAAAATTAAAAACTAACCCCTAATCACCACATGGGTTTTCAAGTTAGTGGTCTACAATTTATTGTTCATGGAAGCAGAGCTGTGCTGATGAGAGATAGATCTCGAAACGCGTTCAAAGATGGTTATCCACTGGTATCGGAAAGGTATCGGAAAGACATGATCTTAAAAACAATGTTAATTTTAATAACTGACAAATTTGACATGAGATTTGTTTTTGGTAGTCCTAAAAAGACTCTATTTACTACTATAGATCTATTATTAAAGATCTCCGGAAAGCTTGAGTATATTTATATGTTCAAGCTTTGTTCCGTCTTTATTAAAAAAAGGATGAAAGTATCCATCAAATAATTAATATATAGGTTATAATATGATAGGTTTCTTAGATAGTCTTCCATTTAAAATGAAATATTAAAAGAAAAAATCAGAGCTAAACTAGGCCAAAACTTGAGTTCCTCTTAGATTGTCAAACTCATTGGAATTCTCTTACATGTATAATAATCATGTTTGTGTAACCACAAAAATGTATCGAGCATGTTTTAAGAGAGATTTTAGATTTGAAGTGTGGACACATACTTGATGGCATCGATTTTAATGAGCTCACAGATCTCCAGAACTCGCTTTAAACTTTCAAATTGGCAATTGATGTATTGAGTATATAAAAAAAATTACATCAGTAAAAGTCAAATAGCGTTGGGAATATAAGAAATTATGGAGAAGAGATTTGATGAGTGAGTAAATGTAAATTTAACGAATTTGTTCTAAGAGCTTAAAAATTCAAAATTTATATCTAATCAATAGGCTTTAAAGTTACACCATTATTAATATTTATTTGTGGATTTGACCATCTTGAAGGTTACTAGTTGTGTCTTGCTTTGATAATACTAATTATTATTATTAAAAATTTATATCTAATAAATAGACTTTAAAGTTAGACCATTATTAATAATTATTTGTGGATTTGACAATCTTGAAGGTTACTAGTTGTGTCTTGCTTTGATAATACTAATTATTATTATTAAAAATTTATATCTAATAAATAGACTTTAAAGTTAGACCATTATTAATAATTATTTGTGGATTTGACAATCTTCAAGGTTACTAATTGTGTCTTGCTTTGATAATACTTACTTAGTTACTTCTTTAATACTTAGAAATGGAATGAAATATATTTCTTTCAACTAGCTTTGACTCTATTGAATTTAAATTTAAAGCCATCTTCAGGTTATGTTAGGTTAGGATTAGATGTTAATACTTGAAAATAAATAACTGAAACTTTCATTATCTTTTCAGAGGTCGACGGTGAAATTGTTCTGTGGCAATCTTGTCCTATGCCTGTAGGTGGTCATGCTTGTAATTTATAAACTCGCTTCTAGGTGAAACAGTGCTGTGTTTCTTTTATATGCCTTGCTAATTGAGAGTTAGAATTAACCGATTTGGCTTAGATTCAACAACAATACATACATACAAGTTGAAGGTCTACCGATGGGTGGACCTCTGTCACTAATTATAGCCGACATATTTATGGATCATCTGGAAAAGAAGATCGTAAAGAATGATAAGTATGAATACTATTTAGACTACTATATTAGGTCTGTAGACGATATATTTGGAATCTGGTCGAGCACACAACTAGACTTTGACAATATTGTTGAGTACATTAACAAACTCTACAGAAAAATACAATTCACGGGCCTTCATAATTCACTTCCTAGGTTTCAACATCCCACTAAGAAACAACACATTTGAATTCAACATATATTATATAGAAGTTCCTCATACGTAGGCACCATGATCCACAAGGAATCCAACCACCCCATATTACATAAAGCAGCAGCCTACAATAGCATCATACACAGAGCCAGAATAATGAAAGGTGGAAAAGTAACGGAAGAATTGAGCATAATCAAGAAAATGGTAAATAAAAATGGTTTCACAGAATAACTTGTTACTTAAATAGTTGACAACATTAATAATAAGAAAAAAATAGAAAACGCATACATTAAAGTGTACAAGACTGTCGACAATAGAAATTACATTACCATAACTTACATTTCAACTACATCAGATAGACTAAAACGTGCTCGAGAAACTATATAACGAATATTATAACGTATATAAACGAGACTAATAACTTTAACTATCATAACTTTTCGGATACACCTTGTATGTTGATAATTGCATTACGCTAGTATCTGAAATAACACTATAAAGTATAGAATTTTCTTGTAGGTAAATTGTTCCTAATAGGTATTTAATGGAATGAGAGTTGATTTTAAAGAAAATTTAATTTCGTCAAATAATTAATCTTGAATTAATTATTGCAACAACAAACATATTTATTATATCAAAAGCCTATTGCACTGCATAGTCATCTTCGAACCACCAAGACCTAAACGGGAAATTCCACAATGTAGTATTGCCAACAATATCAGCACACAAGAAAATACTGTTTTAGAAATCCGAAATGTATAAAATGTGGAGACCATGCATCGTCCAAGTGCGAATGTAAAGAAAGGTCGGACTCAGTTAAATGTGTACTTTGAAATGCCAACCATCCTGTAAAGTATGAAGGTTGCCAAATATGTAAGAAGCTCCAGAAAATCAAATATCCTACTCAACCGGCAAAATTCCAACGGATAATGCCTTTCAAAGAGCAACCAGACAAGCCTGGTACTTCAAGGCAACAAAACCAACCATCATATAAGCAATCATTAAAAGCCAATAAACCTTCGCATGAACCAATTGGCGAGCAAGTCCAAATGAATTACCAAAAGTTCAAAGAAATAACAATGACATGAAAGAAATTACGAATACTGTGACACAACTAATGCATCAATTAACCTCAGTTACAAACCTTCTAATGGAAATCATGACCAAGCTGTCACATTCAGTTCATTAAAACAGCCCTGTGGAATGCCAATAGGCTAATATATATATATATATATATATATATATATATATATATATATATATATATATATATATATATATATATATATATATATATATATATATATATATATATATATATATATATATATATAGAGAGAGACTTACTGTCACAATGCTCGACTTTCAAAATACCAACAAATAGAGTTTTGTAATCTATATCATTATCATAATATTTAAAATCCAAAATTAGTACTTTTTGTACTGAAATATAGGTGAAATTGTTCGCCAACAATTAATTTCGAAGGTTGAATTTTACGTTACAAACATTTTTTTCCACGATATTGTTTATACATTCTGTGAATTCTAAAGCATAATTTTGACATCGCCAATTTTGTGGCAACTGATCTAAATAAAGAGTAGCTGTGGCTTATGAATTTTAGGAACGGAAGTCGTTGATACGTATTCGTTATTCAGTTAATACGTATAGCGAATATTACATTTGTTATTAATAAATCAGATCTTGACCGTTCGAGTTTTTCCTTTTTTTCTGTGACGTTCTTCACGTGTTTCTATTATCATTTTTACATTTTTAAAATTAACATTTTTTCAATATTTGTGGTTTATTAACAGCTTATCTGTGTTGTTTTTGAATAATATGTCTTGTTAAATAATTCACCCTATATACTTAATATATTAATCTTCTTTCTTCCGAAATTTTCCCAATTTCAGAAGAAAGATTTTTTCAGCAGATTTTAAAATGTCACGGAAACTATTGCGCATCCGCGCAGCTTAAAGGGAACATTGATTGTAATACAAGACATCATCAGAAAACCAAATTTACTTAAAGAATATTTTCGTTGCTCTGTGTAATATACCAATATTCTCTAGCTAACATTTATTTGAAAGTGTTTTTTAACCTTTCAAGATGAACAACGTTTCAGAAACAATGCAAAACTCAAAACTAATGTATTTAATTCGTAGAGGGACGATGAGAGACAAAGGAACATAACGTTAAAAGGCATTATGAGACAAAATACATGGACTATGTAAATTTTAGTAAAGTAGTAAAAAGTTGTAAATAAAGTGCGTTTAAATCGCATCTGAAAGCTCGGCAAACGATGTTCAGTTCATCATTATAACAATCATCTGCTATTGACAAACCTAGTTAGGTATTTGTTGCCATGTTGATTGCAATGAAAATTACACTATTTCGAATAATGTGTTGCCCGATAAAAGCAAATAATTTTCAAGCATCAGTCTTCTACGCCAGCCTCTATGTCGTGTCATTGATGACATATTCGCTGCAATAGTAGTAACAATCCAATTAAAGCATATTCTTTGATGAAAGCATAGATATCTCAGACACATCTCAACTTGTGAGATTTATTCGCGGTGTGAAGGATTCAGTAAACTTGAAAGACACAACCAGAGGAGAATGATTTCAAGGCGATTGAAAAATATTTGACTGAAAATAGCTTATATATTATAGCATTAGTTTTATAGCATTAAAACCAATGATTTTTCGTTATTCACTGTTTGATAGCTCAACAAAATGTATGTGCTTAATGTTACATTGAATCACGTTATGAACGTAGTTATGCAGATAGTCCATACCATTCGTTCCCACGCTCTTCAGCATCGGCAATTTAAAGAATTCCTTAGCGAATTATCTTTTGAATATGGTGATATCGTATACTTTACCAATGTTAGATGGCTAAGCCGTGGAAAATGTTTATGTTTATAAAAGTAAGAGAAAAGAGAATCTGTTCTTCTAAATCTTCTAAATCTGCATTAAGTGATAATGAATATAAACTGCTTTCTACCCGCTAGGGTGTAAGCTATTTCCTATCTATTTTACATTTTTTTAATTAATTCCTTCCATTTCTTCCGGTCCTTCGCCATCTTCTTTGCTTCATTCACCTGTAACGCTCTTTTTTCTATCAATCCTCGCACCATCTCGTCCCATGATTTCCTTGGTCTCCCTCGTCTCTTTTCTTTTGGCATTCTGCTTTCCCATACTCTTTTCACTTGGGCCTTCTCGTTCATTCTTTGTAGGTGACCCCACCATCCCAATTGTCTCTCTTCTATGAACTCTTCTATCCCTTTAAGTTCCAGTTCTTTTCTTTTATCTTCACTTCTTATTTTGTCCATTATGTTCACTCCATATACTTTCCTTAAGGACTTCATTTCTGTGGCTCTTATTTTACTAATTTCTCGCTGCGTTAAAACCCACGATTCACATCCATATGTTAAGGTTGGTCTGCATATTGCTTTATATATTTTCATATTTGTTGTTCTCGTTATTTCTTTTTTGTATAAAATTATTTTATTTAGGGCATGATATGACTTGTTTGTGTTTCTTATTCGTGTGTTGATTTCTGCTTCTTGGCTTCCTTTTTCATCTATTGTCACTTCTAGGTACTTGTATTCTTTTACTTGTTCTCTTTGTTTTTGATTGAGACGAATGTTTGTTTGTATTGGGTCATTAGATATCACTACATTTTTTGTTTTTTCTGCGTTCATTTTTATTCCGTTCTTGGTCAGTTCGTCTTGCCATATCTTCAGTTTTTCTTCCAATTCCTTCTCGGATCCTGCAATTACTGCTATATCGTCTGCGAACGCACAAATACTTACATATACCCTCCTCATGTTCCTGTATCCAATGTGTAGGGCTTTAGTCTTCTTTTGTACTTCTTTAATTATTTCGTCAATAAACGCAAGAAATAGTAATGGGCTGAGGCTCCCTCCTTGTCTCACCCCCTGTTTCGTTTCAAATTCTTCTGATTTTTGATTTTTACTGATAACCATATTCCTTGTTTTGTAATATATACATTTACAAATTTGTTTCAGTTTGTGGTCAACACCTTTTTTAACCAAGCTTTCCCATATTTTTGCCTGGGTACCTAATCAAATGCCTTTTCCATATCTATAAATGCTATATATAGTTTTTTGTCCGTTGTTTTGGCTCTGTTTATTAGAGTTTTTAGTGTGAAGATATGGTCTTGGGTACTTTTTCCAGGTCGGAAACCCGCTTGTGCTTCATCTATTTGGTTTTCAATTTGTTTCCTTAGTCTTTTCAGTGATATCCCTCTATAGTTGCTACATTCCTTCTTGTCTCCTGTTTTGTAAATTGGAAGAATTAGCCCAATCTCCCATTCTAGTGGTATTACTTCTTGCATCCATATTTGATTAAATAGTCTTGTCAGGTTTTTTTGCCCATATATTGCTTCTTTGCCCATATATTTTACAATTTCCGTTGTTATTTTATCGATTTCTGGGGCTCTTTCATTTTTCATTCCTCTAATCGCCTCTTCTATCTCTGCTTTGTCTATTGTGGTTTCTTCCTGTTCTTTCTTGACCATTTGTTCACTGGTGTCTTCCACCTTCTTCTCTACCTTCTTCTTTCATAATCAATTCTCCCTTATCTTTTTTTATTGTTATGGTTTCTTCCCTACGGTTGCTTCGTAGGTTCTTTAGCGTTCGGTAGAATACTTTCTGTTTCTCCTTAAAGTTATCTTCCATTTTCTGTCCGAATGCTTCCCAGGACTTTTGTTTTGCTCTTATAATTATGTTTTTCGTTTTCTGTCTTTCTTGTTTATAGATGTTATAGCTTTCTTCCGTCTTCTCGTTTAGGTATTTCTTCCATTTTCGCTTCTTTTCTTTAACCTGCTATCTAACCTCTTCATTCCACCAAGCAGTTTGTTTTTTGTATTGGTTTTGTTTACTTGTTCCACATATTCTTCTGGCAGCTTGACTTATAATTGTTTTAAATGTTCTCCACATTGCTTCTACGTTCTTGTCGTCTTTCATTCCCAAAATCTGGATTGATTTGGTCACTTCTTTCTCATATTCTTCTGCAATTTTTGCATCCTTTGATTTATAGGTGTTAATTGTTTCGTCATACTTTTTCTTATTACCTATTTCTTTTCTTTGGTTTTCTTCTATTGTTGTCAGTTCGCTAATTATCAGAAAATGATCGCTTCCTATTTCGTAACTCCTCATAGCTCTTACATTTTTTATTGTTTTACTGTTTTCCTTTGTTGTTATTATATAATCTAGTATAGATTTTTCCTCCCTGCTTGGTTGGACTGTGGTATACATATGGATGTCTTTATGTTTGTAGAATGTGTTCATTATTATCGGTCAAGCAGAAAAATCCAATAGTCTTTCTCCATTGTTGTTACGTTTGTCTTCACCATATTGTCCAATTGTTTCTCTGTATACTCCATCTCTCCTCCCTACTCTAGCATTTATGTCTCCTAGTATGTATGTCGTCCCTTCGGTTCCCAAATTTCCATTCATTTGTTCCCAATATTCGTCTTTCTTCTCTTTTCGTTCGTCTTCATCTGGGCCGTATGTTATTACCACTGACGCCATCTGATTTCCTATTTTCAGTTCAATTGTCATTATTCTTTCATTTATTGTTTTCCATCTCTTTATAAGTTCATTTTCTTCTCTGTGTACAATACATGCGACACCTGTTCTTGCTCTTTCTTTCTCTTCCACTCCACTAGTTTGTGCTCTTTATTCATTCGCTTTATTCACTTATCTATTCCTCCTTTACCACTTCTACCCTTTTTATCTGCTCGTTACGTCCTAATTTGGATTTAATAACGGAGCTTTTTGTTTTGGTCTGTCACTCACTTTGCAGGTCCGGATATATATATATATATATATATATATATATATATATATATATATATATATATATATATATATATATATATATATATATATATTGACATGAATAAAATATGAGATGACTATTCTGAAATGAAATTTATAATATTGAAGAAGAGTAAACTTGAATTGTTGAAAACATTCGACGATATGTCTAATGAGAATAAAATTACATTTATCAAATGGGCAAAAAATTGGGGACGACGACCATGAGGGTCCGAAGATGAGGACTTATCTCTTTCAGATTGGGTGAGATTAAAAAGTTGGGAAAAGATTAGGTCAGTTTGCTCGTTTAGGAGATTAACTGAGGGAATACGGGTTTTTTTGAAAATTTCTAATGACTCTAGGAGATTTAATTTCGGGCCTTTGTTGCAATTATGCAAGATTTTTAGATTATTTTTTTCTGGGAATTTATGATTCGAGTTCGATTATGCATTCGAGACAATGGTTTGAAAAAGAACTAGTGTCTTTTTTCAGACGAAACGCGCGAGAATGTTCTGAAAACCGTGTTGAAAAACTTCGTCCTGTCTGCCCTATGTACACGCTATTGCATTCGGAACAATGAATTTCGTATACGCCGGATTTTTTAATGGGATCGATTTTGTCTTTGGCATTAAACAATATGTTGGACAACTTAGAGGAGGGTTTAAATGCTAATTGAAGATTTTGCTTTCGAAGGACATTTGCGATGTGTTCGCTTGTTTTGCCAAAATATGTCAGGGAGATGAAAGTTTTGACTTAATTTGAGGTTTTCGGATAAATTTGGGCCATTGCGAATTGGGTTCGTTTATTATTGATAATGTTTTGGATGAGTTTTGTTGGGAAACCATTCTCTGTAGCGATTGAAATGATGGTACTTAATTCTTTGATTCTCTTTTCTGTGGAAAGGGGGATTGAAAAGGCTCGATGTATCATTGAATGATACCCCGCTAATTTGTGTGTTATCGGGTGAAATGATGAATACGGGATTGTAGAGTTAACATTGGTGGGTTTTCTGTTTATATCAAATTCTATTTTGTTGTTTTTGTGAATCAGAGTAAGGTCTAAGAAGTTTATTTTGTTGTCTGTTTCTACCTTGATGGTGAATCCTGAACGAAATCCTGACAGCCTTCGTATCCAATAAAATATCCCCAAAGCAATATCTCCAAACTAAATTAGATTTATCTTAAAGCTTGTGAGAATTTGCGAAAATATTTAGATACTTCGACGACGTTTTCAAAGCTGCAAGTTTAGTTGCATCCGATGTTCAAGACTTAATGCAAGCCCCAAAACATTGATATATATATACAAACCATGATGCTATTACCAAGAATATCTAGAAAACCGAGGAAACACGACGAATTATGCCAAGAGGCAGTTAAACTACTGGCTGCAGACCCAAAGAGTTTCTATTCTATTTCTGTTTATAAAGTCATTAATACAGCTTTAGTCTAAATAGATGAAAAATTATGATACGAACTGCAACGAACATTTAATGAAGCTTGCCGGTTGGTAATAAACGGTCTAAAACTCTTTGGGATGAGCACGTTTCACGTAGGTAGCAACACATGAACGGTCCAGATTCTTAGAGTAAGGAAAAACACGACGATGCTGTCTTAGACTAAACTGAAAAGGACGCCAAAGACGTCTGTTTTGCCAAAGCGGTTCGGACGTTGGTTGCTTTCCTTGGACATACCAAATATGAACATACCAAGTTGCATACCATCTGCATGTTAACTTTTATTACAACATCACATGCACATCAGCACTTACACCACCGCCCTTTTCGAAAACCCCCTTTGTTTCAAAGATACAGGTCGAACCAAATTTGCGACAACCATATTCGATATTTGTTGAAATCATTTATGTAAATAAAAGCATGGCGCCAATGAGTTTATCAAGCACAAAAAATTGTTTACGATAACTTGGAACGGCAGTTCTATCTACTAATGCACATGTGGATTTCATTTGAATACGACTCCTCAGAGGTCATCACCTGTATCGGTCGTAGTTGTTTACATTCTGTAAAATCTGGCTGTTTGACGTGTCTTTAATAGTTCTCTACCATGTATATGAACGCCGAGATGACTGACATGCATTTGATGTTTGGACTTGCTGATGGCAAATCATTACAAGCTAGACGATTGTACATTGAACGGTTTCCTAGCCATAATATCCCCAACCCAAAAATCTTCGAAATCATTCATCGATTTCTTCGTGAAACAAGCACATTGAAACGAAACGAAGGGCCAGGAAGAATAATGACTGCAAGAAGGGTACAACTGGAACAGGATGTGTTGGACGTGAAAGAGGAAGATCCAAGTTCTTATACGAGACAAATTGCCAAAACTTTGAATGTAAGTCATTAGATAATTTGGAAAATTCTTAAGGAGAATTTTCTTTATCCATACCAAATTCAATTTGTTTAGGCACAACTACCTGCTGATTATCGTGCACTTATAGCGTTACGTCAATGGCTTTTGCAAACATTAGTACTAATCCCTCAATTCCGGAAACAGATTCTTATCACCGATGAAGCCAGTTTCCTAAGAAATGCAATAAGGAATTTTCATAAAAACTATACGTGGAAGATGAAAATTCGCATGAGGTAGGTGAAAACGACTTCAACCGTTGATTATCATTGATAATTAATAATTTGTATTGTAATTTGTAATTTTGTATTTCATTACTTTCATATAGTACCCCATATGCTATTATCCCGTCCCGGCTCCCGAGCTTATGGAGAGCCACGTTGGCCCTTCCGGTCCAGTCCGACCCTGAGCACCACACCATACACATTAACAGAAATTCAATTGAAATAATATCCTCGTTTATGCAGTGGGTACCGAAATGATAACGGACACAAGAGTGTGCGTAGTAGTTTATTGCTTGTTTTGCGCAGCAACGGATAACGAAAAGGAACTTGTTCATTCAAATGACAGATGGACGTTGCTTACGGTTGCCTCACAAAACCGATTCTTTCAGTAACATTGGCCCTGGCGGATATATGATACAGAACTGCAGATCCTAGTTTCACTTGCGAATTATAACAAAAACACCTGCAAATTTTCATATATTTAATATTTCTTTTATACAAACAACGAGAAACAAACGTTTTAATATGAATATAAAACCGTCCGCGTGTTGTCCAGGCCAAGTACAACCCCACTTTAATTATCTACAGCTACATGTTTGTTTTTATTTGTAGCTATAAAAATATCGTTTCCGCTCTTGGACATTCAAAACCTTCGTTATCTTGTTACCTAATGATTGCTTTACATTATGCAATCAAGTCTATAAAGCTGGTTTCTTCAAAATTCAAATTTGATTAGACCAAAATTATGTGCTCTTTATATGCTAATTTTTGTGCTGGAAGCGTTCTATGAAAAAATGAAATCTGATTAGTGGGGTGCTAACTGACTGTCAAGCTAACACCCACCCATCTGAAATATTGGGATACCTATACCAAATAATCATTATGTGTTCTTTATCTGCTTTTCAAGTACCCCGCGAAGTTAGGTTTTTTCGGTGAAAAAATTCGCTCACCGAAAAAAATATAAATTTAAAAATAAAAATACAAAAATAGCACAAAACAAAAAATAAACTCCAATTTCCTTTATAATACACCTTCTCTGTTACCAGTTTGCTCTTTCCATCTTTTTATCCGTCTCAGCAGTTTCAGACCCTTTCCGCTATCATTCATACATTCCTCCCATTTCTTTCCTTCCCGCCTCTCTCCCTCATTCCATTCACCCCTTGTACACTCTTCCATCCAATGCTCCCAAGTATCCTTTGCTGTCCCACACTCACTACACTTTCTATGCTCCTCACTCATCCAGTATCTTCTTCCACGCTCCTCACATCCACACCTATACCTTGCTAACATGACTTGTGCATGGTCCTCTTGATTTGCACTTAAATAGGTTGGTAACCGCCCTTGTACCTGTATCTTTACGTACCCTTTATGAAAATTACTACTTTCTATTTTGCTTCTTTGCCGCTTTGCCGCTCCTGTAGGTCCACTTCTAGCAAACGTTGTACCAACCTTTCGGCCCACCCTGCCCTTTCCTGCTTTAGCGTTTCGAGCCCTTCACCAGATATACCACCTCTTTCATACAATTTCCTCTTATTCTTACCCCAGTCACTCCCTTTCATACCGCCTACTCCCACTCGATTTACCATTCTAAAAACCCCTTTTATTAACCTTTCATCTCCCATTTCACTCTTTTTCCCTCAGTTAGAGTGCTCGATAAATTAATTTCTAGATGATTTTAATAAGCTGTTTTTTCGGTTAAAATAAAGATAGTGTGGTTTATCGCGCGAGTATCTGACTTTAGTTAGTGGGAGCTGTTTTGATTGGTTTCCTTTTAAAGGTTTAGTTTTTCTTTTAGTTGTTTTGGTTGTGAGGAAAGTGAAAGGTCGCGTATGTTTGTAATAAAAGACACGTGGTGATAAGATACTATTGGTTGCTGCGGCGCGTCAGGGTAATCACCTATTCAGCACTACAGAGCGCATCTAGTGAGGAATAGCTGAACTAGTAGCCGTGTTCTCCACCATATGTGAATAGTTCTAGCTTGAGAATGGACGAATACGAGAACAGACCGAGAGCGAACAGTGAGTCGATGAGTCCGTTTGAAATATGCGCAAAGCTAAATCGGTCACCGATTCAGATAGCTAAAAGGTCGAAAAAAGATGAGTTTAAAGCTATAGGAAGAGGTGAGAGTAGTACAGTGCAGAGTGAGCAACTGGATAGAATTCTACAGGAATTGAAAGAAATTAAAAAGGAGTTCACAGCAGTAGACGGAAAGCTGGAGGAAATGAGATGGGAAAACAGAAGGCTGGAGGAAAAGCTGGAAAGAGTGGTGAAGAGACAGAAGGAGGAGGAAGATGTAGAAAAGGACTGGAGAAAAGAATTGTAATTGGAGCTGAGGGCAATAAGGGATGAGAATAAGGAAATAAAGAATAGGATGTCGAAGCTGGAGGATGCAGCGGAATCAGTTAAGGAGGAGATGGAAAGAACCGAGAGTAGGTGGGAGGAGGAACGACAAGCGCTGAGGGAAGAACTGATTAGCCTAAAGGATATTGAAGAGAGGAGATTAAGGAGGGAGATAAGAAATAACATCGTAATTTACGGAATTGAAGGAGAAATATGGCGAGAAGAGGCAAAGAAAACGTTTATGGAAAGGTTAGGAATTAACGAGGGTTTCGTGAATGCATACCAGCTCGGCTCTAAAGGAGGGAACAAATGCCCAATTTTGTTAAAGCTAGAATGTTGGGAGGCAAAAAGGGAGATAATGAGAAATAAGCACAAGCTAAAAGGAACAAATATTTTTATACAAGACGATTTCACCCCGAAGGAGCAGGGAATCCAGAAGAAGTTATTAAGGAAGGCAAAGGAGCTCAAGGAAAGGGGTCATCGGGTCAAAGTAGGCAATAAAAGAGTTGAAATAGACGGGAAATGGGTACCTTGGTCCGAAGGGGAAAAAAACTAGTAAGGGACCAAAGAAGAAAGGGACAGAAACACAAGGACGGATCGGTAAGGGAAAATGTTAAGATATTATTTTGGAATGTGGCTGGGCTTAGGAAAAAACTGGAAAGGGAGGACGGCTCTTTCATAGCCTTCTTGAAGGGATTCAAAATAATTGGACAAGTGGAGTCCTGGGTCCAAGAAAAGAATGGGAGAACTGTAAAGAGAGACTTCCCAAGGAGTACAAATGGAAGATGCAACCGGCCCTGAAGGAGAGTGGCTACGGAAGGGCAAAGGGGGGAATAGTAACAGGGATCAAGTGTGGTATCAGGGAAGCGGAGAGATTACAACAAGAGGTGGAGGGTATAGTTTTCAGGGAGGTAGAGCTGAAGGGAGGCTGGTGGCAGATAGTCACGGTGTATAACAATAAGGGGCTGGAAAGAATTAAAGAGTGCATAAGGTGTAATATAGAAGGTACGGCATCGACAAACTTGCTGCTAGGAGGTGATTGGAATGTGAGGATAGGAGAGGAGCAGTTCAACACGGTGGATAGAGCTGGTAAAGTACTACGAAGGAAATCTAAGGACAAAACGAGGAATGCGGAAGGAAAAGAATGGGCAGAGTGGGTAAGGGAAAGTCAATGGGATGTCTTGAACGGGTGTGTGGAAGGGGACTGGGAGGGACAGTATACGTTTGGGAGTGCTGGGGGGGTGTCGGTGATAGACATTGCAGTTGTTAACGACTCCGCGAAGCAAGAAATTAAAGAGATGGAGATCGGAGTGAAAGGCGAATCTGACCATATGCCAATACTGATCACGTTAAAGCAGCAGGTAGAAGAGGAGTCCAGGAAAGAAAAATGGGTTACCAGGTGGGATAGCGGTGCGACGGAGCTGTTTAAATTAAGAATGGAGGCAATAGACTGGAGGCAATAGATATGATAACCGATGAAATGGAAACAGCAATGGTCAGGAGGAAAGTCACAGAAGGAACAGTGGGAAGATTATGGGCGGATAAGGAATTCATAAGGGAGAAACAAAAATATAGAGAGGTGACGAGAAGGTGGAGAGAGGGTACCGGTGACAAGGAACTGTGGTTAAGTACGAGAGCGGACTTACGAAACCTGGAGAGGAGAAGGAAAGAAATGTGGGAGAGAAGAGAGCGACAACGAATACTGGAGATTAAAACTGAAGCGCAGCTGTGTAAATATTTAAAGGAGAAGAGCGGGAGGAAGGAGAGAACGAGAGACGAATTCCAGACAGTATACCTAAGGAAACCTGGTTAAGGCACTATATGGTTCTATTGGAAGGAGTGGAGAAAACGGTGGATCGAGGGAAAGACAGTGTTAGAAGGGAACAGACTGTTGAAGAAGTAGGTGAAGAAGAAATTACTGCCGGGGAAGTACACCAGGTAATTGCAGCCTTAAAGCAGAAGAAAGCGGCGGGACCGGACGGAGTTGGAAATGAAGCGTGGAAGTTAGTACCAGATAAATGTATCGACAAGCTTACGGAGGAGTTCAACAAGATATGGAAAGGGACAAAGGGTATCCCAGAGATCTGGAAATAGGGGATAATACAGCCAATCCACAAAAATGGGGACAAGAAAAGGGTGGAGAATTACAGGGGGATCATGCTGATGAACTCTTCCTACAAAATGTTCGCCAAGATTCTAGAAGGGCGGTTGAGAAAAGAGGCAGAGGAAAAGCAGTTAATACCAGAGGTGCAAGCAGGATTCAGAGAGGGAAGTCGAACAACTCATAACACTTAGATTTATAATTGATCAGGAAATTAGTTTTGGGAGCCTTTTTGCTTTTGCATGAAGTACATTTACTTAAGACAAAATCAGAAAATGATCATGACTCTATTGAAACAAAAGGCGTTCCTGGGATCGGCCCATCTCTAAAGTTAGAAATACAAAAACTTTTTGACTTAAGCCAAAGTCTAAAGGTCTAAAAGTCTAAAGTCATTTTAATAGAATTGTTCAATAATAGTAATATCAATAATAGTATAATACTAGTTCAATAATAGTAATATTCAATAATAGTAATGCTAATATAGTAATAGATATTAGAAATGCAAGCTTTCATCAAAAAGACAATTAGATAACTTACTTGCATTAGTTGCAAGAATCTAAATTTGGCCGACCACAAATAAGTGTTGGAGAAATAGAAGCACGGCTACTCAAAATTTCTGTTATTCCACAAGACTTGCATAGCCCTTTAGTCGCACAATACGAATTACAGTCTGAGGAAGAGGAAACCATCTACAGTTTTTATAACAACTAGATATATAATTAATATCTGTGCCGACACTTCCAAAATTCATGCTGATGCAACCTACAAACTCTTCTGGTAAAGGTTTCCTGTTCTAATAGTGGGTACTAAAGATTTGGAGAACATTTTTACATTTTTAGTCTCTCTGTACTAATGAGATGAAGGAAGATTTCGTTTTGAAGGAAAGTTTCTCTTTAGAGCATTAGTTGCCACACCACATAAATTATTTGCTAACAAATTTGAACCTAACGTGTTGATATGCGATGTTGCAAAAAGTATTCGGAACGCCTTCATAGAGATTTTCGAATTTGATAAGTTGGTAATCATCTGCTGGGCGCATATAAGGAAGAATATTCAGAAGCGCGGAGAGCGGTGTTGTGGAGATAAAAAAAAACCGTTCCCTAATTCTGAGTGATATTAACACTCTTCAACTTTCTTTATCTCCAGAGATATTAGAAAAAGCTGTAAAACTTGGAATGTGGAGCAAGGTTTCTTGAATTATTAGCTTAATAATTAGCATATTTGAAAGAAAGTGGCTATCCGATAATAGTAATTGGTACGAAGGTGTCATGAAATATGTACTAATAACGGATTAGAAGGGTTAATAAAGCTATACCAGACACTCATGCCCTCCGGAACACCTTCCATTTAACCATTTTCAACCGGTTACTCTTGAAAGCGTTCAACAATGGTCGTACGACTACAAAACTGGGTTGAAAAAAAATTCGAAAATGCCGACAATTACATTGCCCATGTGGACCTCTACTTATCAGTGGCCTGAAATTAATAGACCAGTCCTCATTGTCGCTCAAGAGGAGAGTCTAAATAGTTACGAAATTCCACTTAAATACGTGAAACCACCGCCAGAAGCGTGAAATATCCGCCCGTATATGTCAACAAAGCTCTTTTTGTGCAATAGTAATAATACATCGACTAGGACTTATATCTATTTCAGACATTTTTTTTTAGTTTTAATGGGCTGCTTTTTAAGTTTGAAAATTATTTCTCATTGTGAATTTTTCGTTTACATTTTCAAATAAATTATACCATAATTGGATTTTTCCTAATGTTATTTATTTAAAATTCCTTCGTTTAGAGATTAGTGCAGGAAATTAAAGAACCGGTCTATGCCGTACAACTTTTTTTTTGTATATTATGATATATCAGCAAGCTCAACCCTAAGATCATTAATTTTTCATTTGCATTTCAATTTCACTATAATACCTATCTGTATAACCTACCTATCATATTGAAAAAAATATATATCATAAAGTTGCATTAAACTTACAGTTATTCAAGAATCAAAATGGAATTTATTCCTGAACAAAATAACTGATCAAATAGTATTTCTAAATATCATATCATATTTTTTTACCAGTCAAAGATTATTTTTTATCTGGGAAAAACATGCTGATCAATATAAATTTTCTACCTAAAATATGTTTATTTTTTAACTTGTCAATTGGGCAATCTTACTGATCAACTAAACATAAGCCTTTTAAATCCCTCCCGCATTAATTACACTTTAGAAGACGAAATAATAATTTATAAAAGAATATACATTTTAATGGGAAAATTTGTTAAAAAACATCTCCAACTCTCCCGTGTTTGACATTCCTAACTTCGACCAAGTAAACTCATGGTTCAACGGCTATTTTAGAAATGGGAACACAAACCTGGACGAAATAACCTACGACGAATACCTACCTGCCTTCTTCCATGGCAAAAATATTTTACCCGGCCCCGACCTAGCAAAAACATCCTTAATTAGAAACCTTACCAATGATATACATCTCCACATAATTATACTGTTTAATATATACCTATAAATATCATTCCTTGCTAAATAGTTACCAAAATAGCGCCCAGTCCCAGGCAAAATCCTAGAACAGATCCTCAAAAATAGATTATGGAATTTGCTCAAGAAATGTATTGCATCATATTAATTTGGATTTAAGCAAATTATATATAAAATCATTCAAATATCTCTGTATAACATCCGGGCAGAAAGACCTAGTGGTCGATAGCCTTTTGTTGACTTTGTTTTAAAAAAATATTTCTTGTTCTCTTCGTTAAAAAAGAATAAAAGTTGAATATATATTATATTTTTTTATTTTATAACATAAAAGTGTATACATTTATTATTGTTTCAAGGCAAATTTAGTTTAGCTCTGGATTTATGCTGCTTTCTTAAGGTTAGGCCACTCTACAGACCAAAAAAAATATGCTTTTTGTGATTTTTTTTTTTAGGGAAAATATCAAATAAATCGAGATTAAAAAGTTATAAGTTCTGTGTACATATGATTAGCTGTTTTGTATAGAATCATTTATTAAAAAATATCGGCTGTGCGGCGCTTCTCATATGGCCTCTCTATTTTTGAAGGGTCCACGGCCGTACCAACAGCTACTGTAAAATTTGAATTATGATGAAACACTAAATTTTTCTATATTGTACATTACAACCGCTAGAGAATTACGTAGGATATTTTTGATATATTGATGTTTGGCCGATTGGCGCACTTCCAAAGTCAAACTTTCTTTTAAAATTGTTAATAACAAATGAACTAAGTCATATAAAAAAGAAGTCCTACGTACTTATTTAGACAAAATATTTTTAAAGATCTAGTTCAAATTTGAAATGAATTGGTTGAAAATTCTACGAGTTATGGGTACGGCACACATAAAATAGTATATTAAACGACGAGTTCAGTCAGCGCGATTTTACAGCACGCGTCCAAGTTTGGAAAACGACGAGCATAGCGAGGAGTTTTCTAATGGACAAGTGATGAAAAACGCCTTACAAACGAGATTTTTATAGTATTTTTTCTACTTTGCGACTTTTATGCCTTTTTATGCCCTTTCGAAATGAAAAAATCGCCCATATATGTTCATAAAATTTTATGGTGGTTGGTTATACTGATAATTGATACTTGAAATTAATTTAAAGGTTATAATTAAAATGGGTGAAAAAATATCATGCACTCTACTAGAATTGAAAGAAATAACTGCAAAGAGGGTGAATAAATTGTTGCCAGATAAATCGCGACCAAGATATGAAAAAGAATACTGCAAATTTAAGTGGGTGTAAAGTGGGAGTGGTTTAATCTAAATAAAGTTACAGTTATTTCGGAAAATGTTTTACTTGCTTACTTCGAATTACAACTTAAGAAGTATATACCATCAAGTTTATGGACGATATATTCTATGTTGAGGTCCTGTTTATCTATACATAAGGATGTAGATATATCCAAATATTGTAAATTGCAGGCCTAATTGAAACGGATATCTCAGGGCTATGCACCTAAAAAGTCGAAGATTTTAGAATAAGATAATTCATACATTTATAAGGGACGTGGATGATAAATCTTATCTGGCTATGAAGGTGGATAAATTTGTATGTATATCGCAGCTTTGTATGTAACGGTATTCATTATAGATCGTCTTGATAATTGGTTAAAATGGTGTGCTTAGGTGTCAGGAATTAACGGATATGTCTGTCAATGACATAGAATACAGATCCGATTCCATCATTGTGTCTGTATCTAAAACAAAAAATTACATTCCAAGTATGTTTGCAATAACAGATCCTCATTGGATTAACTTAATTAAAAAACATGCTAACTTACGTTCTAATAATGTTACGCATAAGAGATATTTCTTAACATTTCGTAAAGGTCATTGTATTAATAGTCCAATTGTTAAAAAATATGGGGAGAATATCAAAAGACATTGCGACATTTCTCAAATTAACAAACTTCGATCTTTACACTGGACATTGTTTCCGAAAAAGTAGTGCGACACATTTGGCCAACCATGGTGGTGATTTGTTGACAGTAAAAAATCATGGTGGATGGAAGTCTACTACTTTTGTGGAGAGGTATGTTGACACTTCGTTAAAAAATGAGATTGAAATATCTAAAATGCTTGGGTCTGAGCAAGCAAATATCAACTTACCTAGATGTTCTTCTAGTGCCCCACATTTGCAATTTGATAGCAACAGTAGTAGTAGCACTGTATATAATGTCCCCTGGTGTGGGTGTTACTGCTCAAGAATTTAATGTTACTATAAATATTTTTAATACTTGTACCATTGAAAAGAATTTAAAATAAATATGTGTTATATCGTTTATTGCCATTAATTAATTAAATTTGTTTATTCACGATTTCCACAAATGTTCCTCAAGTACCATCTTCTCTTAGAGGATTGGCTATCATAACTATTTTCACTTTTGATATGGTAGCTCTAAACAACTCAACGGAACTATAGTTGTACCATTTTCCGTTGTATTTTCCATTTGTACCATAGATTATTTACTACTACATTTAGAGAAATAAACTTAGACAGACGACACAAACATTTGAAACCTAGCAATGGTAGGGGATTATGTATTCTTTGGGACCATTTCATAGACAATGAAGAGGGAGGTAGCAACTTTCAACAACCTTGTACTGATACCATATCAATGATAAGGGGCAGTAATAGTACCATATCAAAAAGATGAAGGGCGGTAACTAGGGGAGAAAAGTAATCTTCCAAACCTATTATTAGAAATGATAAATAAGGCAAGATTACTTTGAACGCACTTCTCATACACTCTTTGTCGTACTTCTCATACACTCTTTCTGTATAAGAACAACCATCCAAAGGATGAATTATCGATAATGTGGAAAAATTCAATAGGCCATATGGCGGCAGTGTTTTAGTGGCTGAATAGCCCCGATATCGACATTAGGGGTTACAAAAACATACTTTGTCGTTAAAGATTTCACCTGTTGTGGCTCATTAGGTTCGTAAAACTAACTTCTAGCTCAAGGGTTATTCTAATATGGTTGAGTTAGCAAATGCACTCAAGGGCACTTGAGCACACAAAAAGCACATAATTGTAGTGATTATTTGCTATCAGTATCCCAATTTTTCAGTTGGGTGGGTATTGGCTTGAAAATAAGTTAGCACCTCTACTAGTCAAATTTGATTTTTTCATTGAACGCTTCGTGCACAAAAACCGAGATTGCGGCAAATAATTACCACATAAAGAACACATAATTCTAGTCTAATCAAATTTGAATTTTTAAGAGGTGGGGTGTCAGTTTTATAGACATTATGCTATATAAACTCTTGTGTTTATTACTGACATTTTATAATATAAAATGTTATTTTAAAAATAATATGTATATCATAGATGTTCTTCGATGCAAGGAAATAGTAGACTATTTCTGAAACTAGTTGTTTCTGATAAGGTTCACTATACAACTTCACTATAAATATAAATGTGTAAAAATAAATACTTAATAAGGCAAAGAGTAATCGATTTAATATGAGTTGTTCTTTTTTTTTAAATTGATTAAATTTATATCAACTTTTTTACAACAAAGTTTGATGGAAAGAAAATTATTTTATTAGGTTATTAAGCATTATCCAGCAAAGTTGAATTTCACTAAATATCTTTTGTATTAACATTACCTACTATCGTTAAGATTTTAATGTCTAAATGGCAAAATTTGAGGAAAAGGGAATTCATGTATCAGGTTATTGAATATTATCCAATTGTGAAGTTAGCGTAAAGATAACTTTTGGAGCTCCTACCTAAGTTCAAGCTCCTACCATTTTCTCTTTCACTTCTTTATTTTAAACAAGATTTTGGTAACAACATGAGTATTGAATTTCATCATCATTATCCGATACTGGGCAATCTCATCGCAAACTTTAAACTGTAATCCTGCTTGTAATTGTGAATTGCACCATTACTCATATCCATTTACAACAAATCTTTAGGAACATATAGACAAGTATAAATGAAGAATCACAACATTCATGATATACATCTACAACTCGTGGAAACTGTAGAGTCAATACTGATAGATGTTTTTTATCTGAAAATAAATTAACTTTCGATTAAGAAGAAATAGGTTATGTTAATTACTAGGGCAACCAAAAATATGACATCGTGACATCAGCCAAGGTAGGTATTATCTTAATTTTCATAAATAAAATTGGAATTTGAATCTTGTCATTGGCCATTAGAATTTAGGGCCACGATGAACTGATCGCTAGGCTAAAATTTGTATTAAATACCGCAGTGCTAGACATTGAAAATCATAGCACTATTGTAAGACTTTTTGATGATTTAATAAAAATTCTGGCTGAAAGTTTCAATCGGGATTCGATTTTACTCTTTGTATCAGATGCCGCTCCATACATGGTAAAAGCAGCTCAGGCCATACAAATCTTTTATCCAAAAATGACACACCTACTTGCCCTGTACAAGGACTTCATCGAGTTTGTGAACAAATTCGAGGAATTTATACTAACGTCGATCGTCTAATAGCCAATGTAAAAAAAGTATTTTTGAAATCACCGTCAAGGGTAACGATTTTTAATGATTTGGCAGCTGGCGTTGCACTTCCTCCGCAACCAGTAACTACTAGATGGGGAAAATGGATTGATGCCGCAGTGTTCTGTGCCACCAACTTCGAAATAATTGTGAAATAAGTATTCAATGTACGGGACGAAGATGAGGCCGCATCAATCAAAATTTCAAATGAGCTACCAAGTGACGATGAAATAAAAATTGATTTAATTTTCATTGGCTCAAATTATGGATTCCTTAGCGCATCAATAAATTCGCTTGACAGCTCTGGGCTACTGCCTGCTAGATTGAGGTAATAGAACATGCTCAGGATGTAATTAATGGCGTTAACGGCGAAGCAGCTAACTTTGTGAAAAAAAAACTTGCAACGTTTTACAACAATAAATATACTATTATTGAAGCAATGGCATTTAAATTTGCCCTATAACTTCGGTTGATTTAGAACGAAATTTTTCAATCTACAAAAATATCCTACGATCAAACAGGAATAATTTTCTTTTTGGGAACTTAGATGAGCTGTAATGTCATTTATTGTAATAACAATTTAAAATAAATTATTTTGAAGTTTGGCTGTATTTTTCTTTTCTATTTGTTTTCGTTCCTACAATTTATCATTTTTTCATACATTTTATTTTAGATTTAAGAGCATATATTTTTTTAAATGCATATTTCTATTTTTATAGAGCATATTTTTGGTTGCCCTATTAATTACATTACGCTATATGAAATAACGAGATGAAGTATAAAAAATAAAACGAAAAAAAAAATCATTATGATACACAGAGTGTATATAATTCAAAAATAAACTGAAAGTCATTCACATGTCAATTCAAATTCTTACGTGAACTGTCTGATCCTTTTGATATTAAAACAGCAATCCGACTAGGATATGGACTGACTATCCCCTCTACTGTAAGATCCTGTATGTTACAAATATAATACGTCATTGGGACCTTCGAAAAAGAAAAGGTATAACTATTGGCACACTTCGTCAAAATAGAATTCAACTGCAGTGTTTGTCATTCGCAGATGACCTAGCAGTTCTCTCCAATAATAGTAAAACAGCTATTTACTCCTTCGAAAACTTTCATTAAATTGCAGGCAAAACTGGAGTTCAGATTTTATATGAAAAAACAATGGAACACCTCCAACCTATGATATCTTAACAAGCCATGATGACTTAATTTGGCACAATATCTCGGGTATCTATCGGGTAGATTTTATAATCTAAATTATAATTTAAGATTATATTTTATGGTAATAATTTAAAGGTAAAATATCATATATTCAGTTATAATATCACAATAATATCGAAAATAATCGATTATTTTACGCGTAACGCGTTAAAGATTATATCGAGTTAGGAGTGAAAAATAATCACTATTTTCGACTGCTCGATCTACTGATATTCGTTACGATTAGATAACGAATAGACCCATAATAATAAATTAAGTGATTTTTAACTAATTAAAATTTGTTAATATATACAAAACTTTGTTGTCATAACAATTAATAAATTAGATTTACATTATTATTTTTTATTTTTGCTTTGTTGGACTCACCCAAAAACCAAAGTGATTATATCACGTCGTCAAGGGTATATCCGTTTGTCTATACCCGGTAACTAAGTAAAATTCTCAATTGCTATTGGTCAATTTTATGATGAGTTGTATTAACCAGGTTATATTATTTTTTATGTTTCGGCGTACATTTTAGGTTATATCTTCTTCCATGTGGGAAGGGCATTGTTCCGATCGGGTCATGCAAATAAAGCTTTCGGGAATTAAAGATATTAGAAACATCATGTTTATATATTTTGGAACTTACTTGACATTATCCTGACACGTAAAGAAAAAGGTCGTTTGTAAAAAAGCACAATCTAAATAATCATATTGAATTAACAAATTCACTATGTTTTTATCACACTTATAATATGTAAAAATGTTATAGAACTTATTATTCAAATAATATATAGAATAAATTAATGAGGCTGAATATATACCCTTATAGTTTTGATGTAGGGTGAAAAGTTGGGAAAAGATTGGGTCGGTTCGCTCCGACCGGTTGTCGGTTGTATAGGAGATTAACTGAGGTATCACGGGTTTTTTTGAAAAATTCTAGTGGCTCTAGAAGATTTAGTTTCGGGCCTTTGTAGCAATTATGCAAGATTATTTTAATTATCTATTTCTGGGAATTTATGATTGAATTCGAGACAATGGTTTGAAAAAAAAACTAGTGTCTTTTTTCACACGAAAAGCGTGAGAATGTTCTGAAAACCGTGTTGAACAACATCGTCTTGTCTGTACTCGCTATTGCATTCGGAACAATGACTTTCGTATACGTCGGATTTTTTGAGGGGGTCAATTTTGTCTTTGGCATTAAACAATATATTGGACAACTTTGAGGAGGGTTTAAATGCTACTTGAAGATTTTGCTTGCGAAGGACATGTGTTCGCTTGTTTTGCCAAAATATGTCAGGGAGATGAAAGTTTTGTCTGAATTTGAGGTTTTCGGATATATTTGTGCCATTGTGAATTGGGTTCGTTTATTATTGATAATGTTTTGGATGAGTTTTGTTGGGAGACCATTCCCCACTCTTAGTATTTAACTCTTAGATTCTCTTTTATGACGTTAGGGGGATTGAAAAGGCTCGATGTATCATTGAATGAAATCCATCTAATTTGTGTGTTATCGGGTGAAATGATGAATACGGGATTGTAGAGTTAACATTGGTGAGTTTTCTATATATATATATATATATATATATATATATATATATATATATATATATATATATATATATATATATATAATTTAAATGTTAACTCTGAATGTAATATCTTGAGATAATGTTGAATAACATCTCTCCTCCGTTGAAGATTTTTATTTTATTATAAGTGTGGTAAAAACATGGTGAATTTTTCAATTCAATGTAAGTATGAATTAATACGTAGTATTCATAAACAATCATAGCAGAAAAGTATAATTAACTATATATAGTAAAGGACCACACGATGCAGGGATAAAACTGTATAATAATTTGTTAGCCAACTTAACAATTGAATTTAACCCTTTCAAGGCAGCCAGTAATCGGAGAAGACCACCCATTCAGAAATTGTTTTATATCTTCCTACTGGTTTCCTCAACTAGCCACGACGTTAAATGTGTTGTCTATATGGTACTTTTAATGCATACTATGCGTTTCCTTGTAATAATTTTATTGTGAGCTAGTTTAGGTTAATGTAAACACATGTGCTCTTTCATAGTTGGAATCACTGCTGTATAAAAGATATACAAAGGTGTAATTGCGAATTTATTATTATTATATAGGGTAAAGTGCATAGTAGTTGGCACCTATAAGACTGATTCACATATTTACACATGTCTTAAAAGTTGCTCTACTCAAATATAATTAGCATATTTTTCTACAAAATCTATCTACCTATTAAGAAATATTTTAAAATCCTGAAAAACTTTAGTATTAAACTTGCAAAAAAATATACGAAATAAAATGCAAAATATACGAAAATTCACATGAGTACAGTAGTTGGCACTGTTTTGTACAGTGGTTGGCGTTTTTTATTATAGTAGCTAAAAAAAACTAGCTTTTTTAAATAAATAAACAAATTCTATTAATAGATAAATGAACATTATTTTTTGTTGCGTAAAAAAATAGCAATTCTTCATCTTTAAGAACTGAATAGCTGATTTTCAACTATTACGGTAGGTTCGTCGTTGGTTTCGTCACTTTCTGGCCATTGGTCAGAAAACTAAGCTGTGCCATTGTTAACTAATAATTCCAAGAAAGTGATGAAACGGACGACGAACTAGAAGAGGACGACGAGGAGTTGCTATTTTTATAACTTATTTCTCCAGGCGTATTTTCATTTTTGTTTTGCTCCTTTTCATTTTTGATCTGTTATTTTTTTCTTGTTCATTCTACTTTTCTTTCTTTGATTTTTATCTTCATTATTCTCCACTTGCCTCTTTTTGCTTTGATCATTATTACTTTTCTTTTCTTCTCGTTCTCTTTTCCGTTGTTCTTTCTCTTCCTGTTTTTTATTCTTTTCTTGCTCTTTTTCTTCATACTGTTGCCTCCATTTAGCCGAACTTATCACAAATGGCATATTTCCTGTTATTATTCTCCCTTTTCGCTTTGGTGTTGATGCCCAGTTTAATATATTCTCCAACGGAGGAGATTCTATTGGTGTTGTTGATTTTATTAAATCAGGTTGTGTTGGAGTCGATACAGTGTTGTTTTGGTCGTTGTTGTTTCGTTATTGTAACATGCCAATGCCAGTTACCTGCAATTCAGTTGTCACTGCTTCCTCTGATAAATTATTGTTTTGTTCAGGAAGGTCTGCAAACACTTCATTAACAGATAATAACGAATCTTCAATTAATATTTGTATTCCATTATCATTAATATTTTCGGGAGTGGGATAAAAATGGCAATAAATTTCATGAAGAGCACGCTCACTTTGAGACGGTTCTCCATTAATTAATTTCAAATTAGCAATAGCTGTAAATGCTTGTTCGCCAATGATGTCACGAAATTGTAACTTATTAATTGTGATGTCATCAGTATCATTATTCCTAGTTAACTAAGTATTTTTTGCATCAGTACCTTTTGGTGTTCCTGCAAGACATTTACTATAATCTATGGCGTTTGCATCCCAGGGATAAAGGCCACATGTTCGGAATCCATTTTTTTAAGTAGATGTTTTAGTAAAGTTCTCTATAACATTTTCCAGAATCAGTGCTACCATCTTGATGGTCATAGGCTCGCTCGGATTGTTATGCCGCCAATGAAGTATGGCCCTTTTCCAACCACTTTTGATAGGAAAAAAAGCGGCTACATCAGCTGGCTGAAGGATTCTTGAGGCATTGGGATAAAGGGCAACTAGAATGATCCCTAATTTAAAGCATAGCTCACTTGCCTCAAATTTCAGATGGCTCCTATGACCATCAACAAATAGTATTACTGCGAGTTTTATACCAGAATTTTTAATAAAACGGGCAAACACATTTTCAATATATCCCACAAATGTGTCAGATCTCATCCACCACTATCAGTCTAGCCAATTCCCTATGTACTGGGTACTGACTTTAATATTTCTTTATGGAGTCTTTTATAAGGTAGTATCATCATTGGAGGCACTATAGCCCCTGACACAGAGAATGAAAACATCACAGTCACGGCTTTCTTATCTTTTCCAAAATCGATTTCATAAACATTGCTTTGTCCTTTTTCTTCTAGGATTCTTCCTGTTCAATGTAATATTGGTTTCATCACCATTAAAAATTCTATTGGAATCATTAAGAATATCAAGTACCCCTTCTTCGTTTAACACCTCCTCAATTGATGAGAACCATCCCCTTATGTTGGCTTCGAACACACAAGAACTGGCTGGAGTAACTCCTTCGCTTCTTCTTTCAGTAAACTGAGGATGTCTTTTAATAAATGCCCTCGTCTATCCAGGACCTGGTATGTTGTCTTTGAAAGGAGTTTTCCTGTTTGGCTGATTTTCTAGAAACTGCTGAACACTCATGGTGATTTCTAATCGACGCCTCGGAAAACCTTTCTTAGCTGAATCCAGTACCTATTTCACTATTTTTTCTTCTTCCTCTTTACTCAGAACTGTATCAGGACCTTTACCTGGCTTTTAAAACATTTCTGACATTCTATACTGTATAGTAGATCTCTTGACCTGGTACTCTTTTTAGGCTCTTAATTTCATCATACCTTTTTGCACAGCCTGAATTGCATTTTTAAATCTTAGTTCATAGTCAGAGACATTTTATCTATAAACAAGCAGAATTCTCAGATTTATCAGATTTAGATTTACTTAATAATTTAACTAATAGTGCCAACAATGCACTAATAGTGCCAGCAAATGCAATGGCACATGGGAATCTCTGGCGAGGTCAGGACACACCATGATAACGAATGCCATATCAGAACCGTACCTCAATATAGAGGGGCAATGCCTAAAAGGCTGTCATTCGATCTACCCTTCAAAACACATCTACGATGGACAGAAGGCAATCAAATAACCACTTGCCAAGGAGGACTATACCCCTGGACTATACAGCCTATCCCTACCCCTGGGGACATATGACACAGGATTCCAAGCAGAAATATACGCTATCATGGTCTGTGCCCGTGAAAATTTGAGAATGGACTACAAAAGTAGAAACATCCGCATTTTTACGGACAGTCAGGCTGCGATTAGCGTGTCACGAAATCATATCCAAGACAGTTTGGGACTGTGTTCAGGACCTAAAGGCCCTGGCAAAGCATAACAAGGTCACACTCGCTTGGGTGCCTAGAAACACGGGACTGGTGGGTAACGAAATGGCGGATAAGCTAGCAAAAGATGGAGCCTGCAAGGCAAACATCATTGCTGAAAGCGGACCCTACATTACCAAGACCACGACCCGAAATAAAATCTGTAAATGGGTAGCAACTAAGCACCGTCTACAGTGGGTCAATTTGAATGGTCTGACACACAGCAAACGAGTGGTAGCTAAACCATCGGAAACTCTAACTGCTGAAATCCTGCAACTGCCAAGGAAGCAGATCGCAATTGTGGTAGGTCTACTTACAGGACATTGCCCTCTACGAGAACACTTACATAAAATGGGTATCTGGACGGATGAACCTTTATGGAGGTGATGCTATGAGAAGGACGAAACCGCCGCCCATATAATCTTCCACTGTGAAGCAATTGCACGTAGGAGACACAAGCTTGATATTACAGCTGAAAGAGTCCCCGTGAAAAACATGGCACATAGAATCCTGGACCTAATAGAGGCACTGGATCTATTTTCATGAACAAAACAATGTGGGGAAATACAATAGGCCAATGGGCCGCAGTGTTTTAAGAGCTAACCCCCCGGACCCACATTGGTTAGAAAAAAAAAATAGTGCCAACAACTATAAATCACACAAAACATTCAAATTTCTATATTTGGCACTATGTGCCAAATATAGAAATTGCTATTCTTTAAGTCACAGTACTTGGCACGCATACAAAAAGTAATTATAGCACTTAAAATGACTTTAAAAGTATTAAAACCTGTGTAGAAACTTATTCATTTTATTAATATTACACAAATTGATTAACATTTGTACAAACTGAAATAAAAACACTTAATAGACCTTTTCATAGTTGAAATTTTTTGTGACCATGCGCCAATTTCCGCCTGTTAAACGTCAAAACGTCAAAATACGTCATTGCCCGAACTTTTTGACGTACAACCTTAATATTTGCCCGAAACTTTCATATTCCCGCCTTTTAAACTTGACAGTTGCGCATTCGCTTAACCAACCCTAAAAAGGTCTATAGAAAACGCATGTTCTTACCGAAAATGGAGCGAAGTCACCTAACCTGTTACTGTCACACGACCACTGACAGTTCTGCTTGTCTCAACTAATTTTACACAGGGTTACCATTCCTGGATGTTGGGAACTAACGAGGTCATTATATTTAGCAAACGATAAAAAATAATATGAATCGATTAATCAACAATAACCCTAAATATAGCCAAAATAGTCAAAGCAGTGCCAACTACTGTGCACTTTACCCTATTATTTTTGAATTTATTATTACGCAATTGCCTGTAAGTCAACTCCATTTGTATTATTTAATTATCTGAATAAGTGTTTCACATAATGTATATTCTTTTTTTTGCAAATTGTATTTTTTTATACGGTCGTCTGGCAATACCACCAGGCAAAGTGGAACAATAGCACCAGGCACCAGGCAAAGTGGTAAAATAGTTTTTTATTCTGGAGAAGATGGATCAGGTTGAATTTAATTGTTTTGTAGACGATATACCGTCTGATAACGAATCAATAAAAATAAGTCGGTTAAAAATAAATCGGTTGAAACCGGTATTTGTTTTGATATAGAAAATATGCATATGATTTTAGAAAACGAGACAAATTATATGTTTGATTGGGCTGAGGAGGACAATATATTCCACTATCATCATTAAAAAACAAGAAACGAGGAAGTTTGGTTTACTGAACAAATGATGAAAGTTTTGTTTCTAAGCAAGATGAATTCAAAGAAGATACTCGTCCAAACTTCTACTGGTTCAAACTGGTCCAAAAGTCTATATATATATATATATATATATATATATATATATATATATATATATATATATATATATATATATGTATATATATATATATATTTATATATATATATATATATATATATATATATATATATATATATAAATGTATTTATCGATAATTCACTTTATGAAGAGCGCAAAAACACAAACAGTTATCATGTAATTTTTTTCTGTCTTCTTCTTATTTCCCAGTAACCTCTCATATATTCACTGTGTTTCTTCTTCATCTCTTCTCTCCACTTCTATCCTGTTTTCTTCTCTTTGCAAGTTTGTTCAAACTTCTATTTTCTCAATTTTTCTCTGTATTTTTCCTGACTGTCATGTCTTCTGTGGAGATGTTGAGTTTCTTAAGGTCTTCCAAGGTTTTCTTTGCCCAGTTGATTTTCACTGTATTAGTCGTCACTATGTTAAAAATCTTCTTTGTCGGTCTGTCTTCATTCATCCTATGTATGTGTCCATAGAATTTTGCCCTTCTTTTCCAGATGTTGTTTGTAATTGTCTTTATCTGTTCGTACAGTTATTTTGTTGGTCTCTTTATGCAGATCCCCTCTTTCTGAACTGGCCAATAGATCTTTCTTATTATTTTCCTCTCTTGTTTTTCTATCTCCTTGATTTTCGTTAGTCCCTTGATTACCGTTGGTTCTGAGGCATACATGGCCTCTGGTAGAACTACTTTATCACAGTGTCTTAATTTGGCATTGATAGAGATACTCCTTTTGTTGCAGTGGTTCTATGAAAGTCTCTATGCGTGTTGTAATTTTGTGATCCTGTCTTCATTGGATTTTGAGTTCAGTCCTGTTAATATATAACATTTTATGTTAACGGTTCTATCCTTGTGTTTCTCCATCTTTACCCCACTGACTCCTTTTTCCCATGTCCTGATTATTTTCTCTAAAACTGAATTAAATAGAATGGGTGAGAGGCCATCTTCCTGTCTCCCTTCTGTTTTGATTTCAAATTGTTCCGAGACCTCACCCATGAACTTCAATTTTGATGTGGTATTTGTTAATGTTTCCTGGATTAGATTTCTGGTCTTGTTGTCCACCTTCATTTCTTCCATTGCCTACGTCTTCATAGATAGAGAAACACTTTTCAACAAAGAGTGTTTCTCTATCTATGGAGTCGTAGGCCTTCTTGGAGTCGACGTTCCAGCCGATTTAACAAGGATTTGGACAGAATTGAAACATATGTCACAGGTAGTAGTGAAATTCCTCTGTAGTTATTCTTTTTCCTCTCATATGGAGGTTGTATTAGTGCTGACTTCCAATCTTCTGGTATTTTTCGATGATTCTGTGTATTTTAGGCGTAATGTTTTCCTGGTCTAGCTTCCAGATTTCCGAAATCAATCCATCTTCGAAAATCTGGAAACAAGACCACGAAAACATTAACGAGAATATATATTCTCGCTAAATAAGCTACTGTTCTCAATTATAATATAAGGAAATCTGAATATGTTTGTTACAGGTAGATAAAATAACATATTTTTCACTTGTTCACACAAACATTCTTTAGCTTTAATTACGTCACAAATGGATTATAGGAAATATGATGTTACTAACATTACGCTGCTCTACGAAATAACCAGATGAAGTATAAAACAATATTTCATATCTAAAATATTTTTAATACGTATGTATTTTAAGTATACGTATACTACTAGCTACTTATTTATCTCGGATAATAAGTAGCTGTTCTCCAATGTAAGTAAAACGCAGACTAGTTATTTCTGAATCTTCTTTACGTCTTGATTATAATATAAGAAGGGTATTGAACTTCACCATAAAATAAATATGCTGAATTAGGTAAACAGTAATTGGTTTCTTGTTTATTTTATAGATTTAAGTCGCCGTTTCACTAACTCTATTAAATCTCAATTTTATGTTACACAAAAGAATAGCATTTATGTTAAAAAAATAAATGATATATATGCAATATATGCAATATATATATATATATATATATATATATATATATATATATATATATATATATATATATATATGCATATTTTATGCTCTATAGAAGCAATTTAAAAAAAAATGCAATACAGTATATAGCGGCTTTGCTAGATTATACCTGAATTTAATGAGAACATAAATTCCCAAACAGATAAGATTTATAAAAAAGTATAGACATATAAACTTAATGTGTATAATTGCATAAAAATGTATTATTGCCTATATGCAAGATTAGCCTGGATTCCAAACAGTAGCAACACATTTTTATGACAATTTCAGCAGATGTTTTCTTAATTTAAGTCTTGAATGTCAATTCATTCCAATAATTTAATGTCAAATAATTTAATGTCAATGCAAGCATATGTTTTTTAACAACATTGTGAAGACTAGGAAGGTCAAATTTAACAAAACTAGACACATTTATAAAGGTGTATAAATTTTTAAAAAACACTTCGTATTTTTTGTAAACTAAATAATATTAGTTAAACTAGACAAAATATGACTAACCTAATCACATACGTTGGAATCTATTATACTACACGTCTCGTTCTCGCTGATAATTTGTAGTAATGCTCGTCAGTGCCAACATTTTACACTTTTTAGAGTTGAAAATTTGGCGCCTAGGCTGGTGTGGCCGGCCGTGCGCCGTCCACAGCCATATATGTTCGTTGTGTTTGACGTTTCATTCGTGCTGAAAAGTCTAAGTGCAAAAAATTACTAAATCTAAATAGGAATAAAAGGTTTATGTCAGGAGAAGAAGAAGAGAAAATTGTGTCCGCAATCACGAAAAGAGATAGGAAGAAAAAAAACGGATGAAAGACTGGAAAATATTGAAAATCAGATTGATAACCTCAAAAACGTCGTTTGTAAACTGGCAGAATTAAATAAAACAACTGATAGAAATCAGAAAGAAAATGTAGGTGTCACATAAAAAGTATTTAGCTTCCATACGACACACTTACTTAAGACACAAAAAATGCTTAAGTGTGTTGATTCATTTACACTTAAGCATGTTTTTTGTACAAAAACAAAACGTACAAAATATTGTCTTAACGACAAACTGTTCATACGACAAACTATCTACATGACAAACAATTTATACAAGAAACTATCCATACGACAAACTGTCTGTACATGAAAAAAGATATGAGTTTCTATACGAAACCAGTATCACATAAAAAGTATTTAGCCTCCGTATGAGACACTTACTTAAAAAATCTTTATGTGTGGTGATTCATTCACACTTAAATATGTCTTTGGAGAGGAATAACATGTACAAAGAACTTTCTGTACGACAAACTGTCCATATGACACACTGTCAATACGACAAACTGTTCAAATGAAAAACTATCTGTACGACAAACTGTCTATACAACAAACTGACCATACGACAAACATTCGTAATTAATAATTACAATAAAGCTCCATATTATAAAATAATTTCTTTTTTTTTTAAGAAGAAAGTCTGGATAAAATGTTGATTCAGGTAATCTCATCCAACAATCACCAAAATCAAGAAAGAGATCAAATGAGATAGCTCTTACTGAAGGCATAGAAGCAACTGAAAACAGACCCCAGGTCAATGAGGTTATGCTAGAAATGCTGGGAGAGCATTATGACTCTAAAAAAGAAATTTCAGAGAGAAAATAAGAAAAAAAAAAATCAAGTTCAGACCTCAATGAAAGAGGTACAATACGA